>OX246748.1:40872397-41389897 GCA_945910005.1 Isoperla grammatica | reverse complement strand
TTGTTGGTAAACACTATATTTCATATTCTCACCTTTGTGAAAGAAGTTTATGAGTATGTAACTTATACATTGCTAATTGGATAGATATAGTGGGCCTAATTGCATGCCATTCTAACTCTCCAACGCTACACGGTTGCATGGGGATAGTTACAATTTTTAGGGGATAGCTTACGTAGTTATATTTTCGGGACTGACATGTACATTTGAAGAAGCATGTTATAGCAACCCTAAGTTTATGTAAGTAGGAAGTTTTCCACAATATTTTGTGTGATCCCAGATGCTGATGAAGTCATAGGAAAACTTTCTTTTTGACGGTCATTTTGCTTTATGATTATGATACATAAGGACATTATCTGTTCATAATATGAGCGTATATTCTTTTAAAACAATCTACGCTTTTGTTAACCCCTTCACACGTTCCGTTTCCGACAACCTCGACAATAATATTTTCACGATTTGATTTACACACACTGTATGGGATGTGAAAACATTCTAGAGGTCTCTGGTTCGATACCAGCTCCGGCAATCATCATCAAGTTTTCTTCTAAGGTTTCCATATATTCAAAAAGCGAATGTTCGGATTGAGTTCAATAAAAATGTTCTTGGTCATTCCCTTCCATATTATCGTTACAACTTATAGATGTAGTTATTCTGTGTTGTTATAGTGTGACATAGCTTACTTTGCTAAGTTGATTGAACGTCATGCACACTATAGAATTGTAGTAGCACAAAGCTCGCGCAGATGTGTGTAAGCATTCGCGTTCCGTATACGCAGAAAGTGTTACGATCAAATATAATGACTATGGAGTACTTTGTGAGGATGAATAGGAAATATGCGGCAATGCGCTATTTAATTACATGGTGTGAAAGTATAGTAGTATTAGTATATAAAACAAAAGTATGCCAACAAGGTGTGCTTGTTATCAGTGTTGTATGAAGATCAATCCGCCATCGCTTGTAATAATGTTTCAAATTGTAACTCGTATAACGTTACGCTCAAGTTGTGAAGCTATTTTCGTGAATTCAACCAATAGAGGTAGCTCAGCGGTAAGACGCGACTGTAGCTCGAGAGGTAGCTGGTTCGATTCCAGCCACCGGAAATTTTGACTGAGGTTTTCTGGAGGATTTTCTCAGTCCTTATAGGCAAATTCTGGAAGTTGTCCTAACATTTCTCAGAGATTTCCTCCCAACAATCCAAACACCATATTATACCTAGTTGTTCATATGAAGAGGGCACATCGGGTACAGCTGGTGCATGAGCACCCTATATAACAGCTAGGTATTCATACGGAAACATCTTTTTAATCATGTGCAACTAGAATAACATACTGCAACATCGAAACCGCGTCAAAAGGAAAAAAATAACTAAGAAATAAATGTATAATTCAAATACACGTTTTTTTCATGTCAAACCACTCAGTTACAAAAACTGATTTCCAGTGGGGGACATTTATACATTTTATCATGTGCTTCGTTTCTATGACGGCTCTCAAGTCACCGTTTACATATATCATGTGTCTACCGATAGATTAAGTCAAATTCCAAAGTTAAAAAATCCCACCTAAAATTAATCGATCTATTTAGTATTATTAAAAACAATTAGTACACACAAATTTCCCGTATAGCTGTGTGTATCAACAATGTAAGGAATTGTTTAGTATGCACATCACTGCTTGTAAGCAGTAGGCCTACGGTACTATTATAATGCAGTGATAAATACACGTAAGGCGTAAGGTGATCAAATGTAGTTACCACTACGAAAGGTTTGTGTCCGCCGAAACTTGTGGAGTTTACTATTTCAACATCTACTATCAATGAGCGAATGCCAATTTAGAGCGGCACGAGACGAGGTGAACACAAAGAAGCACCCGTCGGCCGAAATAAATGTCAGCTGCTCACTGATGCGCACGCGACGAGGGATGTTTGGAAAGCAACCTGTTTTGCCAGAGCTACGCGACAACGTTACTGCGACCGAAGTTCCGATTATGACCACCGCCTGCTCCACTAGCCGGTTACTTTTATAAATCAAATAATATTTAATTAAAACTAAACCGATGATAGTTTTAAAAAAGTAACCTACTAGCTAGATGTAGAACACGTGCCTACATATTTCGGTCACAAGAATTATTTTTTACGTTTTACCTCGTGGCTGCTGTGTACAATAGCTTGACAACGTTCGCATTGTTTTCCCTATACTTTTGTACATAACTAATACAATTAACAATATTTTAAAACTAAAAAATATGAATGTTCTAGTCCATTTCATCGTACATCTAGGAAACAACTTTTTTTTACAATCGGACTTGCAGTGGGTTAAGTATTAAATATTTTGCTGACCTCTGCAAAACCTCGATGCACCACCTTAATATCAATGCATCAACGTGAATGGACACGGTTTATTTTTTACCGGTTAAACGGCTCGTTGTTACCACAAACGATTTACTCTTTCGCGATCACGCGATCAAGATCTATCAAAGGCGATTTTAAAAAGACAATGTGTTGAAACTGAATTTTTAGAGTTAGTTAAAAAACGGCTTCCAAGATATTCTTGGATGTTTTTTAAATCCAATGAGACCCTCGCTGTCCATAAATCTATCTAGCTTTGGTGTTACAATTACAATAAGAATGAATCGAGATACAATGAGATGTATTCATGCGAACATTGAGAGCAGTGGGTTATCTATCAGTGTAAGCGATCCAACTTCCATCGAGTGGCATGGCGTACGGGGTAGCGACGCCGACTAGTGTTTTCGCGGTCCGGGGTTCGAGTCCCGTAACCGGCAGTCTTTTTTTCTTCCATATTCAGAGAAGCAAAGTTGAGAAGGGTTTACTAAAGGGAAATTTTTTTTTCAAGCGCTCGTAGCTACCATACGGGATGGTCAAATTTGTTTTTGTATTTTTATTTATTTTTTTTGCGTTAATTATCTAGACATCCTGAAAACAAAAATGTGCTGTTTGCAATCCATGTGCCTAACATCTCCCTAATGTGGCTCTCGCCACTCCGTCACTCTTGCGGCCCTCTTTGCAATCCAAGCGCCTAACAATCTCTCCAATGTGGCTCTCGTCGCTCCGGCATACTTGCGGCCCTCTTGAATCAGAGCGCCTAACAATCTCCCCAATGTGGCTCTCGCCACTCCGTCATACTTGCGGCCCTCTTTGCAATCCAAGCGCCTCACAATCTCCCCAAGGTGGCACTTTCACTCCGTCAGTCTTGCGGCCCTCTTTGCAATCTAAGCGCTTAACAATCTCCCCCATGTGGTTCTTGCCACTCCGTCATACTTGCGGCCCTCTTTGCAATCAAAGTGCCTAACAATCTCCCCGATGTGGCTCAAGACACTCCGTCATACTTGCGGCCCTCTTTTCAATCCAAGCGCCTAACAATCTCCCCAATGTGGCTCTCGTCACTTTGTCATACTTGCGGCCCTCTTTGCAATCCAAGCGCCTGACAATCTCTCGATGTGGTTCTCGTCACTCCCCCATACTTGCGGCCCTCTTTGCAGTCCTAGCGCCTAACAATCTCCCCAATATGGCTCTCGCCACTCCGCCATACTTGCGGCCCTCTTTGCAATTCAAGCGCCTAACAATCTCCCCAGTGTGGCTCTCGGCACTCCGCCATACTTGCGGCCCTCTTTGCAATCCAAGCGCCTTACAATCTGCCCAATGTGGCTCTCGCCACTCCGTCATACTTGCCGCCCTCTTTGCAATCCAAGCGCCTTACAATCTCCCCAATGTGGCTCTCGTCACTCCACCTATATTTGCGGCCCTCTGTGCAATCAAAGCGCCTAACAATCTCCCCAGTGTTGCTCTCGCCACTCCGTCAAACTTGCGGCCCTCTTTGCAATCCAAGCGCCTAATTATGTCCCTAATGTAGCTCTCGTCACACCGTCATACTTGCGGCCCTCTTTGCCATCCAAGCGCCTAACAATTTCCCCAATGTGGCTCTCGCCACTCCGTCATACTTGCGGCCCTCTTTGCAATCAGAGCGCCTTACAATCTCCCCGATGTGGCTTTCGCCACTCCGCCATTTTTGCGGCCCTCTTTGCAATCCAAGCGCCTAACAATCTCCCCAATATGGCTCTCGTCACTCCACTATACTTGCGGCCCTCTTTGCAATCAAAACGCTTAACAATCTCCCCAATGTGGCTCTCGTCAAACCTTCATACTTGCGGCCCTCTTTGCAATCCAAGTGCCTAACATATCCCCAATGTATCTCTCGTCACTATGTCATACTTGCGGCCCTCTTTGCAATCCAAGCGCCTCACAAACTCCCCAATGTGGCTCTCGTCACTCTGTCATACTTGCGGCCCTTTTTGCAATCCAAGCGCCTAACAATCTCCCCAGTGTGGCTCTCGTAACTCCACCATACTTGCGGCTCTCTTGGCAATCCAAGCGCCTAACAATCTCCCCAATGTGGCTCTCGTCGCTCCGTCATACTTGCGGCCCTCTTTGCAATCCAAGTGTCAAACAATCTCCCCAATGTGGCTCTCGTCACACCGTCACTCGTCACACCAGTAGAGTTACTACGTCACCAAGGATTATTGTTGACCTTAAGTTCGACGCTACGACTAACTAGGTACCACCGTTCATCCACAATCGAAACCGTAAGTGGAACTTGACAAGAAAATCTTTGAAATTGCGGCGACGCCTCACGTCACTCACAAAAAACATAGCGACGCGATGATTTTTTTGAAAGTAGACCATGTTCATATCTACCTTGAGAAGTAACTTTAAGATCCCCCAATTAAACAATATAGCCGTAAAGAATATAATTCTAAAAAACAGAGTGTCTTGAGCACGTCTTTGACGACGCGTAGCGTCTCTTGTTAAATGGTTAATATAATAATGATTAGAGTTTCTCCGTTGGACATTCATACTCTATACATAAAACATGTTAATGCTTGCCTTGCATTAATGGTTAGCCGAGGAAACATGTTTTAATGTTGGCGTGATGACGAGCTATCATAATTAGGCGCTTGGATTGCAAAGAGGGCCGCAAGTTTGACGGAGTGGCGAGAGCAACACTGGGGAGATTGTTAGGCGCTTTGATTGCACAGAGGGCCGCAAATATAGGTGGAGTGACGAGAGCCACATTGGGGAGATTGTAAGGCGCTTGGATTGCAAAGAGGGCCGCAAGTATGGCGGAGTGCCGAGAGCCACACTGGGGAGATTGTTAGGCGCTTGAATTGCAAAGAGGGCCGCAAGTATGGCGGAGTGGCGAGAGCCATATTGGGGAGATTGTTAGGCGCTAGGACTGCAAAGAGGGCCGCAAGTATGGGGGAGTGACGAGAACCACATTGAGAGATTGTTAGGCGCTTGGATTGCAAAGAGGGCCGCAAGTATGACAAAGTGACGAGAGCCACATTGGGGAGATTGTTAGGCGCTTGGATTGAAAAGAGGGCCGCAAGTATGACGGAGTGTCTTGAGCCACATCGGGGAGATTGTTAGGCGCTTTGATTGCAAAGAGGGCCGCAAGTATGACGGAGTGGCGAGAACCACATGGAGGAGATTGTTAGGCGCTTAGATTGCAAAGAGGGCCGCAAGAGTGACGGAGTGAAAGTGCCATCTTGGGGAGATTGTGAGGCGCTTGGATTGCAAAGAGGGCCGCAAGTATGACGGAGTGGCGAGAGCCACATTGGGGAGATTGTTAGGCGCTCTGATTCAAGAGGGCCGCAAGTATGCCGGAGCGACGAGAGCCACATTGGAGAGATTGTTAGGCGCTTGGATTGCAAAGAGGGCCGCAAGAGTGACGGAGTGGCGAGAGCCACATTAGGGAGATGTTAGGCACATGGATTGCAAACAGCACATTTTTGTTTTCAGAATGTCTAGATAATAAACGCAAAAAAAAAAAATAAAAATACAAAAACAAATTTGACCATCCCGTATGGTAGCTACGAGCGCTTGAAAAAAAAATTTCCCCTTAGTAAACCCTTCTCAATTTTGCTTCTCTGAATATGGAAGAAAAAAAGACTGCCGGTTACGGGACTCGAACCCCGGACCGCGAAAACACTAGTCGGCGTCGCTACCCCGTACGCCATGCCACTCGATGGAAGTTGGATCGCTTACACTGATAGATAACCCACTGCTCTCAATGTATGCATGAATACATCTCATTGTATCTCGATTCATTCTTATTGTAATTGTAACACCAAAGCTAGATAGATTTATGGACAGCGAGGGTCTCATTGGATTTAAAAAACATCCAAGAATATCCAGGAAGCCGTTTTTTAACTAACTCTAAAAATTCAGTTTCAACACATTGTCTTTTTAAAATCGCCTTTGATAGATCTTGATCGCGTGATCGCGAAAGAGTAAATCGTTTGTGGTAACAACGAGCCGTTTAACCGGTAAAAAATAAACCGTGTCCATTCACTTTGATGCATTGATATTAATGCGTGAAAATGGTGGAACAAAAAAGAGTGGGTGTACCGGGTCTCGAACTTCAGACCTCAAGTATTCGAAGCTACAACGTTACTTCGTACGCCACGCCAATCGATGGAAGTAGCGTTGCTTACACTGGTAGATAACACACTGGTCTCAATGTATGGCATAGCTTGTTGTATTCAGATAGCTCGTCATCACGCCAACATTAAAACATGTTTCCTCGGTTAACCATTAATGTAAGGCATGCATTAACATGTTTTATGTATAGAGTATGAATGTCCAACGGAGAAACTCTAATCATTATTATATTAACCATTTAACAAGAGACGCTACGCGTCGTCAAAGACGTGCTCAAAGACACTCTGTTTTTTAGAATTATATTCTTTACGGCTATATTGTTTAATTGGGGGATCTTAAAGTTACTTCTCAAGGTAGATATGAACATGGTCTACTTTCAAAAAAATCATCAGGTCGCTATGTTTTTTGTGAGCGACGTGAGGCGTCGCCGAAATTTCAAAGATTTTCTTGTCAAGTTCCACTTTCGGTACCGATTGTGGATGAACGGTGGTACCTAGTTAGTCGTAGCGTCGAACTTAAGGTCAACAATAATCCTTGGTGACGTAGTAACTCTACTGGTGTGACGAGTGACGGTGTGACGAGAGCCACATTGGGGAGATTGTTTGGCACTTGGATTGCAAAGAGGGCCGCAAGTATGACGGAGCGACGAGAGCAAAATTGGGTAGATTGTTAGGCCCTTGGATTGCCAAGAGGGCCGCAAGTATGGTGGAATTACGAGAGCCACACTGGGGAGATTGTTAGGTGCTTGGATTGCAAAGAGGGCCGCAAGTATGACGGAGTGACGAGAGCCACATTGGGGAGTTTGTGAGGCGCTTGGATTGCAAAGAGGGCCGCAAGTATGACGGAGTGACGAGAGATACATTGGGGATATGTTAGGCACTTGGATTGCAAAGAGGGCCGCAAGTATGAAGGTTTGAGAGAGCCACATTGGGGAGATTGTTAAGCGGTTTGATTTCAAAGAGGAACGCAAGTATGGTGGAGTGACGAGAGCCATATTGGGGAGATTGTTAGGCGCTTGGATTGCAAAGAGGGCCGCAAGAATGGCGGAGTGGCGAAAGCCACATCAAGGAGATTGTAAGGCGCTCTGATTGCAAAGAGGGCCGCAAGTATGACGGACTGGCGAGAACCACATTGGGGAGATTGTTAGGCGCTTGGATGGTCAAGAGGGCCGCAAGTATGACGGTGTGACGAGAGCCACATTGGGGACATAATAAGGCGCTTGGATTGCAAACAGGGCCGCAAGTTTGACGGAGTGGCGAGAGCAACACTGGAGAGATTGTTAGGCGCTTTAATTGCACAGAGGGCCGCAAATATAGGTGGAGTGACGAGAGCCACATTGGGGAGAGTGTTAGGCGCTTGGATTGCAAAGAGGGCCGCAAGGATGACGGATTGGTGAGAGCCACATTGGGGAGATTGTTAGGCTTTTGGATTGCAAAGAAGGCCGCAAGTATGGCGGAGTGACGAGAGCCACACTGTAGAGATTGTTAGGCGCTTGAATTGCAAAGAGGGCCGCAAGCATGGCGGTGTGACGAGAGCCACATTGGGGGGATTGTTTGGCGCTTGGACTGCAAAGAGGGCCGCAAGTATGGCGGAGTGACGAGAACCACATCGAGAGATTGTTAGGCGCTTGGATTGCAAAGAGGGCCGCAAGTATGACAAAGTGACGAGAGCCACATTGGGGAGATTGTTAGGCGCTTGGATTGAAAAGAGGGCCGCAAGTATGACGGAGTGGCGAGAACCACATCGGGGAGATTGTTAGGCGCTTTGATTGCAAAGAGGGCCGCAAGTATGACGGAGTGGCGAATGCCACATTGGGGAGATTGTTAGGCGCTTGGATGGCAAAGAGGGCCGCAAGTATGACGGTGTGACGAGAGCCACATTGGGAACATAATTAGGCGCTTGGATTGCAAAGAGGGCCGCAAGTTTGACGGAGTGGCGAGAGCATCACAGGGGAGATTGTTAGGCGCTTTGATTGCACAGAGGGCCGCAAATATAGGTGGAGTGACGAGAGCCACATTGGAGAGATTGTTAGGCGCTTGGATTGCAAAGAGGGCCGCAAGGATGACGGAGTGGTGAGAGCCACATTGGGGAGATTGTTAGGCTTTTGGATTGCAAAGAGGGCCGCAAGTATGGCGGAATGACGAGACCCACTTTGGGGGAGATTGTTAGGCGCTTGAATTGCAAAGAGGGCCGCAAGCATGGCGGTGTGACGAGAGCCACATTGGGGAGATGGTTAGGCGCTTGGACTGCAAAGAGGGCCGCAAGTATGGCGGAGTGACGAGAACCACATCGAGAGATTGTTAGGCGCTTGGATTGCAAAGAGGGCCGCAAGAATGACAAAGTGACGAGAGCCACATTGGGGAGATTGTTAGGCACTTGGATTGAAAAGAGGGCCGCAAGTATGACGGAGTGGCGAGAGCCACATCGGGGAGATTGTAAGGCGCTTTGATTGCAAAGAGGGCCGCAAGTATGACGGAGTGGCGAGAACCACATGGGGGAGATTGTTAGGCGCTTGGATTGCAAAGAGGGCCGCAAGAGTGACGGAGTAAAAGTGCCACCTTGGGGAGATTGTGAGGCGCTTGGATTGCAAAGAGGGCCGCAAGTATGACGGAGTGGCGAGGGCCACATTGGGGAGATTGTTAGAGGCTCTGATTCAAGAGGGCCGCAAGTATGCCGGAGTGACGAGAGCCACATTGGAGAGATTGTTAGGCGCTTGGATTGCAAAGAGGGCCGCAAGAGTGACGGAGTGAAAGTGCCACCTTGGGGAGATTGTTAGGCGCTTGGATTGCAAAGAGGGCCGCAAGTATGGCGGAGTGGCGAAAGCCATATTGGGGAGATTGTTAGGCACTTGGATTGCAAAGAGGGCCGCAGGTATGGTGGAGTGACGAAAGCAACACTGGGGAGATTGTTAGGCGCTTGGATTGCAAAGAGGGCCGCAAGTATGGTGCAGTGACGAGAGCCACAATGGGAAGATTGTTAGGTGCTTGGATTGCAAAGAGGGCCGCAAGTATGGTGGAGTGACGAGAGCCACATTGGGGAGAGTGTTAGGCGTTTAGATTGCAAAGAGGGCCGCAAGTATGACGGTGTGAAGAGAGCCACATTGGGGAAATTAGTAGGCACTTGTATTGCAAAGAGGGCCGCAAGTATGACGGAGCGACGAGAGCCACATTTGGGAGATTGTTAGGCGCTTGGATTGCAAAGAGGGCCGCAAGTATGACGGTGTGAAGAGAGCCACGTTGGGGAGATTGTTAGGCTTTTGGTTTGCAAAGAGGGCCGCAAGTATGACGGAATGGCGAGAGCAACACTGGGGAGATTGTTTGACGCTTGGATTGCAAAGAGGGCCGCAAGTATGACGGAGTGGCGAGAGCCACATTAGGGAGATGTTAGGCACATGGATTGCAAACAGCACATTTTTGTTTTTTAGGATGTCTAGATAATTAACGCAAAAAAAATAAATAAAAATACAAAAACAAATTTGACCATCCCGTATGGTAGCTACGAGCGCTTGAAAAAAAAATTTCCCCTTAGTAAACCCTTCTCAACTTTGCTTCTCTGAATATGGAAGAAAAAAAGACTGCCGGTTACGGGACTTGAACCCCGGACCGCGAAAACACTAGTCGGCGTCGCTACCCCGTACGCCATTCCACTCGATGGAAGTTGGATCGCTTACACTGATAGATAACCCACTGCTCTCAATGTATGCATGAATACATCTCATTGTATCTCGATTCATTCTTATTGTAATTGTAACACCAAAGCTAGATAGATTTATGGACAGCGAGGGTCTCATTGGATTTAAAAAACATCCAAGAATATCCAGGAAGCCGTTTTTTAACTAACTCTAAAAATTCAGTTTCAACACATTGTCTTTTTAAAATCGCCTTTGATAGATCTTGATCGCGTGATCGCGAAAGAGTAAATCGTTTGTGGTAACAACGAGCCGTTTAACCGGTAAAAAATAAACCGTGTCCATTCACGTTGATGCATTGATATTAATGCGTGAAAATGGTGGAACATAAAAGAGTGGGTGTACCGGGTCTCGAACCCCAGACCTCAAGTATTCGTAGCTACAACGTTACTTCGTACGCCACGTCAATCGATGGAAGTAGCGTTGCTTACACTGGTAGATAACACACTGGTCTCAATGTATGGCATAGCTTGTTGTATTCAGATAGCTCGTCATCACGCCAACATTAAAACATGTTTCCTCGGCTAACCATTAATGCAAGGCAAGCATTAACATGTTTTATGTATAGAGTATGAATGTCCAACGGAGAAACTCTAATCATTATTATATTAACCATTTAACAAGAGACGCTACGCGTCGTCAAAGACGTGCTCAAAGACACTCTGTTTTTTAGAATTATATTCTTTACGGCTATATTGTTTAATTGGGGGATCTTAAAGTTACTTCTCAAGGTAGATATGAACATGGTCTACTTTCAAAAAAATCATCGCGTCGCTATGTTTTTTGTGAGCGACGTGAGGCGTCGCAGCAATTTCAAAGATTTTCTTGTCAAGTTCCACTTTCGGTTTCGATTGTGGATGAACGGTGGTACCTAGTTAGTCGTAGCGTCGAACTTAAGGTCAACAATAATCCTTGGTGACGTAGTAACTCTACTGGTGTGACGAGTGACGGTGTGACGAGAGCCACATTGGGGAGATTGTTTGGCACTTGGATTGCAAAGAGGGCCGCAAGTATGACGGAGCGACGAGAGCCACATTGGGTGGATTGTAAGGCGCTTGGATTGCCAAGAGGGCCGCAAGTATGGTGGAGTTACGAGAGCCACACTGGGGAGATTGTTAGGCGCTTGGATTGCAAAGAGGGCCGCAAGTATGACGGAGTGACGAGAGCCACATTGGGGAGTTTGTGAGGCGCTTGGATTGCAAAAAGGGCCGCAAGTATGACGGAGTGACGAGAGATACATTGGGGATATGTTAGGCACTTGGATTGCAAAGAGGGACGCAAGTATGAAGGTTTGACGAGAGCCACATTGGGGAGATTGTTAAGCGTTTTGATTGCAAAGAGTGCCGCAAGTATGGTGGAGTGACGAGAGCCATATTGGGGAGATTGTTTGGCGCTTGGATTGCAAAGAGGGCCGCAAAAATGGCGGAGTGGCAAAAGCCACATCGGGGAGATTGTAAGGCGCTCTGATTGCAAAGAGGGCCGCAAGTATGACGGAGTGGCGAGAGCCACATTGGGGAGATTGTTAGGCGCTTGGATGGCAAAGAGGGCCGCAAGTAGGACGGTGTGACGAGAGCTACATTGGGGACATAATTAGGCGCTTGGATTGCAAAGAGGGCCGCAAGTTTGACGGAGTGGCGAGAGCAACACTGGGGAGATTGTTAGGCGCTTTCATTGCACAGAGGGCCGCAAATATAGGTGGAGTGACGAAAGCCACATTGGGGAGATTGTAAGGCGCTTGGATTGCAAAGAGGGCCGCATGTATGACGGAGTGGCGAGAGCCACATTGGGGAGATTGTAAGGCGCTTGGATTTTAAAGAGGGCCGCAAGTATGGCGGAGTGACGAGAGCCACACTGGGGAGATTGTTAGGCGCTTGAATTGCAAAGAGGGCCGCAAGCATGACGGTGTGACGAGAGCCACATTGGGGAGATTGTTAGGCACTAGGACTGCAAAGAGGGCCGCAAGTATGGCGGAGTGACGAGAACCACATCGAGAGATTGTTAGGCGCTTGGATTGCAAAGAGGGCCGCAAGTATGACAAAGTGACGAGAGCCATATTGGGGAGATTGTTAGGCGCTTGGTTTGCAAAGAGGGCCGCAAGTATGACGGAGTGGCGAGAGCAACACTGGGGAGATTGTTAGACGCTTGGATTGCAAAGAGGGCCGCAAGTATGACGGAGTGGCGAGAGCCACATTAGGGAGATGTTAGGCACATGGATTGCAAACAGCACATTTTTGTTTTCAGGATGTCTAGATAATTAACGCAAAAAAAATAAATAAAAATACAAAAACAAATTTGGACATCCCGTATGGTAGCTACGAGCGCTTGAAAAAAAAATTTCATTTTAGTAAACCCTTCTCAACTTTGCTTGTCTGAATATGGAAGAAAAAAAGACTGCCGGTTACGGGACTCGAACCCCGGACCGCGAAAACACTAGTCGGCGTCGCTACCCCGTACGCTATGCCACTCGATGGAAGTTGGATCGCTTACACTGATAGATAACCCACTGCTCTCAATGTATGCATGAATACATAATAATAATAATAATAATAATAAATGTGCTTTATTTGGAAAAAAGTACAAGTTTCACAAAATGGCGAGGTTCGAACAAACAGTTCGCTCTTCCACCTAACCATACATACGGCTTCCGTGTTAAGTGTTTAGTAACTAAGGTAATTCTAACTATGGTAATTTAATGTAATTGAGGCATTACATTTTTAATTTTGTCATCATATTGCTTAATGCTATTAAGACTCAATTACACACTTTTGCAATGTTAATTAAACAAGACTTTTAAAAATAGATTCTTATGAAGCTAATTAATTCAAGAATAGATTGTTATGACCCTAAATATAATACATTTTGATATAAACTAGATTCAGTTTCGACTAATTTTAAATAACGACTAATAATCATTTAATTCACAAAGTGTTATGAACCAAAATAACATATATATGGGTATACACTTGATCCAGTTTCGCCTAATTTTAAGTAACGACTAGTCATAATTGATAATAGTGAACAACTTACTATGAGGCTTCGAGATTAATGTAGTTTTGAGAAACTAAGTATATAACGGCTTAACTAAAATACCAGCTGTATTCAGTTTTGAGTAATCTTAATTAATTAACTAATGAATAACTTATTATGATAAATATGTAGCTTACAGTATTTCTTGAACAACGCAGGACTGTTAACATACTGTTTCACAGAGGTCGGTAGTTCATTCCACAACTTTGGAGCGAGAACAGAGAAAGAAGTACTTGTACATGACAGCCGATGTAGCGGAATTTCAAGGTGTTGATGTCGTGTGTTGTAGTTATGGTGTGATTTAGTATGAACTAGTTTGGTATATAAGTTTTTCGGGCGTTTGCTGTTCATAACTCTGGCTATTGTGCAAAGGAAATGAAGGAAGCGCCGTTGTTTCATTTTTAGTAAATTGTGTCTTTTAAATACAGGGCTTATGTGGTCAAATTTTCTTACATTACAGGCAAACCGCATTGTCGCATTCTGTACCTTTTGAATTCTCTCTGACAGATTCGACGTAATACCTATGTACACAGCATCCCCATAGTCAAATAGTGGCCATATGAGAGCATTTACTAATTTTATCTTCATGCGTTCATTTAAAAGTGATTTGAAACTGTACAACGATCTTAAGATACCATATGCTTTACCACACTGTGTTGTTATATGCCTGTCAAATGAGAGAACGTTGTCAAAAATAATTCCGAGATTTTTACCAAACTCAGAGATTTGTATGGGTGTATCGCGCATAGTTATAACCGGAATATCATCGTTTATGATTGCATTTAATTTACTTCGAACTAGTAGAACCGCTGATTTATTAGGATTAAAACTAAGTCCATTCGTTTTGGACCACTCAGCAATTAGACCAAGATCTTCTATAAAGTGATTACATGCTGGGTTAACACTGTTCTTTGGTAGTTCTATAATGGCCTGCAGATCATCTGCATATTGATAAATATGACTTTCCGTAACAACTGTCGGCAGACTCTGCACAAACACATTAAAAAACAGTGGGCCAAGAATTGAACCTTGGGGTACTCCCTTGCCAATAGATAATGATGATGATATTATTACTTTGTTATTTACCACTACTTTCACTCTTTGTGTTCTATCCGTCAGATAACTTTTTATAAGCTTCTCTGCTGTTTTTGAAAAACCTATATTATAGAACTTGGCCAACAACAAATCGTGGTCTATAGTATCAAATGCTTTACTGCAATCAAGTAATGCCAACAAGCTTGCACTACCTTTATCAGTATTATTTTTAAGTTCGTCAACAACAGACAAAAGTGCGGTAACTGTACTGTGTTCCTTCCTGAAGCCTGATTGACACGTGAAAAAGTCGTCGTGATTATTATCAATATATTCATTGATTTGCTCAGCCATTATTTTTTCAATCACTTTTGATAAAGTGGGGAGTACACTTATCGGCCTGAGATCACTGAATGAGGTGACGTTTTTGGTCTTGGGTACAGGAGTGATAATTGCCTCCTTCCACCCTTTGGGGAACACATACGTAGTTAGAGCTGTATTTACAATGTCAGACAAAGAATCCAGGCAAAATGGAAGAACTAAGTTAATAATGTTAATATTTATGTCATCAGAGCCCGTAGCCGTCGTTTGTATGGTGCGCAAATGTTTCATTATGTCTGATTGGGTCACATTATGAAACGAAAACAGCTGGTCCGTGACTGGCTCTGTTCCTCGCAACCTATCTATTTCCGTACTTATCTCCACTGATTTAGGACTTGCTTGAGTAGCTTGATGAAAGAATTTATTTAGTGCGTCGGCATCTAACATACTGTTTGGGATAGGGCATGTGCTGTTATTAGTTACGGAATTACTTTTTAGATTTCGCCACAACAACTTTGAATCATTAATATTATTGTTTATGGTTTGATTAAAGTATTGCCTTTTAGCAGTCTTGATATCGCTGTTGACTTTGTTCCTAGCTAATACAAAATCTTCCCAATCTTTAACATCATTAGATTGTTTAAATCTACTTCTTGCTTTATCACGTTTTCTCATGTGCTCCCTTAATGTGACATCAATCCACGGTGCTGGGGGTTTAGTAACCTTGATACTACGTTTTGGGGCATGCGCATTCACCAGAGTATTAATAATTGAGTTTACATGATTAAGTTTGTTATTTATGTCAATCATTTCCCTTACACTACCCCAGGACGCAGCGTTAGCGTCCCCACTAAATGCTGTCATGTCTATTTTATGTAACTTCCTTACTTGTTTATAAATGGAGGTCTTTTTACTAATTGCAATGTTATATTTGATATATGTTAGGTTATGGTCAGAAGTGCCGATGGGAGGGAGCTGAAGATTTTGAATTATTAGTGAGGAATCTCTTACATTAATGACGTCAATAAGTGTACGCGATGTTTTAGTAATACGCGTTGGCTCATTGACAACCTGAGTAAAATTATATGTATTAAGCAGGCTATGCAGTGAACGATTTTCAGCACATACATGCTTTGCAACATCCATATCAATATTTAAATCTCCCAACCATATGACGTGATTTTCAGCAAAGCAGAATTTGTGAATATTATCTTCTATACTATCTAGATTCGAATTTAGATATGGTGGTCTATAGACTACTCCCACAACTAAGTTCATCGACTTAAATTTAACCCTAACCCACAATTGTTCAATTTCAGTATAGGCGTTAGTTAGCACCGATACTATTAGGTCATCTCTTACGTAAAGCGCTACCCCTCCGCCTCTTTTAATAGGTAACCTGTCGGATCTGAATAGCGAGTATCCTGGTATTTGCAGACATGGAGGATTAGTGGATGAACTAAGCCAAGTCTCTGTTAAAGCCAGTATGTCAACAGTATTGCTCGTTAACAGTATTGTTAGCTCATCAATATTTTTAATAATAGAACGGATATTTGTATGCCCTATAGTAAAAGTAGTCTCATTGTATCTCGATTCATTCTTATTGTAATTGTAACACCAAAGCTAGATAGATTTATGGACAGCGAGGGTCTCATTGGATTTAAAAAACATCCAAGAATATCCAGGAAGCCGTTTTTTAACTAACTCTAAAAATTCAGTTTCAACACATTGTCTTTTTAAAATCGCCTTTGATAGATCTTGATCGCGTGATCGCGAAAGAGTAAATCGTTTGTGGTAACAACGAGCCGTTTAACCGGTAAAAAATAAACCGTGTCCATTCACGTTGATGCATTGATATTAATGCGTGAAAATGGTGGAACAAAAAAGAGTGGGTGTACCGGGTCTCGAACCCCAGATCTCAAGTATTCGAAGCTACAACGTTACTTCGTACGCCACGCCAATCGATGGAAGTAGCGTTGCTTACACTGGTAGATAACACACTGGTCTCAATGTATGGCATAGCTTGTTGTATTCAGATAGCTCGTCATCACGCCAACATTAAAACATGTTTCCTCGGCTAACCATTAATGCAAGGCAAGCATTAACATGTTTTATGTATAGAGTATGAATGTCCAACGGAGAAACTCTAATCATTAATATATTAACCATTTAACAAGAGACGCTACGCGTCGTCAAAGACGTGCTCAAAGACACTCTGTTTTTTAGAATTATATTCTTTACGGCTATATTGTTTAATTGGGGGATCTTAAAGTTACTTCTCAAGGTAGATACGAACATGGTCTACTTTCAAAAAAATCATCAGGTCGCTATGTTTTTTGTGAGCGACGTGAGGCGTCGCCGAAATTTCAAAGATTTTCTTGTCAAGTTCCACTTTCGGTACCGATTGTGGATAAACGGTGGTACCTAGTTAGTCGTAGCGTCGAACTTAAGGTCAACAATAATCCTTGGTGACGTAGTAACTCTACTGGTGTGACGAGTGACGGTGTGACGAGAGCCACATTGGGGAGATTGTTTGGCACTTGGATTGCAAAGAGGGCAGCAAGTATGACGGAGCGACGAGAGCCAAATTGGGGAGATTGTTAGGCGCTTGGATTGCCAAGAGGGCCGCAAGTATGGTGGAGTTACGAGAGCCACACTGGGGAGATTGTTAGGTGCTTGGATTGCAAAGAGGGCCGCAAGTATGACAGAGTGACGAGAGCCACATTGGGGAGTTTGTGAGGCGCTTGGATTGCAAAGAGGGCCGCAAGTATGACGGAGTGACGAGAGATACATTGGGGATATGTTAGGCACTTGGATTGCAAAGAGGGCCCCAAGTATGAAGGTTTGAGAGAGCCACATTGGGGAGATTGTTAAGCGGTTTGATTTCAAAGAGGGCCGCAAGTATGGTGGAGTGACGAGAGCCATATTGGGGAGATTGTTAGGCGCTTGGATTGCAAAAAGGGCCGCAAGAATGGCAGAGTGGCGAAAGCCACATCGGGGAGATTGTAAGGCGCTCTGATTGCAAAGAGGGCCGCAAGTATGACGGACTGGCGAGAGCCACATTGGGGAGATTGTTAGGCGCTTGGATGGCAAAGAGGGCCGCAAGTATGACGGTGTGACGAGAGCCACATTGGGGACATAATAAGGCGCTTGGATTGCAAAGAGGGCCGCAAGTTTGACGGAGTGGCGAGAGCAACACTGGGGAGATTGTTAGGCGCTTTGATTGCACAGAGGGCCGCAAATATAGGTGGAGTGACGAGAGCCACATTGGGGAGAGTGTTAGGCGCTTGGATTGCAAAGAGGGCCGCAAGGATGACGGAGTGGCGAGAGCCACATTGGGGAGATTGTTAGGCTTTTGGATTGCAAAGAAGGCCGCAAGTATGGCGGAGTGACGAGAGCCACACTGGGGAGATTGTTAGGCGCTTGAATTGCAAAGAGGGCCACAAGCATGGCGGTGTGACGAGAGCCACATTGGGGAGATTGTTAGGCGCTTGGACTGCAAAGAGGGCCGCAAGTATGGCGGAGTGACGAGAACCACATCGAGAGATTGTTAGGCGCTTGGATTGCAAAGAGGGCCGCAAGTATGACAAAGTGACGAGAGCCACATTGGGGAGATTGTTAGGCGCTTGGATTGAAAAGAGGGCCGCAAGTATGACGGAGTGGCGAGAGCCACATCGGGGAGATTGTTAGGCGCTTTGATTGCAAAGAGGGCCGCAAGTATGACGGAGTGGCGAATGCCACATTGGGGAGATTGTTAGGCGCTTGGATGGCAAAGAGGGCCGCAAGTATGACGGTGTGACGAGAGCCACATTGGGAACATAATTAGGCGCTTGGATTGCAAAGAGGGCCGCAAGTTTGACGGAGTGGCGAGAGCATCACAGGGGAGATTGTTAGGCGCTTTGATTGCACAGAGGGCCGCAAATATAGGTGGAGTGACGAGAGCCACATTGGGGAGATTGTTAGGCGCTTGGATTGCAAAGAGGGCCACAAGGATGACGGAGTGGCGAGAGCCACATTGGGGAGATTGTTAGGCTTTTGGATTGCAAAGAGGGCCGCAAGTATGGCGGAATGACGAGAGCCACACTGGGGAGATTGTTAGGCGCTTGAATTGCAAAGAGGGCCGCAAGCATGGCGGTGTGACGAGAGCCACATTGGGGAGATTGTTAGGCGCTTGGACTGCAAAAAGGGCCGCAAGTATGGCGGAGTGACGAGAACCACATCGAGAGATTGTTAGGGGCTTGGATTGCAAAGAGGGCCGCAAGTATGACAAAGTGACGAGAGCCACATTGGGGAGATTGTAAGGCGCTTGGATTGAAAAGAGGGCCGCAAGTATGACGGAGTGGCGAGAGCCACATCGGGGAGATTGTTAGGCGCTTTGATTGCAAAGAGGGCCGCAAGTATGACGGAGTGGCGAGAACCACATGGGGGAGATTGTTAGGCGCTTGGATTGCAAAGAGGGCCGCAAGAGTGACGGAGTGAAAGTGCCACCTTGGGGAGATTGTGAGGCGCTTGGATTGCAAAGAGGGCCGCAAGTATGACGGAGTGGCGAGGGCCACATTGGGGAAATTGTTAGGCGCTCTGATTCAAGAGGGCCGCAAGTATGCCGGAGTGACGAGAGCCACATTGGAGAGATTGTTAGGCGATTGGATTGCAAAGAGGGCCGCAAGAGTGACGGAGTGAAAGTGCCACCTTGGGGAGATTGTTAGGCGCTTGGATTGCAAAGAGGGCCGAAAGTATGGTGGAGTGGCGAGAGCCATATTGGGGAGATTGTTAGGCACTTGGATAGCAAAGAGGGCCGCAGGTATGGTGGAGTGACGAAAGCAACACTGGGGAGATTGTTAGGCGCTTGGATTGCAAAGAGGGCCGCAAGTATGGTGCAGTGACGAGAGCCACATTGGGAAGATTGTTAGGTGCTTGGATTGCAAAGAGGGCCGCAAGTATGGTGAAGTGACGAGAGCCACATTGGGGAGATTGTTAGGCGTTTAGATTGCAAAGAGGGCCGCAAGTATGACGGTGTGAAGAGAGCCACATTTGGGAAATTAGTAGGCACTTGTATTGCAAAGAGGGCCGCAAGTATGACGGAGCGACGAGAGCCACATTGGGGAGATTGTTAGGCGCTTGGATTGCAAAGAGGGCCGCAAGTATGACGGTGTGAAGAGAGCCACATTGGGGAGATTGTTAGGCTTTTGGTTTGCAAAGAGGGCCGCAAGTATGACGGAGTGGCGAGAGCAACACTGGGGAAATTGTTAGACGCTTGGATTGCAAAGAGGGCCGCAAGTATGACGGAGTGGCGAGAGCCACATTAGGGAGATGTTAGGCACATGGATTGCAAACAGCACATTTTTGTTTTCAGGATGTCTAGATAATTAACGCAAAAAAAAATAAATAAAAATACAAAAACAAATTTGGACATCCCGTATGGTAGCTACGAGCGCTTGAAAAAAAAATTTCCCTTTAGTAAACCCTTCTCAACTTTGCTTGTCTGAATATGGAAGAAAAAAAGACTGCCGGTTACGGGACTCGAACCCCGGACCGCGAAAACACTAGTCGGCGTCGCTACCCCGTACGCCATGCCACTCGATGGAAGTTGGATCGCTTACACTGATAGATAACCCACTGCTCTCAATGTATGCATGAATACATCTCATTGTATCTCGATTCATTCTTATTGTAATTGTAACACCAAAGCTAGATAGATTTATGGACAGCGAGGGTCTCATTGGATTTAAAAAACATCCAAGAATATCCAGGAAGCCGTTTTTTAACTAACTCTAAAAATTCAGTTTCAACACATTTCCTTTTTAAAATCGCCTTTGATAGATCTTGATCGCGTGATCGCGAAAGAGTAAATCGTTTGTGGTAACAACGAGCCGTTTAACCGGTAAAAAATAAACCGTGTCCATTCACGGTGATGCATTGATATTAATGCGTGAAAATGGTGGAACAAAAAAGAGTGGGTGTACCGGGTCTCGAACCCCAGACCTCAAGTATTCGAAGCTACAACGTTACTTCGTACGCCACGCCAATCGATTGAATAGCGTTGCTTACACTGGTAGATAACACACTGGTCTCAATGTATGGCATAGCTTGTTGTATTCAGATAGCTCGTCATCACGCCAACATTAAAACATGTTTCCTCGGCTAACCATTAATGCAAGGCAAGCATTAACATGTTTTATGTATAGAGTATGAATGTCCAACGGAGAAACTCTAATCATTATTATATTAACCATTTAACAAGAGACGCTACGCGTCGTCAAAGACGTGCTCAAAGACACTCTGTTTTTTAGAATTATATTCTTTACGGCTATATTGTTTAATTGGGGGATCTTAAAGTTACTTCTCAAGGTAGATATGAACATGGTCTACTTTCAAAAAAATCATCGCGTCGCTATGTTTTTTGTGAGCGACGTGAGGCGTCGCCGCAATTTCAAAGATTTTCTTGTCAAGTTCCACTTTCGGTTTCGATTGTGGATGAACGGTGGTACCTAGTTAGTCGTAGCGTCGAACTTAAGGTCAACAATAATCCTTGGTGACGTAGTAACTCTACTGGTGTGACGAGTGACGGTGTAACGAGAGCCACATTGGGGAGATTGTTTGGCACTTGGATTGCAAAGAGGGCCGCAATATGACGGAGCGACGAGAGCCACATTGGGGAGATTGTTAGGCGCTTGGATTGCCAAGAGGGCCGCAAGTATGGTGGAGTTACGAGAGCCACACTGGGGAGATTGTTAGGCGCTTGGATTGCAAAGAGGGCCGCAAGTATGACGGAGTGACGAGAGCCACATTGGGGATATTGTGAGGTGCTTGGATTGCAAAGAGGGCCGCAAGTATGACGGAGTGACGAGAGATACATTGGGGATATGTTAGGCACTTGGATTGCAAAGAGGGACGCAAGTATGAAGGTTTGACGAGAGCCACATATTCTGGAGATTGTTAAGCGTTTTGATTGCAAAGAGGGCCGCAAGTATGGTGGAGTGACGAGAGCCATATTGGGGCGATTGTTAGGCGCTTGAATTGCAAAGAGGGCCGCAAAAATGGCGGAGTGGCGAAAGCCACATCGGGGAGATTTTAAGGCGCTCTGATTGCAAAGAGGGCCGCAAGTATGACGGAGTGGCGAGAGCCACATTGGGGAGATTGTTAGGCGCTTGGATGGCAAAGAGGGCCGCAAGTATGACGGTGTGACGAGAGCTACATTGGGGACATAATTAGGCGCTTGGATTGCAAAGAGGGCCGCAAGTTTGACGGAGTGGCGAGAGCAACACTGGGGAGATTGTTAGGCGCTTTGATTGCACAGAGGGCCGCAAATATAGGTGGAGTGACGAGAGCCACATTGAAGAGATTGTAAGGCGCTTGGATTGCAAAGAGGGCCGCAAGTATGACGGAGTGGCGAGAGCCACATTGGGGAGATTGTAAGGCGCTTGGATTTTAAAGAGGGCCGCAAGTTTGGCGGAGTGACGAGAGCCACACTGGGGAGATTGTTAGGCGCTTGAATTGCAAAGAGGGCCGCAAGCATGACGGTGTGACGAGAGCCACATTGGGGAGATTGTTAGGCACTTGGACTGCAAAGAGGGCCGCAAGTATGGCGGAGTGACGAGAACCACATCGAGAGATTGTTAGGCGCTTGGATTGCAAAGAGGGCCGCAAGTATGACAAAGTGACGAGAGCCATATTGGGGAGATTGTTAGGCGCTTGGATTGTAAAGAGGGCCGCAAGTATGACGGAGTGGCGAGAGCCACATCGGGGAGATTGTTAGGCGCTTTGATTGCAAAGAGGGCCGCAAGTATGACGGAGTGGCAAGAACCACATGGGGGAGATTGTAAGGCGCTTGGATTGCAAAGAGGGCCGCAAGAGTGACGGAGTGAAAGTGCCACCTTGGGGAGATTGTGAGGCGCTTGGATTGCAAAGAGGGCCGCAAGTATGACGGAGCGACGAGAGCCACATTGGAGAGATTGTTAGGCGCTTGGATTGCAAAGAGGGCCGCAAGAGTGACGGAGTGGCGAGAGCCACATTAGGGAGATGTTAGGCACATGGATTGCAAACAGCACATTTTTGTTTTCAGGATGTCTAGATAATAAACGCAAAAAAAATAAATAAAAATACAAAAACAAATTTGACCATCCCGTATGGTAGCTACGAGCGCTTGAAAAAAAAATTTCCCTTAGTAAACCCTTCTCAACTTTGCTTCTCTGAATATGGAAGAAAAAAGACTGCCGGTTACGGGACTCGAACCCCGGACCGCGAAAACACTAGTCGGCGTCGCTACCCCGTACGCCATGCCACTCGATGGAAGTTGGATCGCTTACACTGATAGATAACCCACTGCTCTCAATGTATGCATGAATACATCTCATTGTATCTCGATTCATTCTTATTGTAATTGTAACACCAAAGCTAGATAGATTTATGGACAGCGAGGGTCTCATTGGATTTAAAAAACATCCAAGAATATCCAGGAAGCCGTTTTTTAACTAACTCTAAAAATTCAGTTTCAACACATTGTCTTTTTAAAATCGCCTTTGATAGATCTTGATCGCGTGATCGCGAAAGAGTAAATCGTTTGTGGTAACAACGAGCCGTTTAACCGATAAAAAATAAACCGTGTCCATTCACGTTGATGCATTGATATTAATGCGTGAAAATGGTGGAACAAAAACGAGTGGGTGTACCGGGTCTCGAACCCCAGACCTCAAGTATTCGAAGCTACAACGTTACTTCGTACGCCACGCCAATCGATGGAAGTAGCGTTGCTTACACTGGTAGATAACACACTGGTCTCAATGTATGGCATAGCTTGTTGTATTCAGATAGCTCGTCATCACGCCAACATTAAAACATGTTTTCTCGGCTAACCATTAATGCAAGGCAAGCATTAACATGTTTTATGTATAGAGTATGAATGTCCAACGGAGAAACTCTAATCATTATTATATTAACAATTTAACAAGAGACGCTACGCGTCGTCAAAGAAGTGCTCAACGACACTCTGTTTTTTAGAATTATATTCTTTACGGCTATATTGTTTAATTGGGGGATCTTAAAGTTACTTCTTAAGGTAGATATGAACATGGTCTACTTTCAAAAAAATCATCAGGTCGCTATGTATTTGTGAGCGACGTGAGGCGTCGCCGAAATTTCAAAGATTTTCTTGTCAAGTTCCACTTTCGGTACCGATTGTGGATGAACGGTCGTACCTAGTTAGTCGTAGCGTCGAACTTAAGGTCAACAATAATCCTTGGTGACGTAGTTACTCTACTGGTGTGACGAGTGACGGTGTGACGAGAGCCACATTGGGGAGATTGTTTGGCACTTGGATTGCAAAGAGGGCCGCAAGTATGACGGAGCGACGAGAGCCAAATTGGGGAGATTGTTAGGCGCTTGGATTGCCAAGAGGGCCGCAAGTATGGTGGAGTTACGAGAGCCACACTGGGGAGATTGTTAGGTGCTTAGATTGCAAAGAGGGCCGCAAGTATGACGGAGTGACGAGAGCCACATTGGGAAGTTTGTGAGGCGCTTGGATTGCAAAGAGGGCCGCAAGTATGACTGAGTGACGAGAGATACATTGGGGATATGTGAGGCACTTGGATTGCAAAGAGGGCCGCAAGTATGAAGGTTTGAGAGAGCCACATTGGGGAGATTGTTAAGCGTTTTGATTGCAAAGAGGGCCGCAAGTATGGTGGAGTGACGAGAGCCATATTGGGGAGATTGTTAGGCGCTTGGATTGCAAAGAGGGCCGCAAAAATGGCGGAGTGGCGAAAGCCACATCGGGGAGATTGTAAGGCGCTCTGATTGCAAAGAGGGCCGCAAGTATGACGGAGTAGAGAGAGTTACATTGGGGAGATTGTTAGGCGCTTGGATGGCAAAGAGGGCCGCAAGTATGACGGTGTGACGAGAGCTACATTGGGGACATAATTAGGCGCTTAAATTGCAAAGAGGGCCGCAAGTTTGACGGAGTGGCGAGAGCAACACTAGAGAGATTGTTAGGCGCTTTGATTGCACAGAGGGCCGCAAATATAGGTGGAGTGACGAGAGCCACATTAGGGAGATTGTAAGGCGCTTGGATTGCAAAGAGGGCCGCAAGTATGACGGAGTGGCGAGAGCCACATTGGGGAGATTGTAAGGCGCTTGGATTTTAAAGAGGGCCGCAAGTATGGCGGAGTGACAAAGCCACACTGGGGAGATTGTTAGGCGCTTGAATTGCATAGAGGGCCGCAAGCATGACGGTGTGACGAGAGCCACATTGGGGAGATTGTTTGGCACTAGGACTGCAAAGAGGGCCGCAAGTATGGCGGAGTGACGAGAACCACATCGAGAGATTGTTAGGCGCTTGAATTGCAAAGAGGGCCGCAAGTATGACAAAAGAACGAGAGCCATATTGGGGAGATTGTTAGGCGCTTGGATTGAAAAGAGGGCCGCAAGTATGACGGAGTGGCGAGAGCCACATCGGGGAGATTGTAAGGCGCTTTGATTGCAAAGAGAGCCGCAAGTATGACGGAGTGGCGAGAACCACATGGGGGAGATTGTAAGGCGCTTGGATTGCAAAGAGGGCCGCAAGAGTGACGGAGTGAAAGTGCCACCTTGGGGAGATTTTGAGGCGCTTGGATTGCAAAGAGGGCCGCAAGTATGACGGAGCGACGAGAGCCACATTGGAGAGATTGTTAGGCGCTTGGATTGCAAAGAGGGCCGCAAGAGTGACGGAGTGGCGAGAGCCACATTAGGGAGATGTTAGGCACATGGATTGCAAACAGCACATTTTTGTTTTCAGGATGTCTAGATAATTAACGCAAAAAAAAATATAAAAATACAAAAACAAATTTGACCCTCCCGTATGGTAGCTACGAGCGCTTG
The DNA here is from genome assembly GCA_945910005.1 of Isoperla grammatica. NCBI lineage: Eukaryota > Metazoa > Arthropoda > Insecta > Plecoptera > Perlodidae > Isoperla > Isoperla grammatica. The sequence goes on along the minus strand of OX246748.1, from coordinate 41,364,522 downwards.
AAAAAAAAATTTCCCTTAGTAAACCCTTCTCAACTTTGCTTCTCTGAATATGGAAGAAAAAAAGACTGCCGGTTACGGGACTCGAACCCCGGACCGCGAAAACACTTGTCGGCGTCGCTACCCCGTACGCCATGCCACTCGATGGAAGTTGGATCGCTTACACTGATAGATAACCCACTGCTCTCAATGTATGCATGAATACATCTCATTGTATCTCGATTCATTCTTATTGTAATTGTAACACCAAAGCTAGATAGATTTATGGACAGCGAGGGTCTCATTGGATTTAAAAAACATCCAAGAATATCCAGGAAGCCGTTTTTTAACTAACTCTTAAAATTCAGTTTCAACACATTGTCTTTTTAAAATCGCCTTTGATAGATCTTGATCGCGTGATCGCGAAAGAGTAAATCGTTTGTGGTAACAACGAGCCGTTTAACCGGTAAAAAATAAACCGTGTCCATTCACGTTGATGCATTGATATTAATGCGTGAAAATAATGGAATTAAAAAGAGTGGGTGTACCGGGTCTCGAACCCCAGACCTCAAGTATTCGAAGCTACAACGTTACTTCGTACGCCACGCCAATCGATGGAAGTAGCGTTGCTTACACTGGTAGATAACACACTGGTCTCAATGTATGGCATAGCTTGTTGTATTCAGATAGCTCGTCATCACGCCAACATTAAAACATGTTTCCTCGGCTAACCATTAATGCAAGGCAAGCATTAACATGTTTTATGTATAGAGTATGAATGTCCAACGGAGAAACTCTAATCATTATTATATTAACCATTTAACAAGAGACGCTACGCGTCGTCAAAGACGTGCTCAAAGACACTCTGTTTTTTAGAATTATATTCTTTACGGCTATATTGTTTAATTGGGGGATCTTAAAGTTACTTCTCAAGGTAGATATGAACATGGTCTACTTTCAAAAAAATCATCGCGTCGCTATGTTTTTTGTGAGCGACGTGAGGCGTCGCCGCAATTTCAAAGATTTTCTTGTCAAGTTCCACTTTCGGTTTCGATTGTGGATGAACGGTGGTACCTAGTTAGTCGTAGCGTCGAACTTAAGGTCAACAATAATCCTTGGTGACGTAGTAACTCTACTGGTGTGACGAGTGACGGTGTAACGAGAGCCACATTGGGGAGATTGTTTGGCACTTGGATTGCAAAGAGGGCCGCAAGTATGACGGAGCGACGAGAGCCACATTGGGGAGATTGTTAGGCGCTTGGATTGCCAAGAGGGCCGCAAGTATGGTGGAGTTACGAGAGCCACACTGGGGAGATTGTTAGGCGCTTGGATTGCAAAGAGGGCCGCAAGTATGACGGAGTGACGAGAGCCACATTGGGGATATTGTGAGGTGCTTGGATTGCAAAGAGGGCCGCAAGTATGACGGAGTGACGAGAGATACATTGGGGATATGTTAGGCACTTGGATTGCAAAGAGGGACGCAAGTATGAAGGTTTGACGAGAGCCACATATTCTGGAGATTGTTAAGCGTTTTGATTGCAAAGAGGGCCGCAAGTATGGTGGAGTGACGAGAGCCATATTGGGGCGATTGTTAGGCGCTTGAATTGCAAAGAGGGCCGCAAAAATGGCGGAGTGGCGAAAGCCACATCGGGGAGATTGTAAGGCGCTCTGATTGCAAAGAGGGCCGCAAGTATGACGGACTGGCGAGAGCCACATTGGGGAGATTGTAAGGCGCTTGGATGGCAAGAAAGGCCGCAAGTATGACGGTGTGACGAGAGCCAAATTGGGGACATAATTAGGCGCTTGGATTGCAAAGAGGGCCGCAAGTTTGACGGAGTGGCGAGAGCAACACTGGGGAGATTGTTTGGCGCTTTGATTGCACAGAGGGCCGCAAATATAGGTGGAGTGACGAGAGCCACATTGGGGAGATTGTTAGGCGCTTGGATTGCAAAGAGGGCCGCAAGGATAACGGAGTGGCGAGAGCCACATTGGGGAGATTGTTAGGCTTTTGGATTGCAAAGAGGGCCGCAAGTATGGCGGAGTGACGAGAGCCACACTGGGGAGATTGTTAGGCGCTTGAATTGCAAAGAGGGCCGCAAGCATGGCGGTGTGACGAGAGCCACATTGGGGAGATTGTTAGGCGCTTGGACTGCAAAGAGGGCCGCAAGTATGGCGGAGTGACGAGAACCACATCGAGAGATTGTTAGGCGCTTGGATTGCAAAGAGGGCCGCAAGTATGACAAAGTGACGAGAGCCACATTGGGGAGATTGTTAGGCGCTTGGATTGAAAAGAGGGCCGCAAGCATGACGGAGTGGCGAGAGCCACATCGGGGAGATTGTTAGGCGCTTTGATTGCAAAGAGGGCCTCAAGTATGACGGAGTGGCGAGAACCACATGGGGGAGATTGTTAGGCGCTTGGATTGCAAAGAGGGCCGCAAGAGTGACGGAGTGAAAGTGCCACCTTGGGGAGATTGTGAGGCGCGTTTGGATTGCAAAGAGGGCCGCAAGTATGACGGAGTGGCGAGAGCCACATTGGGGAGATTGTTAGGCGCTCTATTCAAGAGGGCCGCAAGTATGCCGGAGCGACGAGAGCCACATTGGAGAGATTGTTAGACGCTTGGATTGCAAAGAGGGCCGCAAGAGTGACGGAGTGGCGAGAGCCACATTAGGGAGATGTTAGGCACATGGATTGCAAACAGCACATTTTTGTTTTCAGGATGTCTAGATAATTAACGCAAAAAAAATAAATAAAAATACAAAAACAAATTTGACCATCCCGTATGGTAGCTACGAGCGCTTGAAAAAAAAATTTCCCCTTAGTAAACCCTTCTCAACTTTGCTTCTCTGAATATGGAAGAAAAAAAGACTGCCGGTTACGGGACTCGAACCCCGGACCGCGAAAACACTAGTCGGCGTCGCTACTCCGTACGCCATGCCACTCGATGGAAGTTGGATCGCTTACACTGATAGATAACCCACTGCTCTCAATGTATGCATGAATACATCTCATTGTATCTCGATTCATTCTTATTGTAATTGTAACACCAAAGCTAGATAGATTTATGGACAGCGAGGGTCTCATTGGATTTAAAAAACATCCAAGAATATCAAGGAAGCCGTTTTTTAACTAACTCTAAAAATTCAGTTTCAACACATTGTCTTTTTAAAATCGCCTTTGATAGATCTTGATCGCGTGATCGCGAAAGAGTAAATCGTTTGTGGTAACAACGAGCCGTTTAACCGGTAAAAAATAAACCGTGTCCATTCACGTTGATGCATTGATATTAATGCGTGAAAATGGTGGAACAAAAAAGAGTGGGTGTACCGGGTCTCGAACCCCAGACCTCAAGTATTCGAAGCTACAACGTTACTTCGTACGCCACGCCAATCGATGGAAGTAGCGTTGCTTACACTGGTAGATAACACACTGGTCTCAATGTATGGAATAGCTTGTTGTATTCAGATAGCTCGTCATCACGCCAACATTAAAACATGTTTCCTCGGCTAACCATTAATGCAAGGCAAGCATTAACATGTTTTATGTATAGAGTATGAATGTCCAACGGAGAAACTCTAATCATTATTATATTAACCATTTAACAAGAGACGCTACGCGTCGTCAAAGACGTGCTCAAAGACACTCTGTTATTTAGAATTATATTCTTTACGGCTATATTGTTTAATTGGGGGATCTTAAAGTTACTTCTCAAGGTAGATACGAACATGGTCTACTTTCAAAAAAATCATCAGGTCGCTATGTTTTTTGTGAGAGACGTGAGGCGTCGCCGAAATTTCAAAGATTTTCTTGTCAAGTTCCACTTTCGGTACCGATTGTGGATAAACGGTGGTACCTAGTTAGTCGTAGCGTCGAACTTAAGGTCACAATAATCCTTGGTGACGTAGTAACTCTACTGGTGTGACGAGTGACGGTGTGACGAGAGCCACATTGGGGAGATTGTTTGGCACTTGGATTGCAAAGAGGGCAGCAAGTATGACGGAGCGACGAGAGCCAAATTGGGGAGATTGTTAGGCGCTTGGATTGCCAAGAGGGCCGCAAGTATGGTGGAGTTACGAGAGCCACACTGGGGAGATTGTTAGGTGCTTGGATTGCAAAGAGGGCCGCAAGTATGACGGAGTGACGAGAGCCACATTGGGGAGTTTGTGAGGCGCTTGGATTGCAAAGAGGGCCGCAAGTATGACGGAGTGACGAGAGATACATTGGGGATATGTTAGGCACTTGGATTGCAAAGAGGGCCCCAAGTATGAAGGTTTGAGAGAGCCACATTGGGGAGATTGTTAAGCGGTTTGATTTCAAAGAGGGCCGAAAGTATGGTGGAGTGACGAGAGCCATATTGGGGAGATTGTTAGGCGCTTGGATTGCAAAAAGGGCCGCAAGAATGGCAGAGTGGCGAAAGCCACATCGGGGAGATTGTAAGGCGCTCTGATTGCAAAGAGGGCCGCAAGTATGACGGACTGGCGAGAGCCACATTGGGGAGATTGTTAGGCGCTTGGATGGCAAAGAGGGCCGCAAGTATGACCGTGTGACGAGAGCCACATTGGGGACATAATAAGGCGCTTGGATTGCAAAGAGGGCCGCAAGTTTGACGGAGTGGCGAGAGCAACACTGGGGAGATTGTTAGGCGCTTTGATTGCACAGAGGGCCGCAAATATAGGTGGAGTGACGAGAGCAACATTGGGGAGAGTGTTAGGCGCTTGGATTGCAAAGAGGGCCGCAAGGATGACGGAGTGGCGAGAGCCACATTGGGGAGATTGTAAGGCTTTTGGATTGCAAAGAAGGCCGCAAGTATGGCGGAGTGACGAGAGCCACACTGGGGAGATTGTTAGGCGCTTGAATTGCAAAGAGGGCCACAAGCATGGCGGTGTGACGAGAGCCACATTGGGGAGATTGTTAGGCGCTTGGATGGCAAAGAGGGCCGCAAGTATGACGGTGTGACGAGAGCCACATTGGGAACATAATTAGGCGCTTGGATTGCAAAGAGGGCCGCAAGTTTGACGGAGTGGCGAGAGCATCACAGGGGAGATTGTTAGGCGCTTTGATTGCACAGAGGGCCGCAAATATAGGTGGAGTGACGAGAGCCACATTGGGGAGATTGTTAGGCGCTTGGATTGCAAAGAGGGCCACAAGGATGACGGAGTGGCGAGAGCCACATTGGGGAGATTGTTAGGCTTTTGGATTGCAAAGAGGGCCGCAAGTATGGCGGAATGACGAGAGCCACACTGGGGAGATTGTTAGGCGCTTGAATTGCAAAGAGGGCCGCAAGCATGGCGGTGTGACGAGAGCCACATTGGGGAGATTGTTAGGCGCTTGGACTGCAAAAAGGGCCGCAAGTATGGCGGAGTGACGAGAACCACATCGAGAGATTGTTAGGGGCTTGGATTGCAAAGAGGGCCGCAAGTATGACAAAGTGACGAGAGCCACATTGGGGAGATTGTAAGGCGCTTGGATTGAAAAGAGGGCCGCAAGTATGACGGAGTGGCGAGAGCCACATCGGGGAGATTGTTAGGCGCTTTGATTGCAAAGAGGGCCGCAAGTATGACGGAGTGGCGAGAACCACATGGGGGAGATTGTTAGGCGCTTGGATTGCAAAGAGGGCCGCAAGAGTGACGGAGTGAAAGTGCCACCTTGGGGAGATTGTGAGGCGCTTGGATTGCAAAGAGGGCCGCAAGTATGACGGAGTGGCGAGGGCCACATTGGGGAAATTGTTAGGCGCTCTGATTCAAGAGGGCCGCAAGTATGCCGGAGTGACGAGAGCCTCATTGGAGAGATTGTTAGGCGAATGGATTGCAAAGAGGGCCGCAAGAGTGACGGAGTGAAAGTGCCACCTTGGGGAGATTGTTAGGCGCTTGGATTGCAAAGAGGGCCGAAAGTATGGTGGAGTGGCGAGAGCCATATTGGGGAGATTGTTAGGCACTTGGATAGCAAAGAGGGCCGCAGGTATGGTGGAGTGACGAAAGCAACACTGGGGAGATTGTTAGGCGCTTGGATTGCAAAGAGGGCCGCAAGTATGGTGCAGTGACGAGAGCCACATTGGGAAGATTGTTAGGTGCTTGGATTGCAAAGAGGGCCGCAAGTATGGTGAAGTGACGAGAGCCACATTGGGGAGATTGTTAGGCGTTTAGATTGCAAAGAGGGCCGCAAGTATGACGGTGTGAAGAGAGCCACAGTGGGGAAATTAGTAGGCACTTGTATTGCAAAGAGGGCCGCAAGTATGACGGAGCGACGAGAGCCACATTGGGGAGATTGTTAGGCGCTTGGATTGCAAAGAGGGCCGCAAGTATGACGGTGTGAAGAGAGCCACATTGGGGAGATTGTTAGGCTTTTGGTTTGCAAAGAGGGCCGCAAGTATGACGGAGTGGCGAGAGCAACACTGGGGAGATTGTTAGACGCTTGGATTGCAAAGAGGGCCGCAAGTATAACGGAGTGGCGAGAGCCACATTAGGGAGATGTTAGGCACATGGATTGCAAACAGCACATTTTTGTTTTCAGGATGTCTAGATAATTAACGCAAAAAAAATAAATAAAAATACAAAAACAAATTTGGACATCCCGTATGGTAGCTACGAGCGCTTGAAAAAAAAATTTCCCTTTAGTAAACCCTTCTCAACTTTGCTTGTCTGAATATGGAAGAAAAAAAGACTGCCGGTTACGGGACTCGAACCCCGGACCGCGAAAACACTAGTCGGCGTCGCTACCCCGTACGCCATGCCACTCGATGGAAGTTGGATCGCTTACACTGATAGATAACCCACTGCTCTCAATGTATGCATGAATACATCTCATTGTATCTCGATTCATTCTTATTGTAATTGTAACACCAAAGCTAGATAGATTTATGGGCAGCGAGGGTCTCATTGGATTTAAAAAACATCCAAGAATATCCAGGAAGCCGTTTTTTAACTAACTCTAAAAATTCAGTTTCAACACATTTCCTTTTTAAAATCGCCTTTGATAGATCTTGATCGCGTGATCGCGAAAGAGTAAATCGTTTGTGGTAACAACGAGCCGTTTAACCGGTAAAAAATAAACCGTGTCCATTCACGGTGATGCATTGATATTAATGCGTGAAAATGGTGGAACAAAAAAGAGTGGGTGTACCGGGTCTCGAACCCCAGACCTCAAGTATTCGAAGCTACAACGTTACTTCGTACGCCACGCCAATCGATGGAAGTAGCGTTGCTTACACTGGTAGATAACACACTGGTCTCAATGTATGGCATAGCTTGTTGTATTCAGATAGCTCGTCATCACGCCAACATTAAAACATGTTTCCTCGGCTAACCATTAATGCAAGGCAAGCATAAACATGTTTTATGTATAGAGTATGAATGTCCAACGGAGAAACTCTAATCATTATTATATTAACCATTTAACAAGAGACGCTACGCGTCGTCAAAGACGTGCTCAAAGACACTCTGTTTTTTAGAATTATATTCTTTACGGCTATATTGTTTAATTGGGGGATCTTAAAGTTACTTCTCAAGGTAGATATGAACATGGTCTACTTTCAAAAAAATCATCGCGTCGCTATGTTTTTTGTGAGCGACGTGAGGCGTCGCCGCAATTTCAAAGATTTTCTTGTCAAGTTCCACTTTCGGTTTCGATTGTGGATGAACGGTGGTACCTAGTTAGTCGTAGCGTCGAACTTAAGGTCAACAATAATCCTTGGTGACGTAGTAACTCTACTGGTGTGACGAGTGACGGTGTAACGAGAGCCACATTGGGGAGATTGTTTGGCACTTGGATTGCAAAGAGGGCCGCAAGTATGACGGAGCGACGAGAGCCACATTGGGGAGATTGTTAGGCGCTTGGATTGCCAAGAGGGCCGCAAGTATGGTGGAGTTACGAGAGCCACACTGGGGAGATTGTTAGGCGCTTGGATTGCAAAGAGGGCCGCAAGTATGACGGAGTGACGGGAGCCACATTGGGGATATTGTGAGGTGCTTGGATTGCAAAGAGGGCCGCAAGTATGACGGAGTGACGAGAGATACATTGGGGATATGTTAGGCACTTGGATTGCAAAGAGGGACGCAAGTATGAAGGTTTGACGAGAGCCACATATTCTGGAGATTGTTAAGCGTTTTGATTGCAAAGAGGGCCGCAAGTATGGTGGAGTGACGAGAGCCATATTGGGGCGATTGTTAGGCGCTTGAATTGCAAAGAGGGCCGCAAAAATGGCGGAGTGGCGAAAGCCACATCGGGGAGATTTTAAGGCGCTCTGATTGCAAAGAGGGCCGCAAGTATGACGGAGTGGCGAGAGCCACATTGGGGAGATTGTTAGGCGCTTGGATGGCAAAGAGGGCCGCAAGTATGACGGTGTGACGAGAGCTACATTGGGGACATAATTAGGCGCTTGGATTGCAAAGAGGGCCGCAAGTTTGACGGAGTGGCGAGAGCAACACTGGGGAGATTGTTAGGCGCTTTGATTGCACAGAGGGCCGCAAATATAGGTGGAGTGACGAGAGCCACATTGAAGAGATTGTAAGGCGCTTGGATTGCAAAGAGGGCCGCAAGTATGACGGAGTGGCGAGAGCCACATTGGGGAGATTGTAAGGCGCTTGGATTTTAAAGAGGGCCGCAAGTTTGGCGGAGTGACGAGAGCCACACTGGGGAGATTGTTAGGCGCTTGAATTGCAAAGAGGGCCGCAAGCATGACGGTGTGACGAGAGCCACATTGGGGAGATTGTTAGGCACTAGGACTGCAAAGAGGGCCGCAAGTATGGCGGAGTGACGAGAACCACATCGAGAGATTGTTAGGCGCTTGGATTGCAAAGAGGGCCGCAAGTATGACAAAGTGACGAGAGCCATATTGGGGAGATTGTTAGGCGCTTGGATTGTAAAGAGGGCCGCAAGTATGACGGAGTGGCGAGAGCCACATCGGGGAGATTGTTAGGCGCTTTGATTGCAAAGAGGGCCGCAAGTATGACGGAGTGGCAAGAACCACATGGGGGAGATTGTTAGGCGCTTGGATTGCAAAGAGGGCCGCAAGAGTGACGGAGTGAAAGTGCCACCTTGGGGAGATTGTGAGGCGCTTGGATTGCAAAGAGGGCCGCAAGTATGACGGAGCGACGAGAGCCACATTGGAGAGATTGTTAGGCGCTTGGATTGCAAAGACGGCCGCAAGAGTGACGGAGTGGCGAGAGCCACATTAGGGAGATGTTAGGCACATGGATTGCAAACAGCACATTTTTGTTTTCAGGATGTCTAGATAATAAACGCAAAAAAAATAAATAAAAATACAAAAACAAATTTGACCATCCCGTATGGTAGCTACGAGCGCTTGAAAAAAAAATGTCCCTTAGTAAACCCTTCTCAACTTTGCTTCTCTGAATATGGAAGAAAAAAAGACTGCCGGTTACGGGACTCGAATCCCGGACCGCGAAAACACTAGTCGGCGTCGCTACCCCGTACGCCATGCCACTCGATGGAAGTTGGATCGCTTACACTGATAGATAACCCACTGCTCTCAATGTATGCATGAATACATCTCATTGTATCTCGATTCATTCTTATTGTAATTGTAACACCAAAGCTAGATAGATTTATGGACAGCGAGGGTCTCATTGGATTTAAAAAACATCCAAGAATATCCAGGAAGCCGTTTTTTAACTAACTCTAAAAATTCAGTTTCAACACATTGTCTTTTTAAAATCGCCTTTGATAGATCTTGATCGCGTGATCGCGAAAGAGTAAATCGTTTGTGGTAACAACGAGCCGTTTAACCGATAAAAAATAAACCGTGTCCATTCACGTTGATGCATTGATATTAATGCGTGAAAATGGTGGAACAAAAAAGAGTGGGTGTACCGGGTCTCGAACCCCAGACCTCAAGTATTCGAAGCTACAACGTTACTTCGTACGCCACGCCAATCGATGGAAGTAGCGTTGCTTACACTGGTAGATAACACACTGGTCTCAATGTATGGCATAGCTTGTTGTATTCAGATAGCTCGTCATCACGCCAACATTAAAACATGTTTTCTCGGCTAACCATTAATGCAAGGCAAGCATTAACATGTTTTATGTATAGAGTATGAATGTCCAACGGAGAAACTCTAATCATTATTATATTAACAATTTAACAAGAGACGCTACGCGTCGTCAAAGAAGTGCTCAAAGACACTCTGTTTTTTAGAATTATATTCTTTACGGCTATATTGTTTAATTGGGGGATCTTAAAGTTACTTCTCAAGGTAGATATGAACATGGTCTACTTTCAAAAAAATCATCAGGTCGCTATGTTTTTTGTGAGCGACGTGAGGCGTCGCCGAAATTTCAAAGATTTTCTTGTCAAGTTCCACTTTCGGTACCGATTGTGGATGAACGGTCGTACCTAGTTAGTCGTAGCGTTGAACTTAAGGTCAACAATAATCCTTGGTGACGTAGTAACTCTACTGGTGTGACGAGTGACGGTGTGACGAAAGCCACATTGGGGAGATTGTTTGGCACTTGGATTGCAAAGAGGGCCGCAAGTATGACGGAGCGACGAGAGCCAAATTGGGGAGATTGTTAGGCGCTTGGATTGCCAAGAGGGCCGCAAGTATGGTGGAGTTACGAGAGCCACACTGGGGAGATTGTTAGGTGCTAAAATTGCAAAGAGGGCCGCAAGTATGACGGAGTGACGAGAGCCACATTGGGAAGTTTGTGAGGCGCTTGGATTGCAAAGAGGGCCGCAAGTATGACGGAGTGACGAGAGATACATTGGGGATATGTGAGGCACTTGGATTGCAAAGAGGGCCGCAATTATGAAGGTTTGAGAGAGCCACATTGGGGAGATTGTTAAGCGTTTTGATTGCAAAGAGGGCCGCAAGTATGGTGGAGTGACGAGAGCCATATTGGGGAGATTGTTAGGCGCTTGGATTGCAAAGAGGGCCGCAAAAATGGCGGAGTGGCGACCGCCACATCGGGGAGATTGTAAGGCGCTCTGATTGCAAAGAGGGCCGCAAGTATGACGGAGTAGAGAGAGTTACATTGGGGAGATTGTTAGGCGCTTGGATGGCAAAGAGGGCCGCAAGTATGACGGTGTGACGAGAGCTACATTGGGGACATAATTAGGCGCTTAAATTGCAAAGAGGGCCGCAAGTTTGACGGAGTGGCGAGAGCAACACTAGAGAGATTATTAGGCGCTTTGATTGCACAGAGGGCCGCAAATATAGGTGGAGTGACGAGAGCCACATTAGGGAGATTGTAAGGCGCTTGGATTGCAAAGAGGGCCGCAAGTATGACGGAGTGGCGAGAGCCACATTGGGGAGATTGTAAGGCGCTTGGATTTTAAAGAGGGCCGCAAGTATGGCGGAGTGACGAAAGCCACACTGGGGAGATTGTTAGGCGCTTGAATTGCATAGAGGGCCGCAAGCATGACGGTGTGACGAGAGCCACATTGGGGAGATTGTTAGGCACTAGGACTGCAAAGAGGGCCGCAAGTATGGCGGAGTGACGAGAACCACATCGAGAGATTGTTAGGCGCTTGAATTGCAAAGAGGGCCGCAAGTATGACAAAAGGAAGAGAGCCATATTGGGGAGATTGTTAGGCGCTTGGATTGAAAAGAGGGCCGCAAGTATGACGGAGTGGCGAGAGCCACATCGGGGAGATTGTAAGGCGCTTTGATTGCAAAGAGAGCCGCAAGTATGACGGAGTGGCGAGAACCACATGGGGGAGATTGTAAGGCGCTTGGATTGCAAAGAGGGCCGCAAGAGTGACGGAGTGAAAGTGCCACCTTGGGGAGATTTTGAGGCGCTTGGATTGCAAAGAGGGCCGCAAGTATGACGGAGCGACGAGAGCCACATTGGAGAGATTGTTAGGCGCTTGGATTGCAAAGAGAGCCGCAAGAGTGACGGAGTGGCGAGAGCCACATTAGGGAGATGTTAGGCACATGGATTGCAAACAGCACATTTTTGTTTTCAGGATGTCTAGATAATTAACGCAAAAAAAAAAAATAAAAATACAAAAACAAATTTGACCCTCCCGTATGGTAGCTACGAGCGCTTGAAAAAAAAATTTCCCTTAGTAAACCCTTCTCAACTTTGCTTCTCTGAATATGGAAGAAAAAAAGACTGCCGGTTACGGGACTCGAACCCCGGACCGCGAAAACACTTGTCGGCGTCGCTACCCCGTACGCCATGCCACTTGATGGAAGTTGGATCGCTTACACTGATAGATAACCCACTGCTCTCAATGTATGCATGAATACATCTCATTGTATCTCGATTCATTCTTATTGTAATTGTAACACCAAAGCTAGATAGATTTATGGACAGCGAGGGTCTCATTGGATTTAAAAAACATCCAAGAATATCCAGGAAGCCGTTTTTTAACTAACTCTAAAAATTCAGTTTCAACACATTGTCTTTTTAAAATCGCCTTTGATAGATCTTGATCGCGTGATCGCGAAAGAGTAAATCGTTTGTGGTAACAACGAGCCGTTTAACCGGTAAAAAATAAACCGTGTCCATTCACGTTGATGCATTGATATTAATGCGTGAAAATAATGGAACAAAAAAGAGTGGGTGTACCGGGTCTCGAACCCCAGACCTCAAGTATTCGAAGCTACAACGTTACTTCGTACGCCACGCCAATCGATGGAAGTAGCGTTGCTTACACTGGTAGATAACACACTGGTCTCAATGTATGGCATAGCTTGTTGTATTCAGATAGCTCGTCATCACGCCAACATTAAAACATGTTTCCTCGGCTAACCATTAATGCAAGGCAAGCATTAACATGTTTTATGTATAGAGTATGAATGTCCAACGGAGAAACTCTAATCATTATTATATTAACAATTTAACAAGAGACGCTACGCGTCGTTTAAGACGTGCTCAAAGACACTCTGTTTTTTAGAATTATATTCTTTACGGCTATGTTGTTAAATTGGGGGATCTTAAAGTTACTTCTCAAGGTAGATATGAACATGGTCTACTTTCAAAAAAATCATCAGGTCGCTATGTTTTTTGTGAGCGACGTGAGGCGTCGCCGAAATTTCAAAGATTTTCTTGTCAAGTTCCACTTTCGGTACCGATTGTGGATGAACGGTGGTACCTAGTTAGTCGTAGCGTCGAACTTAAGGTCAACAATAATCCTTGGTTACGTAGTAACTCTACTGGTGTGACGAGTGACGGTGTGACCAGAGCCACATTGGGGAGATTGTTTGGCACTTGGATTGCAAAGAGGGCCGCAAGTATGACGGAGCGACGAGAGCCAAATTGGGGAGATTGTTAGGCGCTTGGATTGCCAAGAGGGCCGCAAGTATGGTGGAGTTACGAGAGCCACACTGGGGAGATTGTTAGGTGCTTGGATTGCAAAGACGGCCGCAAGTATGACGGAGTGACGAGAGCCACATTGGGGAGTTTGTGAGGCGCTTGGATTGCAAAGAGGGCCGCAAGTATGACGGAGTGACGAGAGATACATTAGGGATATGTAAGGCACTTGGATTGCAAAGAGGGCCGCAAGTATGAAGGTTTGAGAGAGCCACATTGGGGAGATTGTTAAGCGTTTTGATTGCAAAGAGGGCCGCAAGTATGGTGGAGTGACGAGAGCCATATTGGGGAGATGTTAGGCGCTTGGATTGCAAAGAGGGCCGCAAGAATGGCGGAGTGGCGATAGCCACATCGGGGAGATTGTAAGGCGCTCTGATTGCAAAGAGGGCCGCAAGTATGACGGACTGGCGAGAGCCACATTGGGGAGATTGTTAGGCGCTTGGATGGCAAAGAGGGCCGCAAGTATGACGGTGTGACGAGAGCCAAATTGGGGACATAATTAGGCGCTTGGATTGCAAAGAGGGCCGCAAGTTTGACGGAGTGGCGAGAGCAACACTGGGGAGATTGTTTGGCGCTTTGATTGCACAGAGGGCCGCAAATATAGGTGGAGTGACGAGAGCCACATTGGGGAGATTGTTAGGCGCTTGGATTGCAAAGAGGGCCGCAAGGATAACGGAGTGGCGAGAGCCACATTGGGGAGATTGTTAGGCTTTTGGATTGCAAAGAGGGCCGCAAGTATGGCGGAATGACGAGAGCCACACTGGGGAGATTGTTAGGCGCTTGAATTGCAAAGAGGGCCGCAAGCATGGCGGTGTGACGAGAGCCACATTGGGGAGATTGTTAGGCGCTTGGACTGCAAAGAGGGCCGCAAGTATGGCGGAGTGACGAGAACCACATCGAGAGATTGTTAGGCGCTTGGATTGCAAAGAGGGCCGCAAGTATGACAAAGTGACGAGAGCCACATTGGGGAGATTGTTAGGCGCTTGGATTGAAAAGAGGGCCGCAAGTGTGACGGAGTGGCGAGAGCCACATCGGGGAGATTGTTAGGCGCTTTGATTGCAAAGAGGGCCTCAAGTATGACGGAGTGGCGAGAACCACATGGGGGAGATTGTTAGGCGCTTGGATTGCAAAGAGGGCCGCAAGAGTGACGGAGTGAAAGTGCCACCTTGGGGAGATTGTGAGGCGCGTTTGGATTGCAAAGAGGGCCGCAAGTATGACGGAGTGGCGAGAGCCACATTGGGGAGATTGTTAGGCGCTCTATTCAAGAGGGCCGCAAGTATGCCGGAGCGACGAGAGCCACATTGGAGAGATTGTTAGGCGCTTGGATTGCAAAGAGGGCCGCAAGAGTGACGGAGTGGCGAGAGCCACATTAGGGAGATGTTAGGCACATGGATTGCAAACAGCACATTTTTGTTTTCAGGATGTCTAGATAATTAACGCAAAAAAAAAAAATAAAATACAAAAACAAATTTGACCATCCCGTATGGTAGCTACGAGCGCTTGAAAAAAAAATTTCCCCTTAGTAAACCCTTCTCAACTTTGCTTCTCTGAATATGGAAGAAAAAAGACTGCCGGTTACGGGACTCGAACCCCGGACCGCGAAAACACTAGTCGGCGTCGCTACTCCGTACGCCATGCCACTCGATGGAAGTTGGATCGCTTACACTGATAGATAACCCACTGCTCTCAATGTATGCATGAATACATCTCATTGTATCTCGATTCATTCTTATTGTAATTGTAACACCAAAGCTAGATAGATTTATGGACAGCGAGGGTCTCATTGGATTTAAAAAACATCCAAGAATATCAAGGAAGCCGTTTTTTAACTAACTCTAAAAATTCAGTTTCAACACATTGTCTTTTTAAAATCGCCTTTGATAGATCTTGATCGCGTGATCGCGAAAGAGTAAATCGTTTGTGGTAACAACGAGCCGTTTAACCGGTAAAAAATAAACCGTGTCCATTCACGTTGATGCATTGATATTAATGCGTGAAAATGGTGGAACAAAAAAGAGTGGGTGTACCGGGTCTCGAACCCCAGACCTCAAGTATTCGAAGCTACAACGTTACTTCGTACGCCACGCCAATCGATGGAAGTAGCGTTGCTTACACTGGTAGATAACACACTGGTCTCAATGTATGGCATAGCTTGTTGTATTCAGATAGCTCGTCATCACGCCAACATTAAAACATGTTTTCTCGGCTAACCATTAATGCAAGGCAAGCATTAACATGTTTTATGTATAGAGTATGAATGTCCAACGGAGAAACTCTAATCATTATTATATTAACAATTTAACAAGAGACGCTACGCGTCGTCAAAGAAGTGCTCAAAGACACTCTGTTTTTTAGAATTATATTCTTTACGGCTATATTGTTTAATTGGGGGATCTTAAAGTTACTTCTCAAGGTAGATATGAACATGGTCTACTTTCAAAAAAATCATCAGGTCGCTATGTTTTTTGTGAGCGACGTGAGGCGTCGCCGAAATTTCAAAGATTTTCTTGTCAAGTTCCACTTTCGGTACCGATTGTGGATGAACGGTCGTACCTAGTTAGTCGTAGCGTCGAACTTAAGGTCAACAATAATCCTTGGTGACGTAGTAACTCTACTGGTGTGACGAGTGACGGTGTGACGAAAGCCACATTGGGGAGATTGTTTGGCACTTGGATTGCAAAGATGGCCGCAAGTATGACGGAGCGACGAGAGCCAAATTGGGGAGATTGTTAGGCGCTTGGATTGCCAAGAGGGCCGCAAGTATGGTGGAGTTACGAGAGCCACACTGGGGAGATTGTTAGGTGCTAAAATTGCAAAGAGGGCCGCAAGTATGACGGAGTGACGAGAGCCACATTGGGAAGTTTGTGAGGCGCTTGGATTGCAAAGAGGGCCGCAAGTATGACGGAGTGACGAGAGATACATTGGGGATATGTGAGGCACTTGGATTGCAAAGAGGGCCGCAATTATGAAGGTTTGAGAGAGCCACATTGGGGAGATTGTTAAGCGTTTTGATTGCAAAGAGGGCCGCAAGTATGGTGGAGTGACGAGAGCCATATTGGGGAGATTGTTAGGCGCTTGGATTGCAAAGAGGGCCGCAAAAATGGCGGAGTGGCGACCGCCACATCGGGGAGATTGTAAGGCGCTCTGATTGCAAAGAGGGCCGCAAGTATGACGGAGTAGAGAGAGTTACATTGGGGAGATTGTTAGGCGCTTGGATGGCAAAGAGGGCCGCAAGTATGACGGTGTGACGAGAGCTACATTGGGGACATAATTAGGCGCTTAAATTGCAAAGAGGGCCGCAAGTTTGACGGAGTGGCGAGAGCAACACTAGAGAGATTATTAGGCGCTTTGATTGCACAGAGGGCCGCAAATATAGGTGGAGTGACGAGAGCCACATTAGGGAGATTGTAAGGCGCTTGGATTGCAAAGAGGGCCGCAAGTATGACGGAGTGGCGAGAGCCACATTGGGGAGATTGTAAGGCGCTTGGATTTTAAAGAGGGCCGCAAGTATGGCGGAGTGACGAAAGCCACACTGGGGAGATTGTTAGGCGCTTGAATTGCATAGAGGGCCGCAAGCATGACGGTGTGACGAGAGCCACATTGGGGAGATTGTTAGGCACTAGGACTGCAAAGAGGGCCGCAAGTATGGCGGAGTGACGAGAACCACATCGAGAGATTGTTAGGCGCTTGAATTGCAAAGAGGGCCGCAAGTATGACAAAAGGAAGAGAGCCATATTGGGGAGATTGTTAGGCGCTTGGATTGAAAAGAGGGCCGCAAGTATGACGGAGTGGCGAGAGCCACATCGGGGAGATTGTAAGGCGCTTTGATTGCAAAGAGAGCCGCAAGTATGACGGAGTGGCGAGAACCACATGGGGGAGATTGTAAGGCGCTTGGATTGCAAAGAGGGCCGCAAGAGTGACGGAGTGAAAGTGCCACCTTGGGGAGATTTTGAGGCGCTTGGATTGCAAAGAGGGCCGCAAGTATGACGGAGCGACGAGAGCCACATTGGAGAGATTGTTAGGCGCTTGGATTGCAAAGAGGGCCGCAAGAGTGACGGAGTGGCGAGAGCCACATTAGGGAGATGTTAGGCACATGGATTGCAAACAGCACATTTTTGTTTTCAGGATGTCTAGATAATTAACGCAAAAAAAAAAAATAAAAATACAAAAACAAATTTGACCCTCCCGTATGGTAGCTACGAGCGCTTGAAAAAAAAATTTCCCTTAGTAAACCCTTCTCAACTTTGCTTCTCTGAATATGGAAGAAAAAAAGACTGCCGGTTACGGGACTCGAACCCCGGACCGCGAAAACACTTGTCGGCGTCGCTACCCCGTACGCCATGCCACTCGATGGAAGTTGGATCGCTTACACTGATAGATAACCCACTGCTCTCAATGTATGCATGAATACATCTCATTGTATCTCGATTCATTCTTATTGTAATTGTAACACCAAAGCTAGATAGATTTATGGACAGCGAGGGTCTCATTGGATTTAAAAAACATCCAAGAATATCCAGGAAGCCGTTTTTTAACTAACTCTAAAAATTCAGTTTCAACACATTGTCTTTTTAAAATCGCCTTTGATAGATCTTGATCGCGTGATCGCGAAAGAGTAAATCGTTTGTGGTAACAACGAGCCGTTTAACCGGTAAAAAATAAACCGTGTCCATTCACGTTGATGCATTGATATTAATGCGTGAAAATAATGGAACAAAAAAGAGTGGGTGTACCGGGTCTCGAACCCCAGACCTCAAGTATTCGAAGCTACAACGTTACTTCGTACGCCACGCCAATCGATGGAAGTAGCGTTGCTTACACTGGTAGATAACACACTGTTCTCAATGTATGGCATAGCTTGTTGTATTCAGATAGCTCGTCATCACGCCAACATTAAAACATGTTTCCTCGGCTAACCATTAATGCAAGGCAAGCATTAACATGTTTTATGTATAGAGTATGAATGTCCAACGGAGAAACTCTAATCATTATTATATTAACAATTTAACAAGAGACGCTACGCGTCGTTTAAGACGTGCTCAAAGACACTCTGTTTTTTAGAATTATATTCTTTACGGCTATGTTGTTAAATTGGGGGATCTTAAAGATACTTCTCAAGGTAGATATGAACATGGTCTACTTTCAAAAAAATCATCAGGTCGCTATGTTTTTTGTGAGCGACGTGAGGCGTCGCCGAAATTTCAAAGATTTTCTTGTCAAGTTCCACTTTCGGTACCGATTGTGGATGAACGGTGGTACCTAGTTAGTCGTAGCGTCGAACTTAAGGTCAACAATAATCCTTGGTTACGTAGTAACTCTACTGGTGTGACGAGTGACGGTGTGACCAGAGCCACATTGGGGAGATTGTTTGGCACTTGGATTGCAAAGAGGGCCGCAAGTATGACGGAGCGACGAGAGCCAAATTGGGGAGATTGTTAGGCGCTTGGATTGCCAAGAGGGCCGCAAGTATGGTGGAGTTACGAGAGCCACACTGGGGAGATTGTTAGGTGCTTGGATTGCAAAGACGGCCGCAAGTATGACGGAGTGACGAGAGCCACATTGGGGAGTTTGTGAGGCGCTTGGATTGCAAAGAGGGCCGCAAGTATGACGGAGTGACGAGAGATACATTAGGGATATGTAAGGCACTTGGATTGCAAAGAGGGCCGCAAGTATGAAGGTTTGAGAGAGCCACATTGGGGAGATTGTTAAGCGTTTTGATTGCAAAGAGGGCCGCAAGTATGGTGGAGTGACGAGAGCCATATTGGGGAGATGTTAGGCGCTTGGATTGCAAAGAGGGCCGCAAGAATGGCGGAGTGGCGATAGCCACATCGGGGAGATTGTAAGGCGCTCTGATTGCAAAGAGGGCCGCAAGTATGACGGACTGGCGAGAGCCACATTGGGGAGATTGTTAGGCGCTTGGATGGCAAAGAGGGCCGCAAGTATGACGGTGTGACGAGAGCCAAATTGGGGACATAATTAGGCGCTTGGATTGCAAAGAGGGCCGCAAGTTTGACGGAGTGGCGAGAGCAACACTGGGGAGATTGTTTGGCGCTTTGATTGCACAGAGGGCCGCAAATATAGGTGGAGTGACGAGAGCCACATTGGGGAGATTGTTAGGCGCTTGGATTGCAAAGAGGGCCGCAAGGATAACGGAGTGGCGAGAGCCACATTGGGGAGATTGTTAGGCTTTTGGATTGCAAAGAGGGCCGCAAGTATGGCGGAATGACGAGAGCCACACTGGGGAGATTGTTAGGCGCTTGAATTGCAAAGAGGGCCGCAAGCATGGCGGTGTGACGAGAGCCACATTGGGGAGATTGTTAGGCGCTTGGACTGCAAAGAGGGCCGCAAGTATGGCGGAGTGACGAGAACCACATCGAGAGATTGTTAGGCGCTTGGATTGCAAAGAGGGCCGCAAGTATGACAAAGTGACGAGAGCCACATTGGGGAGATTGTTAGGCGCTTGGATTGAAAAGAGGGCCGCAAGTGTGACGGAGTGGCGAGAGCCACATCGGGGAGATTGTTAGGCGCTTTGATTGCAAAGAGGGCCTCAAGTATGACGGAGTGGCGAGAACCACATGGGGGAGATTGTTAGGCGCTTGGATTGCAAAGAGGGCCGCAAGAGTGACGGAGTGAAAGTGCCACCTTGGGGAGATTGTGAGGCGCGTTTGGATTGCAAAGAGGGCCGCAAGTATGACGGAGTGGCGAGAGCCACATTGGGGAGATTGTTAGGCGCTCTATTCAAGAGGGCCGCAAGTATGCCGGAGCGACGAGAGCCACATTGGAGAGATTGTTAGGCGCTTGGATTGCAAAGAGGGCCGCAAGAGTGACGGAGTGGCGAGAGCCACATTAGGGAGATGTTAGGCACATGGATTGCAAACAGCACATTTTTGTTTTCAGGATGTCTAGATAATTAACGCAAAAAAAAAAAATAAAATACAAAAACAAATTTGACCATCCCGTATGGTAGCTACGAGCGCTTGAAAAAAAAATTTCCCCTTAGTAAACCCTTCTCAACTTTGCTTCTCTGAATATGGAAGAAAAAAAGACTGCCGGTTACGGGACTCGAACCCCGGACCGCGAAAACACTAGTCGGCGTCGCTACTCCGTACGCCATGCCACTCGATGGAAGTTGGATCGCTTACACTGATAGATAACCCACTGCTCTCAATGTATGCATGAATACATCTCATTGTATCTCGATTCATTCTTATTGTAATTGTAACACCAAAGCTAGATAGATTTATGGACAGCGAGGGTCTCATTGGATTTAAAAAACATCCAAGAATATCAAGGAAGCCGTTTTTTAACTAACTCTAAAAATTCAGTTTCAACACATTGTCTTTTTAAAATCGCCTTTGATAGTTCTTGATCGCGTGATCGCGAAAGAGTAAATCGTTTGTGGTAACAACGAGCCGTTTAACCGGTAAAAAATAAACCGTGTCCATTCACGTTGATGCATTGATATTAATGCGTGAAAATGGTGGAACAAAAAAGAGTGGGTGTACCGGGTCTCGAACCCCAGACCTCAAGTATTCGAAGCTACAACGTAACTTCGTACGCCACGCCAATCGATGGAAGTAGCGTTGCTTACACTGGTAGATAACACACTGGTCTCAATGTATGGCATAGCTTGTTGTATTCAGATAGCTCGTCATCACGCCAACATTAAAACATGTTTCCTCGGCTAACCATTAATGCAAGGCAAGCATTAACATGTTTTATGTATAGAGTATACATGTCCAACGGAGAAACTCTAATCATTATTATATTAACAATTTAACAAGAGACGCTACGCGTCGTCAAAGACGGGCTCAAAGACACTCTGTTTTTTAGAATTATATTCTTTACGGCTATATTGTTTAATTGGGGGATCTTAAAGTTACTTCTCAAGGTAGATATGAACATGGTCTACTTTCAAAAAAATCATCAGGTCGCTATGTTTTTTGTGAGCGACGTGAGGCGTCGCCGAAATTTCAAAGATTTTCTTGTCAAGTTCCACTTTCGGTACCGATTGTGGATGAACTGTGGGACCTAGTTAGTCGTAGCGTCGAACTTAAGGTCAACAATAATCCTTGGTGACGTAGTAACTCTACTGGTGTGACGAGTGACGGTGTGACGAGAGCCACATTGGGGAGATTGTTTGGCACTTGGATTGCAAAGAGGGCCGCAAGTATGACGGAGCGACGAGAGCCAAAATGGGGAGATTGTTAGGCGCTTGGATTGCCAAGAGGGCCGCAAGTATGGTGGAGTAACCAGAGCCACACTGGGGAGATTGTTAGGTGCTTGGATTGCAAAGAGGGCCGCAAGTATGACGGAGTGACGAGAGCCACATTGGGGAGTTTGTGAGGCGCTTGGATTGCAAAGAGGGCCGCAAGTATGACGGAGTGACGAGAGATACATTGGGGATATGTTAGGCACTTGGATTGCAAAGAGGGCCGCAAGTATGAAGGTTTGAGAGAGCCACATTGGGGAGATTGTTAAGCGTTTTGATTGCAAAGAGGGCCGCAAGTATGGTGGAGTGACGAGAGCCATATTGGGGAGATGTTAGGCGCTTGGATTGCAAAGAGGGCCGCAAGAATGGCGGAGTGGCAAAAGCCACATCGGGGAGATTGTAAGGCGCTCTGATTGCAGAGAGGGCCACAAGTATGACGGACTGGCGAGAGCCACATTGGGGAGATTGTTAGGCGCTTGGATGGCAAAGAGGGCCGCAAGTATGACGGTGTGACGAGAGCCACATTGGGGACATAATTAGGCGCTTGGATTTCAAAGAGGGCCGCAAGTTTGACGGAGTGGCGAGAGCAACACTGGGGAGATTGTTAGGCGCTTTGATTGCACAGAGGGCCGCAAATATAGGTGGAGTGACGAGAGCCACATTGGGGAGATTGTTAGGCGCTTGAATTGCAAAGAGGGCCTCAAGGATGACGGAGTGGCGAGAGCCACATTGGGGAGATTGTGAGGCTTTGGATTGCAAAGAGGGCCGCAAGTATGGCGGAGTGACGAGAACCACATCGAGAGATTGTTAGGCGCTTGGATTGCAAAGAGGGCCGCAAGTATGACAAAGTGACGAGAGCCACATTGGGGAGATTGTTAGGCGCTTGGATTGAAAAGAGGGCCGCAAGTATGACGGAGTGGCGAGAGCCACATCGGGGAGATTGTAAGGCGCTGTGATTGCAAAGAGGGCCGCAAGTATGACGGAGTGGCGAGAACCACATGGGGGAGATTGTTAGGCGCTTGGATTGCAAAGAGGGCCGCAAGAGTGACGGAGTGAAAGTGCCACCTTGGGGAGATTGGGAGGCGCTTGGATTGCAAAGAGGGCCGCAAGTATGACAAAGTGGCGAGAGCCACATTGGGGAGATTGTATGGCGCTCTGATTCAAGAGGGCCGCAAGTATGCCGGAGTGACGAGAGCCACATTGGAGAGATTGTTAGGCGCTTGGATTGCAAAGAGGGCCGCAAGAGTGACGGAGTGAAAGAGCCACCTTGGGGAGATTGTTAGGCGCTTGGATTGCGAAGAGGGCCGCAAGTATGACGGAGTGGGAAAGCCACACTGGGGAGATTGTTAGGCGCTTGTTTGAAAAGAGGGCCGCAAGTATGACGGTGTGACGAGAGCCACATCGGGGAGATTGTTATGCGCTTTGATGTCAAGGAGGGCCGCAAGTATGACGGAGTGGCGAGAACCACATTGGGGAGATTGTTAGGCGCTTGGATTGCAAAGAGGGCCGCAAGTATGACGGAGTGGCGAGAGCCACATCGGGGAGATTGTAAGGCGTTTTGATTGCAAAGAGGGCCGCAGGTATGGTGGAGTGACGAGAGAAACACTGGGGAGATTGTTAGGCGCTTGGATTGCAAAGAGGGCCGCAAGTATGGTGCAGTGACGAGAGCCACATTGGGAAGATTGTTAGGTGCTTGGATTGCAAAGAGAGCCGCAAGTATGAGGGAGTGATGAGAGCCACATTGGGGAGATTGTTAGATGTTTGGATTGCAAAGAGGGCCGCAAGTA
This sequence comes from Isoperla grammatica, assembly GCA_945910005.1. Classification (NCBI taxonomy): domain Eukaryota; kingdom Metazoa; phylum Arthropoda; class Insecta; order Plecoptera; family Perlodidae; genus Isoperla; species Isoperla grammatica. Next base: position 41,341,271 of record OX246748.1, on the reverse strand, counting down.
TGACGGTGTGAAGAGAGCCACATTGGGGAAATTAGTAGGCACTTGGATTGCAAAGAGGGCCGCAAGTATGACGGAGCGACGAGAGCCACATTGGGGAGATTGTTAGGCGCTTGGATTGCAAAGAGGGCCGCAAGTATGACGGTGTGATGAGAGCCACATTGGGGAGATTGTTAGGCGCTTGGATTGCAAAGAGGGCCGCAAGAGTGACGGAGTGGCGAGAGCCACATAAGGGAGATGTTAGGCACATGGATTGCAAACAGCACATTTTTGTTTTCAGGATGTCTAGATAATTAACGCAAAAAAAATAAATAAAAATACAAAAACAAATTTGACCATCCCGTATGGTAGCTACGAGCGCTTGAAAAAAAAATTTCCCCTTAGTAAACCCTTCTCAACTTTGCTTCTCTGAATATGGAAGAAAAAAAGACTGCCGGTTACGGGACTCGAACCCCGGACCGCGAAAACACTAGTCGGCGTAGCTACCCCGTACGCCATGCCACTCGATGGAAGTTGGATCGCTTACACTGATAGATAACCCACTGCTCTCAATGTATGCATGAATACATCTCATTGTATCTCGATTTGTTCTTATTGTAATTGTAACACCAAAGCTAGATAGATTTATGGACAGCGAGGGTCTCATTGGATTTAAAAAACATCCAAGAATATCCAGGAAGCCGTTTTTTAACTAACTCTAAAAATTCAGTTTTAACACATTGTCTTTTTAAAATCGCCTTTGATAGATCTTGATCGCGTGATCGCGAAAGAGTAAATCGTTTGTGGTAACAACGAGCCGTTTAACCGGTAAAAAATAAACCGTGTCCATTCACGTTGATGCATTGATATTAATGCGTGAAAATGGTGGAACAAAAAAGAGTGGGTGTACCGGGTCTCGAACCACAGACCTCAAGTATTCGAAGTTACAACGTTACTTTGTAAGCCACGCCAATCGATGGAAGTAGCGTTGCTTACACTGGTAGATAACACACTGGTCTCAATGTATGGCATAGCTTGTTGTATTCAGATAGCTCGTCATCACGCCAACATTAAAACATGTTTCCTCGGCTAACCATTAATGCAAGGCAAGCATTAACATGTTTTATGTATAGAGTATGAATGTCCAACGGAGAAACTCTAATCATTATTATATTAACCATTTAACAAGAGACGCTACGCGTCGTCAAAGACGTGCTCAAAGACACTCTGTTTTTTAGAATTATATTCTTTACGGCTATATTGTTTAATTGGGGGATCTTAAAGTTACTTCTCAAGGTAGATATGAACATGGTCTACTTTCAAAAAAATCATCAGGTCGCTATGTTTTTTGTGAGCGACGTGAGGCGTCGCCGAAATTTCAAAGATTTTCTTGTCAAGTTCCACTTTCGGTACCGATTGTGGATGAACGGTGGTACCTAGTTAGTCGTAGCGTCGAACTTAAGGTCAGAAATAATCCTTGGTGACGTAGTAACTCTACTGGTGTGACGAGTGACGGTGTGACGAGAGCCACATTGGGGAGATTGTTTGGCACTTGGATTGCAAAGAGGGCCGAGAGTATGACGGAGCGACGAGAGCCAAATTGGGGAGATTGTTAGGCGCTTGGATTGCCAAGAGGGCCGCAAGTATGGTGGAGTTACGAGAGCCACACTGGGGAGATTGTTAGGCGCTTGGATTGCAAAGAGGGCCGCAAGTATGACGGAGTGACGAGAGCCACATTAGGGAGTTTGTGAGGCGCTTGGATTGCAAAGAGGGCCGCAAGTATGACGGAGTGACGAGAGATACATTGGGGATATGTTAGGCACTTGGACTGCAAAGAGGGCCGCAAGTATGAAGGTTTGACGAGAGCCACATTGGGGAGATTGTTAAGCGTTTTGATTGCAAAGAGGGCCGCAAGTATGGTGGAGTGACGAGAGCCATATTGGGGAGATTGTTAGGCGCTTGGATTGCAAAGAGGGCCGCAAAAATGGCGGAGTGGCGAAAGCCACATCGGGGAGATTGTAAGGCGCTCTGATTGCAAAGAGGGCCGCAAGTATGACGGAGTGGCGAGAGCCACATTGGGGAGATTGTTAGGCGCTTGGATGGCAAAGAGGGCCGCAAGTATTACGGTGTGACAAAAGCTACATTGGGGACATTATAAGGCGCTTGGATTGCAAAGAGGGCCGCAAGTTTGACGGAGTGGCGAGAGCAACACTGGGGAGATTGTGAGGCGCTTTGATTGCACAGGTGGCCGCAAATATAGGTGGAGTGACGAGAGCCACATTGGGGAGATTGTAAGGCGCTTGGATTGCAAAGAGGGCCGCAAGTATGACGGAGTGGCGAGAGCCACATTGAGGAGATTGTAAGGCGCTTGGATTGCAAAGAGGGCCGCAAGTATGGCGGAGTGACGAGAGCCACACTGGGGAGATTGTTAGGCGCTTGAATTGCAAAGAGGGCCGCAAGCATGACGGTGTGACGAGAGCTACATTGGGGAGATTGTTAGGCGCTAGGACTGCAAAGAGGGCCGCAAGTATGGCGGAGTGACGAGAACCACATCGAGAGATTGTTAGGCGCTTGGATTGCAAAGAGGGCCGCAAGTATGACAAAGTGACGAGAGCCATATTGGGGAGATTGTTAGGCGCTTGAATTGAAAAAAGGGCCGCAAGTATAACGGAGTGGCGATAGCCACATCGGGGAGATTGATAGGCGCTTTGATTGCAAAGAGGCCCGCAAGTATGACGGAGTGGCGAGAACCACATGGGAGAGATTGTTAGGCGCTTGGATTGCAAAGAGGGCCGCAAGTATGACAAAGTGACGAGAGCCACATTGGGGAGATTGTTAGGCGCTTGGATTGAAAAGAGGGCCGCAAGTATGACGGAGTGGCGAGAGCCACATCGGGGAGATTGTTAGGCGCTTTGATTGCAAAGAGGGCCGCAAGTATGACGGAGTGGCGAGAACCACATGGGGGAGATTGTTAGGCGCTTGGATTGCAAAGAGGGCCGCAAGAGTGACGGAGTGAAAACGCCACCTTGGGGATATTGTGAGGCGCTTGGATTGCAAAGAGGGCCGCAAGTATGACGGAGTGGCGAGAGCCACATTGGGGAGATTGTTAGGCGCTCTGATTCAAGAGGGCCGCAAGTATGCCGGAGTGACGAGAGCCACATTGGAGAGATTGTTAGGCGCTTGGATTGCAAAGAGGGCCGCAAGAGTGACGGAGTGAAAGTGCCACCTTGGGGAGATTGTTAGGCGCTTGGATTGCAAAGAGGGCCGCAAGTATGGCGGAGTGGCGAGAGCCATATTGGGGAGATTGTTAGGCACTTGGATTGCAAAGAGGGCCGCAAGTATGGGGGAGTGACGAGAGCCACATTGGGGAGATTGTTAGGCGCTCTGATTCAAGAGGGCCGCAAGTATGCCGGAGCGACGAGAGCCACATTGAAGACATAATTAGGCGCTTGGATTGCAAAGAGGGCCGCAAGTTTGACGGAGTGGCGAGAGAAACACTGGGGATAGTGTAAGGCTTTTTGATTGCACAGAGGGCCGCAAATATAGGTGGAGTGACGAGAGCCACATTGGGGAGATTGTAAGGCGCTTGGATTGCAAAGAGGGCCGCAAGTATGACGGAGTGGCGAGAGCCACATTGGGGAGATTGTTAGGCGCTCTGATTCAAGAGGGCCGCAAGTATGCCGGAGTGACGAGAGCCACATTGGAGAGATTGTTAGGCGCTTGGATTGCAAAGAGGGCCGCAAGAGTGACGGAGTGAAAGTGCCACCTTGGGGAGATTGTAAGGCCCTTGTTTGAAAAGAGGGCCGCAAGTATGACGGTGTGACGAGAGCCACATCGGGGAGATTTTATATGCGCTTTGATTGCAAGGAGGGCCGCAAGTATGACGGAGTGGCGAGAACCACATTGGAGAGATTGTTAGGCTTTTGGATAGCAAAGAGGGCCGCAAGTATGGCGGAGTGACGAGAGCCACACTGGGGAGATTGTTAGGCGCTTGATTTGCAAAGAGGGCCGCAAGCATGGCAGTGTGACGAGAGCCACATTGGGGAGATTGTTAGGCGCTTGGACTGCAAAGAGGGCCGCAAGTATGGCGGAGTGACGAGAACCACATCGAGAGATTGTTAGGCGCTTGGATTGAAAAGAGGGCCGCAAGTATGACGGAGTGGCGAGAGCCACATCGGGGAGATTGTTAGGCGCTTTGATTGCAAAGAGGGCCTCAAGTATGACGGAGTGGCGAGAACCACATGGGGGAGATTGTTAGGCGCTTGGATTGCAAAGAGGGCCGCAAGAGTGACGGAGTGAAAGTGCCACCTTGGGGAGATTGTGAGGCGCTTGGATTGCAAAGAGGGCCGCAAGTATGACGGAGTGGCGAGAGCCACATTGGGGAGATTGTTAGGCGCTCTGATTCAAGAGGGCCGCAAGTATGCCGGAGCGACGAGAGCCACATTGGAGAGATTGTTAGGCGCTTGGATTGCAAAGAGGGCCGCAAGAGTGTCGGAGTGGCGAGAGCCACATTAGGGAGATGTTAGGCACATGGATTGCAAACAGCACATTTTTGTTTTCAGGATGTCTAGATAATTAACGCAAAAAAAATAAATAAAAATACAAAAACAAATTTGACCATCCCGTATGGTAGCTACAAGCGCTTGAAAAAAAAATTTTCCCTTAGTAAACCCTTCTCAACTTTGCTTCTCTGAATATGGAAGAAAAAAAGACTGCCGGTTACGGGACTCGAACCCCGGACCGCGAAAACACTAGTCGGCGTCGCTACCCCGTACGCCATGCCACTCGATGGAAGTTGGATCGCTTACACTGATAGATAACCCAGAGCTCTCAATGTATGCATGAATACATCTCATTGTATCTCGATTCATTCTTATTGTAATTGTAACACCAAAGCTAGATAGATTTATGGACAGCGAGGGTCTCATTGGATTAAAAAACATCCAAGAATATCCAGGAAGCCGTTTTTTAACTAACTCTAAAAATTCAGTTTCAACACATTGTCTTTTTAAAATCGCCTTTGATAGATCTTGATCAAGTGATCGCGAAAGAGTAAATCGTTTGTGGTAACAACGAGCCGTTTAACCGGTAAAAAATAAACCGTGTCCATTCACGTTGATGCATTGATATTAATGCGTGAAAATGGTGGAACAAAAAAGAGTGGGTGTACCGGGTCTCGAACCCCAGACCTCAAGTATTCGAAGCTACAACGTTACTTCGTACGCCACGCCAATCGATGGAAGTAGCGTTGCTTACACTGGTAGATAACACACTGGTCTCAATGTATGGCATAGCTTGTTGTATTCAGATAGCTCATCATCACGCCAACATTAAAACATGTTTCCTCGGCTAACCATTAATGCAAGGCATGCATTAACATGTTTTATGTATAGAGTATGAATGTCCAACGGAGAAACTCTAATCATTATTATATTAACCATTTAACAAGAGACGCTACGCGTCGTCAAAGACGTGCTCAAAGACACTCTGTTTTTTAGAATTATATTCTTTACGGCTATATTGTTTAATTGGGGGATCTTAAAGTTACTTCTCAAGGTAGATATGAACATGGTCTACTTTCAAAAAAATCATCAGGTCGCTATGTTTTTTGTGAGCGACGTGAGGCGTCGCCGAAATTTCAAAAATTTTCTTGTCAAGTTCCACTTTCGGTACCGATTGTGGATGAACGGTGGTACCTAGTTAGTCGTAGCGTCGAACTTAAGGTCAACAATAATCCTTGGTGACGTAGTAACTCTACTGGTGTGACGAGTGACGGTGTGACGAGAGCCACATTGGGGAGATTGTTTGGCACTTGGATTGCAAAGAGGGCCGCAAGTATGACGGAGCGACGAGAGCCAAATTGGGGAGATTGTTAGGCGCTTGGATTGCCAAGAGGGCCGCAAGTATGGTGGAGTTACGAGAGCCTTACTGGGGAGATTGTGAGGTGCTTGGATTGCAAAGAGGGCCGCAAGTATGACGGAGTGACGAGAGCCACAATAAAGAGTTTGTGAGGCGCTTGGATTGCAAAGAGGGCCGCAAGTATGACGGAGTGACGAGAGATACATTGGGGATATGTTAGGCACTTGGATTGCAAAGAGGGCCGCAAGTATGAAGGTTTGAGAGAGCCACATTGGGGAGATTGTTAAGCGTTTTGATTGCAAAGAGGGCCGCAAGTATGGTGGAGTGACGAGAGCCATATTGGGGAGATTGTTAGGCGCTTGGATTGCAAAGAGGGCCGCAAGAATGGCGGAGTGGCGAAAGCCACATCGGGGAGATTGTAAGGCGCTCTGATTGCAAAGAGGGCCGCAAGTATGACGGACTGGCGAGAGCCACATTGGGGAGATTGTTAGGCGCTTGGATGGCAAAGAGGGCCGCAAGTATGACGGTGTGACGAGAGCCACATTGGGGACATAATAAGGCGCTTGGATTGCAAAGAGGGCCGCAAGTTTGACGGAGTGGCGAGAGCAACACTGGGGAGATTGTTAGGCGCTTTGATTGCACAGAGGGCCGCAAATATAGGTGGAGTGACGAGAGCCACATTGGGGAGAGTGTTAGGCGCTTGGATTGCAAAGAGGGCCGCAAGGATGACGGAGTGGCGAGAGCCACATTGGGGAGATTGTTAGGCTTTTGGATTGCAAAGAAGGCCGCAAGTATGGCGGAGTGACGAGAGCCACACTGGGGAGATTGTTAGGCGCTTGAATTGCAAAGAGGGCCGCAAGCATGGCGGTGTGACGAGAGCCACATTGGGGAGATTGTTAGGCGCTTGGACTGCAAAGAGGGCCGCAAGTATGGCGGAGTGACGAGAACCACATAGAGAGATTGTTAGGCGCTTGGATTGCAAAGAGGGCCGCAAGTATGACAAAGTGACGAGAGCCACATTGGGGAGATTGTTAGGCGCTTGGATTGAAAAGAGGGCCGCAAGTATGACGGAGTGGCGAGAGCCACATCGGGGAGATTGTTAGGCGCTTTGATTGCAAAGAGGGCCGCAAGTATGACGGAGTGGCGAATGCCACATTTGGGAGATTGTTAGGCGCTTGGATGGCAAAGAGGGCCGCAAGTATGACGGTGTGACGAGAGCCACATTGGGAACATAATTAGGCGCTTGGATTGCAAAGAGGGCCGCAAGTTTGACGGAGTGGCGAGAGCAACACTGGGGAGATTGTGAGGCGCTTTAATTGCACAGAGGGCCGCAAATATAGGTGGAGTGACGAGAGCCACATTGGGGAGATTGTTAGGCGCTTGGATTGCAAAGAGGGCCGCAAGGATGACGGAGTGGCGAGAGCCACATTGGGGAGATTGTTAGGCTTTTGGATTGCAAAGAGGGCCGCAAGTATGGCGGAATGACGAGAGCCACACTGGGGAGATTGTTAGGCGCTTGAATTGCAAAGAGGGCCGCAAGCATGGCGGTGTGACGAGAGCCACATTGGGGAGATTGTTAGGCACTTGGACTGCAAAGAGGGCCGCAAGTATGGTGGAGTGACGAGAACCACATCGAGAGATTGTTAGGCGCTTGGATTGCAAAGAGGGCCGCAAGTATGACAAAGTGACGAGAGCCACATTGGGGAGATTGTTAGGCGCTTGGATTGAAAAGAGGGCCGCAAGTATGACGGAGTGGCAAAAGCCACATCGGGGAGATTGTTAGGCGCTTTGATTGCAAAGAGGGCCGCAAGTATGACGGAGTGGCGAGAACCACATGGGGGAGATTGTTAGGCGCTTGGATTGCAAAGAGGGCCGTAAGAGTGACGGAGTAAAAGTGCCACCTTGGAGAGATTGTGAGGCGCTTGGATTGCAAAGAGGGCCGCAAGTATGACGTAGTGGCGAGGGCCACATTGGGTAGATTGTTAGGCGCTCTGATTCAAGAGGGCCGCAAGTATGCCAGAGTGACGAGAGCCACATTGGAGAGATTATTAGGCGCTTGGATTGCAAAAGAGGGCCGCAAGAGTGACGGAGTGAAAGTGCGACCTTGGGGAGATTGTTAGGCGCTTGGATTGCAAAGTGGGCCGCAAGTATGGCGGAGTGGCGAGAGCCATATTGGGGAGGTTGTTAGGCACTTGGATTGCAAAGAGGGCCGCAGGTATGGTGGAGTGACGAGAGCAACACTGGGGAGATTGTTAGGCGCTTGGATTGCAAAGTGGGCCGCAAGTATGGTGCAGTGACGAGAGCCACTTTGGAAAGAGTGTTAGGTGCTTGGATTGCAAAGAGGGCCGCAAGTATGGTGGAGTGACGAGAGCCACATTGGGGAGATAGTTAGGCGTTTGGATTGCAAAGAGGGCCGCAAGTATGACGGTGTGAAGAGAGCCACATTGGGGAAATTAGTAGGCACTTGTATTGCAAAGAGGGCCGCAAGTATGACGGAGCGACGAGAGCCACATTGGGGAGATTGTTAGGCGCTTGGATTGCAAAGAGGGCCGCAAGTATGACGGTGTGAAGAGAGCCACATTGGGGAGATTGTTAGGCTTTTGGTTTGCAAAGAGGGCCGCAAGTATGACGGAGTGGCGAGAGCAACACTGGGGAGATTGTTAGACGCTTGGATCTCAAAGAGGGCCGCAAGTATGACGGAGTGGCGAGAGCCACATTAGGGAGATGTTAGGCACATGGATTGCAAACAGCACATTTTTGTTTTCAGGATGTCTAGATAATGAACGCAAAAAAATTAAATAAAAATACAAAAACAAATTTGGACATCCCGTATGGTAGCTACGAGCGCTTGAAAAAAAAATTTCCCCTTAGTAAACCCTTCTCAACTTTGCTTGTCTGAATATGGAAAAAAAAAGACTGCCGGTTACGGGACTCGAACCCCGGACCGCAAAAACACTAGTCGGCGTCGCTACCCCGTACGCCATGCCACTCGATGAAAGTTGGATCGCTTACACTGATAGATAACCCACTGCTCTCAATGTATGCATGAATACATCTCATTGTATCTCGATTCATTCTTATTGTAATTGTAACACCAAAGCTAGATAGATTTATGGACAGCGAGGGTCTCATTGGATTTAAAAAACATCCAAGAATATCCAGGAAGCCGTTTTTTAACTAACTCTAAAAATTCAGTTTCAACACATTGTCTTTTTAAAATCGCCTTTGATAGATCTTGATCGCGTGATCGCGAAAGAGTAAATCGTTTGTGGTAACAACGAGCCGTTTAACCAGTAAAAAATAAACCGTGTCCATTCACGTTGATGCATTGATATTAATGCGTGAAAATGGTGGAACAAAAAAGAGTGGGTGTACCGGGTCTCGAACCCCAGACCTCAAGTATTCGAAGCTACAACGTTACTTCGTACGCCACGCCAATCGATGGAAGTAGCGTTGCTTACACTGGTAGATAACACACTGGTCTCAATGTATGGCATAGCTTGTTGTATTCAGATAGCTCGTCATCACGCCAACATTAAAACATGTTTCCTCGGCTAACCATTAATGCAAGGCAAGCATTAACATGTTTTATGTATAGAGTATGAATGTCCAACGGAGAAACTCTAATCATTATTATATTAACCATTTAACAAGAGACGCTACGCGTCGTCAAAGACGTGCTCAAAGACACTCTGTTTTTTAGAATTATATTCTTTATGGCTATATTGTTTAATTGGGGGATCTTAAGTTACTTTTCAAGGTAGATATGAACATGATCTACTTTCAAAAAAATCATCGCGTCGCTATGTTTTTTGTGAGCGACGTGAGGCGTCGCCGCAATTTCAAAGATTTTCTTGTCAAGTTCCACTTTCGGTTTCGATTGTGGATGAACGGTGGTACCTAGTTAGTCGTAGCGTCGAACTTAAGGTCAACAATAATCCTTGGTGACGTAGTAACTCTACTGGTGTGACGAGTGACGGTGTGACGAGAGCCACATTGGGGAGATTGTTTGGCACTTGGATTGCAAAGAGGGCCGCAAGTATGACGAAGCGACGAGAGCCACATTGGGGAGATTGTAAGGCGCTTGGATTGCCAAGAGGGCCGCAAGTATGGTGGAGTTACGATAGCCACACTGGGGAGATTGTTAGGCGCTTGGATTGCAAAGAGGGCCGCAGGTATGACGGAGTGACGAGAGCCACATTGGGGAGTTTGTGAGGCGCTTGGATTGCAAAGAGGGCCGCAAGTATGACGGAGTGACGAGAGATACATTGGGGATATGTTAGGCACTTGGATTGCAAAGAGGGACGCAAGTATAAAGGTATGACGAGAGCCACATTGGGGAGATGGTTAAGCGTTTTGATTGCAAAGAGGGCCGCAAGTATGGTGGAGTGACGAGAGCCATATTGGGGAGATTGTTAGGCGCTTGGATTGCAAAAGGGGGCCGCAAAAATGGCGGAGTGGCGAAAGCCACATCGGGGAGGTTGTAAGGCGCTCTGATTGCAAAGAGGGCCGCAAGTATGACGGAGTGGCGAGAGCCACATTGGGAAGATTGTTAGGCGCTTGGATGGCAAAGAGGGCCGCAAGTATGACGGTGTGACGAGAGCTACATTGGGGACATAATTAGGCGCTTGGATTGCAAAGAGGGCCGCAAGTTTGACGGAGTGGCGAGAGCAACACTGGGGAGATTGTTAGGCGCTTTGATTGCACAGAGGGCCGCAAATATAGGTGGAGTGACGAGAGCCACATTGGGGAGATTGTAAGGCGCTTGGATTGCAAAGAGGGCCGCAAGTATGACGGAGTGGCGAGAGCCACATTAGGGAGATTGTTAGGCGCTTGGATTTTAAAGAGGGCCGCAAGTATGGCGGAGTGACGAGAGCCACACTGGGGAGATTGTTAGGCGCTTGAATTGCAAAGAGGGCCGCAAGCATGACGGTGTGACGAGAGCCACATTGGGGAGATTGTTAGGCACAAGGACTGCAAAGAGGGCCGCAAGTATGGCGGAGTGACGAGAACCACATCGAGAGATTGTTAGGCGCTTGGATTGCAAAGAGGGCCGCAAGTATGACAAAGTGACGAGAGCCATATTGGGGAGATTATTAGGCGCTTGGATTGAAAAGAGGGCCGCAAGTATGACGGAGTGGCGAGAGCCACATCGGGGAGATTTTTAGGCGCTTTGATTGCAAAGAGGGCCGCAAGTATGACGGAGTGGCGAGAACCACATGGGGGAGATTGTTAGGCGCTTGGATTGCAAAGAGGGCCGCAAGAGTGACGGAGTGAAAGTGCCACCTTGGGGAGATTGTGAGGCGCTTGGATTGCAAAGAGGGCCGCAAGTATGACGGAGCGACGAGAGCCACATTGGAGAGATTGTTAAACGCTTGAATTGCAAAGAGGGCCGCAAGAGTGACGGAGTGGCGAGAGCCACATTAGGGAGATGTTAGGCACATGGATTGCAAACAGCACATTTTTGTTTTCAGGATGTCTAGATAATTAACGCAAAAAAAATAAATAAAAATACAAAAACAAATTTGACCATCCCGTATGGTAGCTACAAGCGCTTGAAAAAAAAATTTCCCTTAGTAAACCCTTCTCAACTTTGCTTGTCTGAATATGGAAGAAAAAAAGACTGCCGGTTACGGGACTCGAACCCCGGACCGCGAAAACACATGTCGGCGTCGCTACCCCGTACGCCATGCCACTCGATGGAAGTTGGATCGCTTACACTGATAGATAACCCACTGCTCTCAATGTATGCATGAATACATCTCATTGTATCTCGATTCATTCTTATTGTAATTGTAACACCAAAGCTAGATAGATTTATGGACAGCGAGGGTCTCATTGGATTTAAAAAACATCCAAGAATATCCAGGAAGCCGTTTTTTAACTAACTCTAAAAATTCAGTTTCAACACATTGTCTTTTTAAAATCGCCTTTGATAGATCTTGATCGCGTGATCGCGAAAGAGTTAATCGTTTGTGGTAACAACGAGCCATTTAACCGGTAAAAAATAAACCGTGTCCATTCACGTTGATGCATTGATATTAATGCGTGAAAATGGTGGAACAAAAAAGAGTGGGTGTACCGGGTCTCGAACCCCAGACCTCAAGTATTCGAAGCTACAACGTTACTTCGTACGCCACGCCAATCGATGGAAGTAGCGTTGCTTACACTGGTAGATAACACACTGGTCTCAATGTATGGCATATCTTGTTGTATTCAGATAGCTCGTCATCACGCCAACATTAAAACATGTTTCCTCGGCTAAACATTAATGCAAGGCAAGCATTAACATGTTTAATGTATAGAGTATGAATGTCCAACGGAGAAACTCTAATCATTATTATATTAACCATTTAACAAGAGACGCTACGCGTCGTCAAAGACGTGCTCAAAGACACTCTGTTTTTTAGAATTATATTCTTTACGGCTATATTGTTTAATTGGGGGATCTTAAAGTTACTTCTCAAGGTAGATATGAACATGGTCTACTTTCAAAAAAATCATCAGGTCGCTATGTTTTTTGTGAGCGACGTGAGGCGTCGCCGAAATTTCAAAGATTTTCTTGTCAAGTTCCACTTTCGGTACCGATTGTGGATGAACGGTGGTACCTAGTTAGTCGTAGCGTCGAACTTAAGGTCAACAATAATCCTTAATGACGTAGTAACTCTACTGGTGTGACGAGTGACGGTGTGACGAGAGCCACATTGGGGAGATTGTTTGGCACTTGGATTGCAAAGAGGGCCGCAAGTATGACGGAGCGACGAGAGCCAAATTGGGGAGATTGTTAGGCGCTTGGATTGCCAAGAGGGCCGCAAGTATGGTGGAGTTACGAGAGCCACACTGGGGAGATTGTTAGGCGCTTAGATTGCAAAGAGGGCCGCAAGTATGACGGAGTGACGAGAGCCACATTAGGGAGTTTGTGAGTCGCTTGGATTGCAAAGAGGGCCGCAAGTATGACGGAGTGACGAGAGATACATTGGGGATATGTTAGGCACTTGGATTGCAAAGAGGGCCGCAAGTATGAAGGTTTGAGAGAGCCACATTGGGGAGATTGTTAAGCGTTTTGATTGCAAAGAGGGCCGTAAGTATGGTGGAGTGACGAGAGCCATATTGGGGAGATTGTAAGGCGCTTGGATTGCAAAGAGGGCCGCAAGAATGGCGGAGTGGCGAAAGCCACATCATGGAGATTGTAAGGCGCTCTGATTGCAAAGAGGGCCGCAAGTATGACGGACTGGCGAGAGCCACATTGGGGAGATTATTAGGCGCTTGGATGGCAAAGAGGGCCGCAAGTATGACGGTGTGACGAGAGCCACATTGGGGACATAATTAGGCGCTTGGATTGCAAAGAGGGCCGCAAGTTTGACGGAGTGGCGAGAGCCACATTGTGGAGATTGTTAGGCTTTTGGATTGCAAAGAGGGCCGCAAGTATGGCGGAGTGACGAGAGCCACACTGGGGAGATTTTTAGGCGCTTGAATTGCAAAGAGGGCCGCAAGCATGGCGGTGTGACGAGAGCCACATTGGGGAGATTGTTAGGCGCTTGGACTGCAAAGAGGGCCGCAAGTATGGCGGAGTGACGAGAACCACATCGAGAGACTGTTAGGCGGTTGGATTGCAAAGAGGGCCGCAAGTATGACAAAGTGACGAAAGCCACATTGGGGAGATTGTTAGGCGCTTGGATTGAAAAGAGGGCCGCAAGGATGACGGAGTGGCGAGAGCCACATCGGGGAGATTGTTAGGCGCTTTGATTGCAAAGAGGGCCTCAAATATGACGGAGTGGCGAGAACCACATGGGGGAGATTGTTAGGCGCTTGGATTGCAAAGAGGGCCGCAAGAGTGACGGAGTGAAAGTGCCACCTTGGGGAGATGGTCAGGCGCTTGGATTGCAAAGAGGGCCGCAAGTATGACGGAGTGGCGAGAGCCACATTGGGGAGATTGTTAGGCGCTCTGATTCAAGAGGGCCGCAAGTATGCCGGAGCGACGAGAGCCACATTGGAGAGATTGTTAGGCGCTTGGATTGCAAAGAGGGCCGCAAGAGTGACGGAGTGGCGAGAGCCACATTAGGGAGATGTTAGGCACATAGATTGCAAACAGCACATTTTTGTTTTCAGGATGTCTAGATAATTAACGCAAAAAAAATAAATAAAAATACAAAAACAAATTTGACCATCCCGTATGGTAGCTACGAGCGCTTGAAAAAAAAATTTCCCCTTAGTAAACCCTTCTCAACTTTGCTTCTCTGAATATGGAAGAAAAAAAGACTGCCGGTTACGGGACTCGAACCCTGGACCGCGAAAACACTAGTCGGCGTCGCTACCCCGTACGCCATGCCACTCGATGGAAGTTGGATCGCTTACACTGATAGATAACCCACTGCTCTCAATGTATGCATGAATACATCTCATTGTATCTCGATTCATTCTTTTTGTTATTGTAACACCAAAGCTAGATAGATTTATGGACAGCGAGGGTCTCATTGGATTTAAAAAACATCCAAGAATATCCAGGAAGCCGTTTTTTAACTAACTCTAAAAATTCAATTTCAACACATTGTCTTTTTAAAATCGCCTTTGATAGATCTTGATCGCGTGATCGCGAAAGAGTTAATCGTTTGTGGTAACAACGAGCCGTTTAACCGGTAAAAAATAAACCGTGTCCATTCACGTTGATGCATTGATATTAATGCGTGAAAATGGTGGAACAAAAAAGAGTGGGTGTACCGGGTCTCAAACCCCAGACCTCAAGTATTCGAAGCTACAACGTTACTTCGTACGCCACGCCAATCGATGGAAGTAGCGTTGCTTACACTGGTAGATAACACACTGGTCTCAATGTATGGCATAGCTTGTTGTATTCAGATAGCTCGTCATCACGCCAACATTAAAACATGTTTCCTCGGCTAACCATTAATGCAAGGCAAGCATTAACATGTTTTATGTATAGAGTATGAATGTCCAACGGAGAAACTCTAATCATTATTATATTAACCATTTAACAAGAGACGCTACGCGTCGTCAAAGACGTGCTCAAAGACACTCTGTTTTTTAGAATTATATTCTTTACGGCTATATTGTTTAATTGGGGGATCTTAAAGTTACTTCTCAAGGTAGATATGAACATGGTCTACTTTCAAAAAAATCATCAGGTCGCTATGTTTTTTGTGAGCGACGTGAGGCGTCGCCGAAATGTCAAAGATTTTCTTGTCAAGTTCCACTTTCGGTACCGATTGTGGATGAACGGTGGTACCTAGTTAGTCGTAGCATCGAACTTAAGGTCAACAATAATCCTTGGTGACGTAGTAACTCTACTGGTGTGACGAGTGACGGTGTGACGAGAGCCACATTGGGGAGATTGTTTGGCACTTGGATTGCAAAGAGGGCCGCAAGTATGACGGAGCGACGAGAGCCAAATTGGGGAGATTGTTAGGCGCTTGGATTGCCAAGAGGATGGAAGTATGGTGGAGTTACGAGAGCCACACTGGGGAGATTGTTAGGTGCTTGGATTGCAAAGAGGGCCGCAAGTATGACGGAGTGACGAGAGCCACATTGGGGAGTTTGTGAGGCGCTTGGATTGCAAAGAGGGCCGCAAGTATGACGGAGTGACGAGAGATACATTGGGGATATGTTAGGCACTTGGATTGCAAAGAGGGCCGCAAGTATGAAGGTTTGAGAGAGCCACATTGGGGAGATTGTTAAGCGTTTTGTTTGCAAAGAGGGCCGCAAGTATGGTGGAGTGACGAGAGCCATATTGGGGAGATTGTTAGGCGCTTTGATTGCAAAGAGGGCCGCAAGAATGGCGGAGTGGCGAAAGCCACATCGGGGAGATTGTAAGGCGCTCTGATTGCAAAGAGGGCCGCAAGTATGACGGAGTGGCGAGAGCCACATTGAGGAGATTGTTAGGCGCTTGGATGGCAAAGAGGGCCGCAAGTATGACGGTGTGACGAGAGCCACATTGAAGACATAATTAGGCGCTTGGATTGCAAAGAGGGCCGCAAGTTTGACGGAGTGGCGAGAGAAACACTGGGGAGAGTGTTAGGCGCTTTGATTGCACAGAGGGCCGCAAATATAGGTGGAGTGACGAGAGCCACATTGGGGAGATTGTTTGGCGCTTGGATTGCTAAGAGAGCCGCAAGGATGACGGAGTGGCGAGAGCCACATTGGGGAGATTGTTAGGCTTTTGGATTGCAAAGAGGGCCGCAAGTATGGCGGAGTGATGAGAGCCACACTGGGGAGATTGTTAGGCGCTAGAATTGCAAAGAGGGCCGCAAGCATGGCGGTGTGACGAGAGCCACATTGGGGAGATTGTTAGGCGCTTGGACTGCAAAGAGGGCCGCAAGTATGGCGGAGTGACGAGAGCCACATTGGGGAGATTGTTAGGCGTTTGGATTGCAAAGAGGGCCGCAAGTATGACGGTGTGAAGAGAGCCACATTGGGGAAATTAGTAGGCACTTGTATTGCAAAGAGGGCCGCAAGTATGACGGAGCGACGAGAGCCACATTGGGGAGATTGTAAGGCGCTTGGATTGCAAAGAGGGCCGCAAGTATGACAGTGTGAAGAGAGCCACATTGGGGAGATTGTTAGGCTTTTGGTTTGCAAAGAGGGCCGCAAGTATGACGGAGTGGCGAGAGCAACACTGGGGAGATTGTTAGACGCTTGGATCTCAAAGAGGGCCGCAAGTATGACGGAGTGGCGAAAGCCACATTAGGGAGATGTTAGGCACATGGATTGCAAACAGCACATTTTTGTTTTCAGGATGTCTAGATAATTAACGCAAAAAAATTAAATAAAAATACAAAAACAAATTTGGACATCCCGTATGGTAGCTACGAGCGCTTGAAAAAAAAATTTCCCCTTAGTAAACCCTTCTCAACTTTGCTTGTCTGAATATGGAAGAAAAAAAGACTGCCGGTTACGGGACTCGAACCCCGGACCGCGAAAACACTAGTCGGCGTCGCTACCCCGTACGCCATGCCACTCGATGGAGGTTGGATCGCTTACACTGATAGATAACCCACTGCTCTCAATGTATGCATGAATACATCTCATTGTATCTCGATTCATTCTTATTGTAATTGTAACACCAAAGCTAGATAGATTTATGGACAGCGAGGGTCTCATTAAATTTAAAAAACATCCAAGAATATCCAGGAAGCCGTTTTTTAACTAACTCTAAAAATTCAGTTTCAACACATTGTCTTTTTAAAATCGCCTTTGATAGATCTTGATCGCGTGATCGCGAAAGAGTAAATCGTTTGTGGTAACAACGAGCCGTTTAACCGGTAAAAAATAAACCGTGTCCATTCACGTTGATGCATTGATATTAATGCGTGAAAATGGTGGAACAAAAAAGAGTGGGTGTACCGGGTCTCGAACCCCAGTCCTCAAGTATTCGAAGCTACAACGTTACTTCGTACGCCACGCCAATCGATGGAAGTAGCGTTGCTTACACTGGTAGATAACACACTGGTCTCAATGTATGGCATAGCTTGTTGTATTCAGATAGCTCGTCATCACGCCAACATTAAAACATGTTTCCTCGGCTAACCATTAATGCAAGGCAAGCATTAACATGATTTATGTATAGAGTATGAATGTCCAACGGAGAAACTCTAATCATTATTATATTAACCATTTAACAAGAGACGCTACGCGTCGTCAAAGACGTGCTCAAAGACACTCTGTTTTTTAGAATTATATTCTTTACGGCTATATTGTTTAATTGGGGGATCTTTAGTTACTTCTCAAGGTAGATATGAACATGGTCTACTTTCAAAAAAATCATCGCGTCGCTATGTTTTTTGTGAGCGACGTGAGGCGTCGCCGCAATTTCAAAGATTTTCTTGTCAAGTTCCACTTTCGGTTTCGATTGTGGATGAACGGTGGTACCTAGTTAGTCGTAGCGTCGAACTTAAGGTCAACAATAATCCTTGGTTACGTAGTAACTCTACTGGTGTGACGAGTGACGGTGTAACGAGAGCCACATTGGGGAGATTGTTTGGCACTTGGATTGCAAAGAGGGCCGCAAGTATGACGGAGCTACGAGAGCCACATTGGGGAGATTGTTAGGCGCTTGGATTGCCAAGAGGGCCGCAAGTATGGTGGAGTTACGAGAGCCACACTGGGGAGATTGTTAGGCGCTTGGATTGCAAAGAGGGCCGCAAGTATGACGGAGTGACGAGAGCCACATTGGGGAGTTTGTGAGGCGCTTGGATTGCAAAGAGGGCCGCAAGTATGACGGAGTGACGAGAGATACATTGGGGATATGTTAGACACTTGGATTGCAAAAAGGGACGCAAGTATAAAGGTTTGACGAGAGCCACATTGGGGAGATTGTTAAGCGTTTTGATTGCAAAGAGGGCCGCAAGTATGGTGGAGTGACGAGAGCCATATTGGGGAGATTGTTAGGCGCTTAAATTGCAAAGAGGGCCGCAAAAATGGCGGAGTGGCGAAAGCCACATCGGGGAGGTTGAAAGGCGCTCTGATTGCAAAGAGGGCCGCAAGTATGACGGAGTGGCGAGAGCCACATTGGGGAGATTGTTAGGCGCTTGGATGGCAAAGAGGGCCGCAAGTATGACGGTGTGACGAGAGCTACATTGGGGACATAATTAGGCGCTTGGATTGCAAAGAGGTCCGCAAGTTTGACGGAGTGGCGAGAGCAACACTAGGGAGATTGTTAGGCGCTTTGATTGCACAGAGGGCCGCAAATATAGGTGGAGTGACGAGAGCCACATTGGGGAGATTGTAAGGCGCTTGGATTGCAAAGAGGGCCGCAAGTATGACGGAGTGGCGAGCGCCACATTGGGGAGATTGTAAGGCGCTTGGATTTTAAAGAGGGCCGCAAGTATGGTGGAGTGACGAAAGCCACACTGGGGAGATTGTTAGGCGCTTGAATTGCAAAGAGGGCCGCAAGCATGATGGTGTGACGAGAGCCACATTGGGGAGATTGTTAGGCACTAGGACTGCAAATGGGGCCGCAAGTATGGCGGAGTGACGAGAACCACATCGAGAGATTGTTAGGCGCTTGGATTGCAAAGAGGGCCGCAAGTATGACAAAGTGACGAGAGCCATATTGGGGAGATTGTTAGGCGCTTAGATTGAAAAGAGGGCCGCAAGTATGACGGAGTGGCGAGAGCCACATCGGGGAGATTTTTAGGCGCTTTGATTGCAAAGAGGGCCGCAAGTATGACGGAGTGGCGAGAACCACATGGGGGAGATTAATAGGCGCTTGAATTGCAAAGAGGGCCGCAAGAGTGACGGAGTGGCGAGAGCCACATTAGGGAGATGTTAGGCACATGGATTGCAAACAGCACATTTTTGTTTTCAGGATGTCTAGATAATTAACGCAAAAAAAATAAATAAAAATACAAAAACAAATTTGACCATCCCGTATGGTAGCTACGAGCGCTTGAAAAAAAAATTTCCCTTAGTAAACCCTTCTCAACTTTGCTTGTCTGAATATGGAAGAAAAAAAGACTGCCGGTTACGGGACTCGAACCCCGGACCGCGAAAACACTAGTCGGCGTCGCTACCCCGTACGCCATGCCACTCGATGGAAGTTGGATCGCTTACACTGATAGATAACCCACTGCTCTCAATGTATGCATGAATACATCTCATTGTATCTCGATTCATTCTTATTGTAATTGTAACACCAAAGCTAGATAGATTTATGGACAGCGAGGGTCTCATTGGATTTAAAAAACATCCAAGAATATCCAGGAAGCCGTTTTTTAACTTACTCTAAAAATTCAGTTTCAACACATTGTCTTTTTAAAATCGCCTTTGATAGATCTTGATCGCGTGATCGCGAAAGAGTAAATCGTTTGTGGTAACAACGAGCCGTTTAACCGGTAAAAAATAAACCGTGTCCATTCACGTTGATGCATTGATATTAATGCGTGAAAATGGTGGAACAAAAAAGAGTGGGTGTACCGGGTCTCGAACCCCAGACCTCAAGTATTCGAAGCTACAACGTTACTTCGTACGCCACGCCAATCGATGGAAGTAGCGTTGCTTACACTGGTAGATAACACACTGGTCTCAAAGTATGGCATAGCTTGTTGTATTCAGATAGCTCGTCATCACGCCAACATTAAAACATGTTTCCTCGGCTAACCATTAATGCAAGGCAAGCATTAACATGTTTTATGTATAGAGTATGAATGTCCAACGGAGAAACTCTAATCATTATTATATTAACCATTTAACAAGAGACGCTACGCGTCGTCAAAGACATGCTCAAAGACACTCTGTTTTTTAGAATTATATTCTTTACGGCTATATTGTTTAATTGGGGGATCTTAAAGTTACTTCTCAAGGTAGATATGAACATGGTCTACTTTCAAAAAAATCATCAGGTCGCTATGTTTTTTGTGAGCGACGTGAGGCGTCGCCAAAATTTCAAAGATTTTCTTGTCAAGTTCCACTTTCGGTACCGATTGTGGATGAACGGTGGTACCTAGTTAGTCGTAGCGTCGAACTTAAGGTCAACAATTATCCTTGGTGACGTAGTAACTCTACTGGTGTGACGAGTGACGGTGTGACGAGAGCCACATTGGGGAGATTGTTTAGCACTTGGATTGCAAAGAGGGCCGCAAGTATGACGGAGCGACGAGAGCCAAATTGGGGAGATTGTTAGGCGCTTGGATTGCCAAGAGGGCCGCAAGTATGGTGGAGTTACGAGAGCCACACTGGGGAGATTGTTAGGCGCTTGGATTGCAAAGAGGGCCGCAAGTATGACGGAGTGACGAGAGCCACATTAGGGAGTTTGTGAGGCGCTTGGATTGCAAAGAGGGCCGCAAGTATGACGGAGTGACGAGAGATACATTGGGGATATGTTAGGCACTTGGATTGCAAAGAGGGCCGCAAGTATGAAGGTTTGAGAGAGCCACATTGGGGAGATTGTTAAGCGTTTTGATTGCAAAGAGGGCCGCAAGTATGGTGGAGTGACGAGAGCCATATTGGGGAGATTGTTAGGCGCTTGGATTGCAAAGAGGGCCGCAAGAATGGCGGAGTGGCGAAAGCCACATCATGGAGATTGTAAGGCGCTCTGATTGCAAAGAGGGCCGCAAGTATGACGGACTGGCGAGAGCCACATTGGGGAGATTATTAGGCGCTTGGATGGCAAAGAAAGCCGCAAGTATGACGGTGTGACGAGAGCCACATTGGGGACATAATTAGGCGCTTGGATTGCAAAGAGGGCCGCAAGTTTGACGGAGTGGCGAGAGCAACACTGGGGAGATTGTTAGGCGCTTTGATTGCACAGAGGGCCGCAAATATAGGTGGAGTGACGAGAGCTACATTGGGGAGATTGTTAGGCGCTTGGATTGCAAAGAGGGCCGCAAGGATGACGGAGTGGCGAGAGCCACATTGTGGAGATTGTTAGGCTTTTGGATTGCAAAGAGGGCCGCAAGTATGGCGGAGTGACGAGAGCCACACTGGGGAGATTGTTAGGCGCTTGAATTGCAAAGAGGGCCGCAAGCATGGCGGTGTGACGAGAGCCACATTGGGGAGATTGTAAGGCGCTTGGACTGCAAAGAGGGCCGCAAGTATGGCGGAGTGACGAGAACCACATCGAGAGATTGTTAGGCGCTTGGATTGCAAAGAGGGCCGCAAGTATGACGGAGTGGCGAGAGCCACATTGGGGAGATTGTTAGGCGCTCTGATTCAAGAGGGCCGCAAGTATGCCGGAGCGACGAGAGCCACATTGGAGAGATTGTTAGGCGCTTGGATTGCAAAGAGGGCCGCAAGAGTGACGGAGTGGCGAGAGCCACATTAGGGAGATGTTAGGCACATAGATTGCAAACAGCACATTTTTGTTTTCAGGATGTCTAGATAATTAACGCAAAAAAAATAAATAAAAATACAAAAACAAATTTGACCATCCCGTATGGTAGCTACGAGCGCTTGAAAAAAAAATTTCCCCTTAGTAAACCCTTCTCAACTTTGCTTCTCTGAATATGGAAGAAAAAAAGACTGCCGGTTACGGGACTCGAACCCCGGACCGCGAAAACACTAGTCGGCGTCGCTACTCCGTACGCCATGCCACTCGATGGAAGTTGGATCGCTTACACTGATAGATAACCCACTGCTCTCAATGTATGCATGAATACATCTCATTATATCTCGATTCATTCTTATTGTAATTGTAACACCAAAGCTAGATAGATTTATGGACAGCGAGGGTCTCATTGGATTTAAAAAACATCCAAGAATATCCAGGAAGCCGTTTTTTAACTAACTCTAAAAATTCAGTTTCAACACATTGTCTTTTTAAAATCGCCTTTGATAGATCTTGATCGCGTGATCGCGAAAGAGTAAATCGTTTGTGGTAACAACGAGCCGTTTAACCGGTAAAAAATAAACCGTAACCATTCACGTTGATGCATTGATATTAATGCGTGAAAATGGTGGAACAAAAAAGAGTGGGTGTACCGGGTCTCGAACCCCAGACGTCAAGTATTCGAAGCTACAACGTTACTTCGTACGCCACGCCAATCGATGGAAGTAGCGTTGCTTACACTGGTAGATAACACACTGGTCTCAATGTATGGCATAGCTTGTTGTATTCAGATAGCTCGTCATCACGCCAACATTAAAACATGTTTCCTCGGCTCACCATTAATGCAAGGCAAGCATTAACATGTTTTATGTATAGAGTATGAATGTCCAACGGAGAAACTCTAATCTTTATTATATTAACCATTTAACAAGAGACGCTACGCGTCCTCAAAGACGTGCTTAAAGACACTCTGTTTTTTAGAATTATATTCTTTACGGCTATATTGTTTAATTGGGGGATCTTAAAGTTACTTCTCAATGTAGATATGAACATGGTCTACTTTCAAAAAAATCATCGCGTCGCTATGTTTTTTGTGAGCGACGTGAGGCGTCGCCGCAATTTCAAAGATTTTCTTGTCAAGTTCCACTTTCGGTTTCGATTGTGGATGAACGGTGGTACCTAGTAAGTCGTAGCGTCGAACTTAAGGTCAACAATAATCCTTGGTGACGTAGTAACTCTACTGGTGTGACGTGTGACGGTGTGACGAGAGCCACATTGGGGAGATTGTTTGGCACTTGGATTGCAAAGAGGGCCGCAAGTATGACGGAGCGACGAGAGCCACATTGGGGAGATTGTTAGGCGCTTGGATTGCCAAGAGGGCCGCAAGTATGGTGGAGTTACGAGAGCCACACTGGGGAGATTGTTAGGCGCTTGGATTGCAAAGAGGGCCGCAAGTATGACGGAGTGACGAGAGCCACATTGGGGAGTTTGTGAGGCGCTTGGATTGCAAAGAGGGCCGCAAGTATGACGGAGTGACGAGAGATACATTGGGGATATGTTAGGCACTTGGATTGCAAAGAAGGCCGCAAGTATGAAGGTTTGACGAGAGCCACATTGGGGAGATTGTTAAGCGTTTTGATTGCAAAGAGGGCCGCAAGTATGGTGGAGTGACGAGAGCCATATTGGGGAGATTGTTAGGCGCTTGGATTGCAAAGAGGGCCGCAAAAATGGCGGAGTGGCGAAAGCCACATCGGGGAGATTGTAAGGCGCTCTGATTGCAAAGAGGGCCGCAAGTATGACGGAGTGGCGAGAGCCACATTGGGGAGATTGTTAGGCGCTTGGATGGCAAAGAGGGCCGCAAGTATTACGGTGTGACAAAAGCTACATTGGGGACATAATTAGGCGCTTGGATTGCAAAGAGGGCCGCAAGTTTGACGGAGTGGCGAGAGCAACACTGGGGAGATTGTTAGGCGCTTTGATTGCACAGGTGGCCGCAAATATAGGTGGAGTGACGAGAGCCACATTGGGGAGATTGTAAGGCGCTTGGATTGCAAAGAGGGCCGCAAGTATGACGGAGTGGCGAGAGCCACATTGGGGAGATTGTAAGGCGCTTGGATTGCAAAGAGGGCCGCAAGTATGGCGGAGTGACGAGAGCCACACTGGGGAGATTGTTAAGCGCTTGAATTGCAAAGAGGGCCGCAAGCATGACGGTGTGACGAGAGCTACATTGGGGAGATTGTTAGGCGCTAGGACTGCAAAGAGGGCCGCAAGTATGGCGGAGTGACGAGAACCACATCGAGAGATTGTTAGGCGCTTGGATTGCAAAGAGGGCCGCAAGTATGACAAAGTGACGAGAGCCATATTGGGGAGATTGTTAGGCGCTTGGATTGAAAAAAGGGCCGCAAGTATGACGGAGTGGCGATAGCCACATCGGGGAGATTGTTAGGCGCTTTGATTGCAAAGAGGGCCGCAAGTATGACGGAGTGGCGAGAACCACATGGGAGAGATTGTTAGGCGCTTGGATTGCAAAGAGGGCCGCAAGTATGACAAAGTGACGAGAGCCACATTGGGGAGATTGTTAGGCGCTTGGATTGAAAAGAGGGCCGCAAGTATGACGGAGTGGCGAGAGCCACATCGGGGAGATTTTTAGGCGCTTTGATTGCAAAGAGGGCCGCAAGTATGACGGAGTGGCGAGAACCACATGGGGGAGATTGTTAGGCGCTTGGATTGCAAAGAGGGCCGCAAGAGTGACGGAGTGAAAGTGCCACCTTGGGGAGATTGTGAGGCGCTTGGATTGCAAAGAGGGCCGCAAGTATGACGGAGTGGCGAGAGCCACATTGGGGAGATTGTTAGGCGCTCTGATTCAAGAGGGCCGCAAGTATGCCGGACTGACGAGAGCCACATTGGAGAGATTGTTAGGCGCTTGGATTGCAAAGAGGGCCGCAAGAGTGACGGAGTGAAAGTGCCACCTTGGGGAGATTGTTAGGCGCTTGGATTGCAAAGAGGGCCGCAAGTATGGCGGAGTGGCGAGAGCCATATTGGGGAGATTGTTAGGCACTTGGATTGCAAAGAGGGCCGCAAGTATGGGGGAGTGACGAGAGCCACATTAGAGAGATTGTGAGACGCTTGTATTGCAAAGAGGGCCGCAAGTATGACGGTGTGACGTGAACCACATTGGGGAGATTGTTAGGCGCTTGGATTGCAAAGAGGGCCGCAAGTATGACGGAGTGGGAAAGCAACACTGGGGAGATTGTAAGGCCCTTGTTTGAAAAGAGGGCCGCAAGTATGACGGTGTGACGAGAGCCACATCGGGGAGATTTTATATGCGCTTTGATTGCAAGGAGGGCCGCAAGTATGACGGAGTGGCGAGAACCACATTGGGGAGATTGTTAGGCTTTTGGATTGCAAAGAGGGCCGCAAGTATGGCGGAGTGACGAGAGCCACACTGGGGAGATTGTTAGGCGCTTGAATTGCAAAGAGGGCCGCAAGCATGGCGGTGTGACGAGAGCCACATTGGGGAGATTGTTAGGCGCTTGGACTGCAAAGAGGGCCGCAAGTATGGCGGAGTGACGAGAATCACATCGAGAGATTGTTAGGCGCTTGGATTGCAAAGAGGGCCGCAAGTATGACAAAGTGACGAGAGCCACATTGGGGAGATGGTTAGGCGCTTGGATTGAAAAGAGGGCCGCAAGTATGACGGAGTGGCGAGAGCCACATCGGGGAGATTGTTAGGCGCTTTGATTGCAAAGAGGGCCTCAAGTATGACGGAGTGGCGAGAACCACATGGGGGAGATTGTTAGGCGCTTGGATTGCAAAGAGGGCCGCAAGAGTGACGGAGTGAAAGTGCCACCTTGGGGAGATTGTGAGGCGCTTGGATTGCAAAGAGGGCCGCAAGTATGACGGAGTGGCGAGAGCCACATTGGGGAGATTGTTAGGCGCTCTGATTCAAAAGGGCCGCAAGTATGCCGGAGCGACGAGAGCCACATTGGAGAGATTGTTAGGCGCTTTGATTGCAAAGAGGGCCGCAAGTATGACGGAGTGGCGAATGCCACATTGGGAAGATTGTTAGGCGCTTGGATGGCAAAGAGGGCCGCAAGTATGACGGTGTGACGAGAGCCACATTGGGGACATAATTAGGCGCTTGGATTGCAAAGAGGGCCGCAAGTTTGACGGAGTGGCGAGAGCAACACTGGGGAGATTGTTAGGCGCTTTGATTGCACAGAGGGCCGCAAAAATAGGTGGAGTGACGAGAGCCACATTGGGGAGATTGTTAGGCGCTTGGATTGCAAAGAGGGCCGCAAGGATGACGGAGTGGCGAGAGCCACATTGGGGAGATTGTTAGGCTTTTGGATTGCAAAGAGGGCCGCAAGTATGGCGGAATGACGAGAGCCACACTGGGGAGATTGTTAGGCTCATGAATTGCAAAGAGGGCCGCAAGCATGGCGGTGTGACGAGAGCCACATTGGGGAGATTGTTAGGCGCTTGGACTGCAAAGAGGGCCGCAAGTATGGCGGAGTGACGAGAACCACATCGAGAGATTGTTAGGCGCTTGGATTGCAAAGAGGGCCGCAAGTATGACAAAGTGACGAGCGCCACATTGGGGAGATTGTTAGGCGCTTGGATTGAAAAGAGGGCCGCAAGTATGACGGAGTGGCGAGAGCCACATCGGGGAGATTGTTAGGCGCTTTGATTGCAAAGAGGGCCGCAAGTATGACGGAGTGGCGAGAACCACATGGGGGAGATTGTTAGGCGCTTGGATTGCAAAGAGGGCCGCAAGAGTGACGGAGTGAAAGTGCCACCTTGGGGAGATTGTGAGGTGCTTGGATTGCAAAGAGGGCCGCAAGTATGACGGAGTGGCGAGAGCCACATTGGGGAGATTGTTAGGCGCTCTGATTCAAGAGGGCCGCAAGTATGCCGGAGTGACGAGAGCCACATTGGAGAGATTGTTAGGCGCTTGGATTGCAAAGAGGGCCGCAAAAGTGACGGAGTGAAAGTGCCACCTTGGGGAGATTGTTAGGCGCTTGGATTGCAAAGAGGGCCGCAAGTATGGCGGAGTGGCGAGAGCCATATTGGGGAGATTGTTAGGCACTTGGATTGCAAAGAGGGCCGCAGGTATGGTGGAGTGA
The DNA here is from genome assembly GCA_945910005.1 of Isoperla grammatica. Lineage (NCBI taxonomy): Eukaryota > Metazoa > Arthropoda > Insecta > Plecoptera > Perlodidae > Isoperla > Isoperla grammatica. The sequence continues at coordinate 41,314,532 of OX246748.1, read as the reverse complement.
CGAGAGCAACACTGGGGAGATTGTTAGGCGCTTGGATTGCAAAGAGGGCGCAAGTATGGTGCAGTGACGAGAGCCACATTGGGAAGATTGTTAGGTGCTTGGATTGCAAAGAGGGCCGCAAGTATGGTGGAGTGACGAGAGCCACATTGGTGAGATTGTTAGGCGTTTGGATTGCAAAGAGGGCCGCAAGTATGACGGTGTGAAGAGAGCCACATTGGGGAAATTAGTAGGCACTTGGATTGCAAAGAGGGCCGCAAGTATGACGGAGCGACGAGAGCCACATTGGGGAGATTGTTAGGCGCTTGGATTGCAAAGAGGGCCGCAAGTATGACGGTGTGAAAAGAGCCACATTGGGGAGATTGTTAGGCGCTCTGTTTGCAAAGAGGGCCGCAAGTATGACGGAGTGGCGAGAGCAACACTGGGGAGATTGTTAGACGCTTGGATTGCAAAGAGGGCCGCAAGTATGACGGAGTGGCGAGAGCCACATTAGGGAGATGTTAGGCACATGGATTGCAAACAGCACATTTTTGTTTTCAGGATGTCTTGATAATTAACGCAAAAAAATAAATAAAAATACAAAAACAAATTTGGACATCCTGTATGGTAGCTACGAGCGCTTGAAAAAAAAATTTTCCCTTAGTAAACCCTTCTCAACTTTGCTTGTCTGAATATGGAAGAAAAAAAGACTGCCGGTTACAGGACTCGAACCCCGGACCGCGAAAACACTAGTCGGCGTCGCTACCCCGTACGCCATGCCACTCGATGGAAGTTGGATCGCTTACACTGATAGATAACCCACTGCTCTCAATGTATGCATGATTACATCTCATTGTATCTCGATTCATTCTTATTGTAATTGTAACACCAAAGCTAGATAGATTTATGGACAGCGAGGGTCTCATTGGATTTAAAAAACATCCAAGAATATCCAGGAAGCCGTTTTTTAACTAACTCTAAAAATTCAGTTTCAACACATTGTCTTTTTAAAATCGCCTTTGATAGATCTTGATCGCGTGATCGCGAAAGAGTAAATCGTTTGTGGTAACAACGAGCCGTTTAACCGGTAAAAAATAAACCGTGTCCATTCACGTTGATGCATTGATATTTATGCGTGAAAATGGTGGAACAAAAAAGAGTGGGTGTACCGGGTCTCGAACCCCAGACCTCAAGTATTCGAAGCTACAACGTTACTTCGTACGCCACGCCAATCGATGGAAGTAGCGTTGCTTACACTGGTAGATAACACACTGGTCTCAATGTGTGGCATAGCTTGTTGTATTCAGATAGCTCGTCATCACGCCAACATTAAAACATGTTTCCTCGGCTAACCATTAATGCAAGGCAAGCAATCACATGTTTTATGTATAGAGTATGAATGTCCAACGGAGAAACTCTAATCTTTATTATATTAACCATTTAACAAGAGACGCTACGCGTCGTCAAAGACGTGCTCAAAGACACTCTGTTTTTTAGAATTATATTCTTTACGGCTATATTGTTTAATTGTGGGATCTTAAAGTTACTTCTCAAGGTAGATATGAACATGGTCTACTTTCAAAAAAATCATCGCGTCGCTATGTTTTTTGTGAGCGACGTGAGGCGTCGCCGCAATTTCAAAGATTTTCTTGTCAAGTTCCACTTTCGGTTTCGATTGTGGATGAACGGTGGTACCTAGTTAGTCGTAGCGTCGAACTTAAGGTCAACAATAATCCTTGGTGACGTAGTAACTCTACTGGTGTGACGTGTGACGGTGTGACGAGAGCCACATTGGGGAGATTGTTTGGCACTTGGATTGCAAAGAGGGCCGCAAGTATGACGGAGCGACGAGAGTCACATTGGGGAGATTGTTAGGCGCTTGGATTGCAAAGAGGGCCGCAAGTATGACGGAGTGACGAGAGCCACATTGGGGAGTTTGTGAGGCGCTTGGATTGCAAAGAGGGCCGCAAGTATGACGAAGTGACGAGAGATACATTGGGGATATGTAAGGCACTTGGATTGCAAAGAGGGCCGCAAATATGAGGGTTTGACGATAGCCACATTGGGAGGATTGTTAAGCGTTTTGATTGCAAAGAGGGCCGCAAGTATAGGTGGAGTGACGGAGCCGCATTGGGGAGATTGTTAGGCGCTTGGATTGCACAGAGGGCCGCAAGGATGACGGAGTGGCGAGATCCACATCAGGGAGATTGTAAGGCGCTCTGATTGCAAAGAGCCATATTAGGGAGATTGTTAGGCGCTTGGATTTCAAAGAGGGCCGCAAGTATGGCGGAGTGGCGAGAGCCACATTAGGGAGATGTAAGGCACTTGGATTGCAAAGAGGGCCGAAATTATAAGGGAGTGACGAGAGCCACATTGGAGAAAGTTAGGCGCTTGGATTGCAAAGAGGGCCGCAAGTATGACGATGTGGCGAGAGCAACACTGGGGATATTGTTAGGCGCTTGGATTGCAAAGAGGGCCGCAAGTATGGTGCAGTGACGAGAGCCACATTGGGGAGATTGTTAGGTGCTTGGATTGCAAAGAGGGCCGCAAGTATGACGGAGTGGCGAGAGCAACACTGGGGAGATTGTAAGACGCTTGGATTGCAAAGAGGGCCGCAAGTATGACGGAGTGGCGAGAGCCACATTAGGGAGATGTTAGGCACATGGATTGCAAACAGCACATTTTTGTTTTCAGGATGTCTAGATAATTAACGCAAAAAAAATAAAAAAAAAATACAAAAACAAATTTGGACATCCCGTATGGTAGCTACGAGCACTTGAAAAAAAAATTTCCCCTTAGTAAACCCTTCTCAACTTTGCTTGTCTGAATATGGAAGAAAAAAAGACTGCCGGTTACGGGACTCGAACCCCGGACCGAGAAAACACTAGTCGGCGTCGCTACCCCGTACGCCATGCCACTCGATGGAAGTTGGATCGCTTACACTGATAGATAACCCACTGCTCTCAATGTATGCATGAATACATCTCATTGTATCTCGATTCATTCTTATTGTAATTGTAACACCAAAGCTAGATAGATTTATGGACAGCGAGGGTCTCATTGGATTTTAAAAACATCCAAGAATATCCAGGAAGCCGTTTTTTAACTAACTCTAAAAATTCAGTTTCAACACATTGTCTTTTTAAAATCGCCTTTGATAGATCTTGATCGCGTGATCGCGAAAGAGTAAATCGTTTGTGGTAACAACGAGCCGTTTAACCGGTAAAAAATAAACCGTGTCCATTCACGTTGATGCATTGATATTAATGGGTGAAAATGGTGGAACAAAAAAGAGTGGGTGTACCGGGTCTCGAACCCCAGACCTCAAGTATTCGAATCTACAACATAACTTCGTACGCCACGCCAATCGATGGAAGGAGCGTTGCTTACACTGGTAGATAACACACTGGTCTCAATGTATGGCATAGCTTGTTGTATTCAGATCGCTCGTCATCACGCCAACATTAAAACATGTTTCCTCGGCTAACCATTAATGCAAGGCATGCATTAACATGTTTAATGTATAGAGTATGAATGTCCAACGGAGAAACTCTAATCATTATTATATTAACCATTTAACAAGAGACGCTACGCGTCGTCAAAGACGTGCTCCAAGACACTCTGTTTTTTAGAATTATATTCTTTACAGCTATATTGTTTAATTGGGGGATCTTAAAGTTACTTCTCAAGGTAGATATGAACATGGTCTACTTTCAAAAAAATCATCGCGTCGCTATGTTTTTTGTGAGCAACGTGAGGCGTCGCCGAAATTTCAAAGATTTTCTTGTCAAGTTCCACTTTCGGTACCGATTGTGGATGAACGGTGGTACCTAGTTAGTCGTAGCGTCGAACTTAAGGTCAACAATAATCCTTGGTGACGTAGTAACTCTACTGGTGTGACGAGTGACGGTGTGACGAGAGCCACATTGGGGAGATTGTTTGGCTTTTGGATTGCAAAGAGGGCCGCAAGTATGACGGAGCGACGAGAGCCACATTGGGGAGATTGTTAGGCGCTTGGATTGTTAAGAGGGCCGCAAGTATGGTGGAGTTACGAGAGCCACACTGGGGAGATTGTTAGGCGCTTGGATTGCAAAGAGGGCCGCAAGTATGACGGAGTGACGAGAGCCACATTGGGGAGTTTGTGAGGCGCTTGGATTGCAAAGAGGGCCGCAAGTATGACAGAGCGACGAGACAAACATTGGGGAGATTGTTAGGCGCTTGGATTGCCAAGGGGGCCGCCAGTATGGTGGAGTTACGAGAGCCACACTGGGAAGATTGTTAGGTGCTTGGATTGCAAAGAGGGCCGCAAGTATGACGGAGTGACGAGAGCCACATTAGGGAGTTTGTTAGGCGCTTGGATTGCAAAGGGGGCCGCAAGTATGGCGGAGTGGCGAGACCCACATCGGGGAGATTGTTAGGCGCTTGGATTGCAAAGAGGGCCGCAAGTATGACAGAGTAACGAGATCCACATCGGAGAGATTGTTAGGCGCTTGGGGCCACCTTAGGGAGTTTGTTAGGCGCTTGGATTTCAAAGAGGGCTGCAAGTATGGCGGAGTGGCGAGAGCCACATCGGGGAGATTGTTAGGCGCTTGGATTGCAAAGAGGGCCGCAAGTATGACGGAGTGGCGAGAGCAACACTAGGGAGATTGTTAGACGCTTGGATTGCAAAGAGGGCCGCAAGTATGACGGTGTGACGAGAGCCACATTGGGGAGATTGTTAGGCGCTTGGTTTGCAAAGAGGGCCGCAAGTATGACGGAATGGCGAGAGCAACACTGAGGAGATTGTTAGACGCTTGGATTGCAAAGCGGGCCGCAGGTATGACGGAGTGGCGAGAGCCACAATAGGGAGATTGTTAGGCGCTTGGATTGCAAAGAGGGCCGAAAGTATGGCGGAGTGGCGAGAGCCACATTAGGGAGATGTTAGGCACTTGGATTGCAAAGAGGGCCGCAAGTATGGTGGAGTGACGAGAGCCACATTGGAGAGATTGTTAGACGCTTGTATTGCAAAGAGGGCCGCAAGTATGGTGGAGTTACGAGAGCCACACTGGGGAGATTGTTAGGCGCTTGGATTGCAAAGAGGGCCGCAAGTATGACGGAGCGACGAGAGCCACATTGGGGAGATTGTTAGGCGCTTGGATTGCAAAGAGGGCCGCAAGTATGACGGAGTGACGAGAGCCACATTGGGGAGTTTGTGAGGCGCTCGTCAAAGACGTGCTCAAAGACACTCTGTTTTTTAGAATTATATTCTTTACGGCTATATTGTTTAATTGGGGGATCTTAAAGTTACTTCTCAAGGTAGATATGAACATGGTCTACTTTCAAAAAAATCATCAGGTCGCTATGTTTTTTGTGAGCGACGTGAGGCGTCGCCGAAATTTCAAAGATTTTCTTGTCAAGTTCCACTTTCGGTACCGATTGTGGATAAACGGTGGTACCTAGTTAGTCGTAGCGTCGAACTTAATGTCAACAATAATCCTTAGTGACGTAGTAACTCTACTGGTGTGACGATTGACGGTGTGACGAGAGCCACATTGGGGAGATTGTTTGGCACTTGGATTGCAAAGAGGGCCGCAAGTATGACGGAGCGACGAAAGCCAAATTGGGGAGATTGTTAGGCGCTTGGATTGCCAAGAGGGCCGCAAGTATGGTGGAGTTACGAGAGCCACACTGGGGAGATTGTTAGGCGCTTGGATTGCAATGAGGGCCGCAAGTATGACGGAGTGACGAGAGCCACATTGGGGAGTTTGTGAGGCGCTTGGATTGCAAAGAGGGCCGCAAGTATGACGGAGTGACGAGAGATACATTGGGGATATGTTAGGCACTTGGATTGCAAAGAGGGCCGCAAGTATAAAGGTTTGACGAGAGCCACATTGGGGAGATTGTTAAGCGTTTTGATTGCAAAGAGGGCCGCAAGTATGGTGGAGTGACGAGAGCCATATTGGGGAGATTGTTAGGTGCTTGGATTGCAAAGAGGGCCGCAAGAATGGCGGAGTGGCGAAAGCCACATCGGGGAGATTGTAAGGCGCTCTGATTGCAAAGAGGGCCGCAAGTATGACGGAGTGGCGAGAGTTACATTGGGGAGATTGTTAGGCGCTAGGATGGCAAAGAGGGCCGCAAGTATGATGGTGTGACGAGAGCCACATTAGGGACATAATTAGGCGCTTGGATTGCAAAGAGGGCCGCAAGTTTGACGGAGTGGCGAGAGCAACACTGGGGAGATTGCTAGGCGCTTTGATTGCACAGAGGGCCGCAAATATAGGTGGAGTGACGAGAGCCACATTGGGGAGATTGTGAGGCGCTTGGATTGCAAAGAGGGCCGCAAGGATGACGGAGTGGCGAGAAACACATTGGGGAGATTGTTAGGCTTTTGGATTGCAAAGAGGGCCGCAAGTATGGCGGAGTGACGAGAGCCACACTGGGGAGATTGTTAGGCGCTTGAATTGCAAAGAGGGCCGCAAGCATGGCGGTGTGACGAAAGCCACATTGGGGAGATTGTTAGGCGCTTGGACTTCAAAGAGGGCCGCAAGTATGGCGGAGTGACGAGAACCACATCAAGAGATTGTTAGGCGCTTGGATTGCAAAGAGGGCCGCAAGTATGACAAAGTGACGAGAGCCACATTGGGGAGATTGTTAGGCGCTTGGATTGAAAAGAGGGCCGCAAGTATGACGGAGCAGCGAGAGCCACATTGGGGAGATTGTTAGGCGCTCTGATTCAAGAGGGCCGCAAGTATGCCGGAGTGACGAGAGCCAAATTGGAGAGATTGTAAGGCGCTTGGATTGCAAAGAGGGCCGCAAGAGTGACGAAGTGCGAGTGCCACCTTGGGAAGATTGTTAGGCGCTTGGATTGCAAAGAGGGCCGCAAGTATGGCGGAGTGGCGAGAGCCATATTGGGGAGATTGTAAGGCACTTGGATTGCAAAGAGGGCCGCAAGTATGGGGGAGTGACGAGAGCCACATTGGAGAGATTGTGAGACGCTTGTTTTGCAAAGAGGGCCGCAAGTATGACGGTGTGACGAGAGCCACATTGGAGAGATTGTTAGGCGCTTGGATTGCAAAAAGGGCCGCAAGTATGGGGGAGTGACGAGAGCCACATTGGAGAGATTGTGAGACGCTTTTATTGCAAAGAGGGCCGCAAGTATGACGGTGTGACGAAAGCCACATCGGGGAGATTGTAAGGCACTCTGATTGCAAAGAGGGCTTCAAGTATGACGGAGTAGAGAGCCACATTGGGGACATTGTTAGGCGCTTGGATTGCAAAGAGGGCCGCAAGTTTTACGAAATGGCAAGAGCAACACTGGGGAGATTGTTAGGCGCTTTGATTGCAAAGAGGGCCGCAAGTATGACAGATTGTTAGGCGCTTGGATTGAAAAGAGGGCCGCAAGTATGACGGAGTGGCGAGAGCCACATCGGGGAGATTGTTAGGCGCTTGGATTGCAAAGAGGGCCGCCAGTATGACGGTGTGGCGAGAACCACATTGGGGAGATTGTTAGGCGCTTGGATTGCAAAGAGGGCCGCAAGTATGACGGTGTGACGAGAGCCACATTAGGGAGATTGTTAGGCGTTTTGATTGCAAAGAGGGCCGAAAGTATGGTGGAGTGACGAGAGCCATATTGGGGAGATTGTTAGGCGCTTGGATTGCAAAGAGGGCCAAGAGAATGGCGGAGTGGCGAGAGCCACATCGGGGAGATTGTTAGGCGCTCTGATTGCAAAGAAGGCCGCAAGTATGACGGAGTGGCGAGAGCCACATTGGGGAGATTGTTAGGCATATGGATTGCAAAGAGGGCCGCAAGAGTGATGGAGTGAAAGTGCCACCTTGGGGAGATTGTGAGGCGCTTCGATTGCAAAGAGGGCCGCAAGTATGACGGTGTGACGAGAGCAACCTTGGGGAAATTGTTAGGCACTTGGATTGCAAAGAGGGCCGGAAGTATGACGGAGTGGCGAGAGCCATTTGGGTTGATTGTTAGGCGCTTGGATTGCAAAGAGGGCCGCAAGTATGACGGTGTGACGAGAGCCATATTGGGGAGATTGTAAGGCACTTGGATTGCAAAGAGGGCCGCAAGTATGGGGGAGTGACGAGAGCCACATTGGAGAGATTGTGAGACGCTTGTTTTGCAAAGAGGGCCGCAAGTATGACGGTGTGACGAGAGCCACATTGGAGAGATTGTTAGGCGCTTGGATTGCAAAAAGGGCCGCAAGTATGGGGGAGTGACGAGAGCCACATTGGAGAGATTGTGAGACGCTTGTATTGCAAAGAGGGCCGCAAGTATGACGGTGTGACGAAAGCCACATCGGGGAGATTGTAAGGCACTCTGATTGCAAAGAGGGCTTCAAGTATGACGGAGTAGAGAGCCACATTGGGGACATTGTTAGGCGCTTGGATTGCAAAGAGGGCCGCAAGTATGGCGGAGTGACGAGAGCCACACTGGGGAGATTGTTAGGCGCTTGAATTGCAAAGAGGGCCGCAAGTTTGATGGTGTGACGAGAGCCACATTGGGGACATAATTAGGCGCTTGGATTGCAAAGAGGGCCGCAAGTTTGACGGAGTGGCGAGAGCAACACTGAAGAGATTGCTAGGCGCTTTGATTGCACAGAGGGCCGCAAATATAGGTGGAGTGACGAGAGCCACATTGGGGAGATTGTTAGGCGCTTGGATTGCAAAGAGGGCCGCAAGGATGACGGAGTGGCGAGAAACACATTGGGGAGATTGTTAGGCTTTTGGATTGCAAAGAGGGCCGCAAGTATGGCGGAGTGACGAGAGCCACACTGGGGAGATTGTTAGGCGCTTGAATTGCAAAGAGGGCCGCAAGCATGGCGGTGTGACGAAAGCCACATTGGGGAGATTGTTAGGCGCTTGGACTTCAAAGAGGGCCGCAAGTATGGCGGAGTGACGAGAACCACATCAAGAGATTGTTAGGCGCTTGGATTGCAAAGAGGGCCGCAAGTATGACAAAGTGACGAGAGCCACATTGGGGAGATTGTTAGGCGCTTGGATTGAAAAGAGGGCCGCAAGTATGACGGAGCAGCGAGAGCCACATTGGGGAGATTGTTAGGCGCTCTGATTCAAGAGGGCCGCAAGTATGCCGGAGTGACGAGAGCCAAATTGGAGAGATTGTTAGGCGCTTGGATTGCAAAGAGGGCCGCAAGAGTGACGAAGTGCGAGTGCCACCTTGGGAAGATTGTTAGGCGCTTGGATTGCAAAGAGGGCCGCAAGTATGGCGGAGTGGCGAGAGCCATATTGGGGAGATTGTAAGGCACTTGGATTGCAAAGAGGGCCGCAAGTATGGGGGAGTGACGAGAGCCACATTGGAGAGATTGTGAGACGCTTGTTTTGCAAAGAGGGCCGCAAGTATGACGGTGTGACGAGAGCCACATTGGAGAGATTGTTAGGCGCTTGGATTGCAAAAAGGGCCGCAAGTATGGGGGAGTGACGAGAGCCACATTGGAGAGATTGTGAGACGCTTGTATTGCAAAGAGGGCCGCAAGTATGACGGTGTGACGAAAGCCACATCGGGGAGATTGTAAGGCACTCTGATTGCAAAGAGGGCTTCAAGTATGACGGAGTAGAGAGCCACATTGGGGACATTGTTAGGCGCTTGGATTGCAAAGAGGGCCGCAAGTTTTACGAAATGGCAAGAGCAACACTGGGGAGATTGTTAGGCGCTTTGATTGCAAAGAGGGCCGCAAGTATGACAGATTGTTAGGCGCTTGGATTGAAAAGAGGGCCGCAAGTATGACGGAGTGGCGAGAGCCACATCGGGGAGATTGTTAGGCGCTTGGATTGCAAAGAGGGCCGCCAGTATGACGGTGTGGCGAGAACCACATTGGGGAGATTGTTAGGCGCTTGGATTGCAAAGAGGGCCGCAAGTATGACGGTGTGACGAGAGCCACATTAGGGAGATTGTTAGGCGTTTTGATTGCAAAGAGGGCCGAAAGTATGGTGGAGTGACGAGAGCCATATTGGGGAGATTGTTAGGCGCTTGGATTGCAAAGAGGGCCAAGAGAATGGCGGAGTGGCGAGGGCCACATCGGGGAGATTGTTAGGCGCTCTGATTGCAAAGAAGGCCGCAAGTATGACGGAGTGGCGAGAGCCACATTGGGGAGATTGTTAGGCGCATGGATTGCAAAGAGGGCCGCAAGAGTGATGGAGTGAAAGTGCCACCTTGGGGAGATTGTGAGGCGCTTCGATTGCAAAGAGGGCCGCAAGTATGACGGTGTGACGAGAGCAACCTTGGGGAAATTGTTAGGCACTTGGATTGCAAAGAGGGCCGCAAGTATGACGGAGTGGCGAGAGCCATTTGGGTTGATTGTTAGGCGCTTGGATTGCAAAGAGGGCCGCAAGTATGACGGTGTGACGAGAGCCACATTGGGGGATTGTTATGCGCTTGGAGTGCAAAGAGGGCCGCAAGTATGACGGAGTGACGAGAGATACATTGAGGATATGTTAGGCACTTGGATTGCAAAGAGGGCCGCAAGTATGACAGAGCGACGAGAGCCACATTGGGGAGATTGTTAGGCGCTTGGATTGCAAAGAGGGCCGCAATTATGACGGAGTGACGACAGGCCCATTTGGGAGATGTGAGGCACTTGGATTGCAAAGAGGGCCTCAAGTATGGTGGAGTGACGAGAGCCACATTGGGGAGATTGTAAGGCGTTTGGATTGCAAAGAGGGCCGCAAGTATGACGGTGTGAAGAGAGCCACATTGGGGAAATTGTTAGGCACTTGGATTGCAAAAAGGGCCGCAAGTATGACGGAGCGACTAGAGCCACATTGGGGAGATTGTTAGGCGCTTGGATTGCAAAGAGGGCCGCAAGTATGACGGTGTGAAGAGAGCCACATTGGGGAGATTGTTAGGCGCTTGGTTTGCAAAGAGGGCCGCAAGTATGACGGACTGGCGAGAGCAACACTGGGGAGATTGTTAGACGCTTGGATTGCAAAGAGGGCCGCAAGTATGACGGAGTGGCGAGAGCCACATTAGGGAGATGTTAGGCACATGGATTGCAAACAGCACATTTTTGTTTTCAGGATGTCTAGATAATTAACGCAAAAAAAATAAATAAAAATACAAAAACAAATTTGACGATCCCGTATGGTAGCTACGAGCGCTTGAAAAAAAAATGTCCCCTTAGTAAACCCTTCTCAACTTTGCTTGTCTGAATATGGAAGAAAAAAGACTGCCGGTTACGGGACTCGAACTACGGACCGCGAAAACACTAGTCGGCGTCGCTACCCCGTACGCCATGCCACTCGATGGAAGTTGGATCGCTTACACTGATAGATAACCCACTGCTCTCAATGTATGCATGAATACATCTCATTGTATCTCGATTCATTCTTATTGTAATTGTAACACCAAAGCTAGATAGATTTATGGACAGCGAGGGTCTCATTGGATTTAAAAAACATCCAAGAATATCCAGGAAGCCGTTTTTTAACTTACTTTAAAAATTCAGTTTCAACACATTGTCTTTTTAAAATCGCCTTTGATAGATCTTGATCGCGTGATCGCGAAAGAGTAAATCGTTTGTGGTAACAACGAGCCGTTTAACCGGTAAAAAATAAACCGTGTCCATTCACGTTGATGCATTGATATTAATGCGTGAAAATGGTGGAACAAAAAAGAGTGGGTGTACCGGGTCTCGAACCCCAGACCTCAAGTATTCGAAGCTACAACATTACTTCGTACGCCACGCCAATCGATGGAAGTAGCGTTGCTTACACTGGTAGATAACACACTGGTCTCAATGTATGGCATAGCTTGTTGTATTCAGATAGGTCGTCATCACGCCAACATTAAAACATGTTTCCTCGGCTAACCATTAATGCAAGGCAAGCATTAACATGTTTTATGTATAGAGTATGAATGTCCAACGGAGAAACTCTAATCATTATTATATTAACCATTTAACAAGAGACGCTACGCGTCGTCAAAGACGTGCTCAAAGACACTCTGTTTTTTAGAATTATATTCTTTACGGCTATATTGTTTAATTGGGGGATCTTAAAATTACTTCTCAAGGTAGATATGAACATAGTCTACTTTCAAAAAAATCATCAGGTCGCTATGTTTTTTGTGAGAGCCAAATTGGGGAGATTGTTAGGCGCTTGGATTGCCAAGAGGGCCGCAAGTATGGTGGAGTTACGAGAGCCACACTGGGGAGATTGTTAGGCGCTTGGATTGCAAAGAGGGCCGCAAGTATGACGGAGTGACGAGAGCCACATTGGGGAGTTTGTGAGGCGCTTGGATTGCAAAGAGGGCCGCAAGTATGACGGAGTGACGAGAGATACATTGGGGATATGTTAGGCACTTAGATTGCAAAGAAGGCCGCAAGTATGAAGGTTTGACGAGAGCCACATTGGGGAGATTGTTAAGCGTTTTGATTGCAAAGAGGGCCGCAAGTATGGTGGAGTGACGAGAGCCATATTGGGGAGATTGTTAGGCGCTTGGATTGCAAAGAGGGCAGCAAGTATGACGGTGTGACGAGAGCCACATTGGGGACATAATTAGGCGCTTGGATTGCAAAGAGGGCCGCAAGTTTGACGGAGTGGCGAGAGCAACACTGGGGAGATTGTTAGGCGCTTTGATTGCACAGAGGGCCGCAAATATATGTGGAGTGGCGAGAGCCACATTGGGGAGATTGTTAGGCTTTTGGATTGCAAAGAGGGCCGCAAGTATGGCGGAGTGACGAGAGCCACACTGGGGAGATTGTTAGGCGCTTGAATTGCAAAGAGGGCCGCAAGCATGGCGGTGTGACGAGAGCCACATTGGGGAGATTGTTAGGCGCTTGGACTGCAAAGAGGGCCGCAAGTATGGCGAAGTGACGAGAACCACATCGAGAGATTGTGAGGCGCTTGGATTGCAAAGAGGGCCGCAAGTATGACAAAGTGACGAGAGCCACATTGGGGAGATTGTTAGGCGCTTGGATTGAAAAGGGGGCCGCAAGTATGACGGAGTGGCGAGAGCCACATCGGGGAGATTGTTAGGCGCTTTGATTGCAAAGAGGGCCGCAAGTATGACGGAGTGGCGAGAACCACATGGAGGAGATTGTTAGGCGCTTGGATTGCAAAGAGGGCCGCAAGAGTGACGGAGTGAAAGAACCACCTTGGGGAGATTGTTAGGCGCTTGGATTGCAAAGAGGGCCGCAAGTATGGCGGAGTGGCGAGAGCCATATTGGGGAGATTGTAAGGCACTTGGATTGCAAAGAGGGCCGCAAGTATGGGGGAGTGACGAGAGCCACATTGAAGATATTGTGAGACGCTTGTATTGCAAAAAGGGCCGCAAGTATGACAGTGTGACGAGAGCCACATTGGGGAGATTGTGAGGCACTTGGATTGCATAGAGGGCCGCAAGTATGACGGAGTGGGAAAGCAACACTGGGGAGATTTTAAGGCGCTTGTTTGAAAAGAGTGCCGCAAGTATGACGGTGTGACAAGAGCCACATCGGGGAGATTGTTATGCGCTTTGATTGCAAGGAGGGCCGCAAGTATGACGGAGTGGCGAGAACCACATTGGGGAGATTGTTAGGCGCTTGGATTGCAAAGAGGGCCGCAAGTATGACGGAGTGGCAAGAGCCACATCGGGGAGATTGTTAGGCGTTTTGATTGCAAAGAGGGCCGCAGGTGTGGTGGAGTGACGAGAGCCAAATTGGGGAGATTGTTAGGCGCTTGGATTGCCAAGAGGGCCGCAAGTATGGTGGAGTTACGAGAGCCACACTGGGGAGATTGTTAGGCGCTTGGATTGCAAAGAGGGCCGCAAGTATGACGGAGTGACGAGAGCCACACTGGGGAGATTGTTAGGCGCTTGGATTGCAAAGAAGGCCGCAAGTATGACGGAGTGACGAGAGCCACATTGGGGAGTTTGTTAGGCGCTTGGATTGCAAAGGGGGCCGCAAGTATGAAGGTTTGACGAGAGCCACATTTGGGAGATTGTTAAGCGTTTTGATTGCAAAGAGGGCCGCAAGTATGGTGGAGTGACAAGATCCATATTGGGGAGATTGTTAGGCGCTTGGATTGCAAAGAGGGCCGCAAGTATGACGGTGTGACGAGAGCCACATTGGGGACATAATTAGGCGCTTGGATTGCAAAGAGGGCCGCAAGTTTGACGGAGTGGCGAGAGCAACACTGGGGAGATTGTTAGGCGCTTTGATTGCACAGAGGGCCGCAAATATAGGTGGAGTGACGAGAGCCACATTGGGGAGATTGTTAGGCGCTTGGATTGCAAATAGGGCCGCAAGGATGTTGGAGTGGCGAGAGCCACATTGGGGAGATTGTTAGGCTTTTGGAATGCAAAGAGGGCCGCAAGTATGGCGGAGTGACGAGAGCCACACTGGGGAGATTGTTAGGCGTTTGAATTGCAAAGAGGGCCGCAAGCATGGCGGTGTGACAAGAGCCACATTGGGGAGATTGTTAGGCGCTTGGACTGCAAAGAGGGCCGCAAGTATGGCGAAGTGACGAGAACCACATCGAGAGATTGTGAGGCGCTTGGATTGCAAAAAGGGCCGCAAGTATGACAAAGTGACGAGAGCCACATTGGGGAGATTGTTAGGCGCTTGGATTGAAAAGGGGGCCGCAAGTATGACGGAGTGGCGAGAGCCACATCGGGGAGATTGTTAGGCGCTTTGATTGCAAAGAGGGCCGCAAGTATGACGGAGTGGCGAGAACCACATGGGGGAGATTGTTAGGCGCTTGGATTGCAAAGAGGGCCGCAAGAGTGACGGAGTGAAAGTGCCACCTTGGGGAGATTGTTAGGCGCTTGGATTGCAAAGAGGGCCGCAAGTATGGCGGAGTGGCGAGAGCCATATTGGGGAGATTGTCAGGCACTTGGATTGCAAAGAGTGCCGCCAGTATGACGGTGTGACGAGAGCCACATTAGGGAGATTGTTAAGCGTTTTGATTGCAAAGAGGGCCGAAAGTATGGTGGAGTGACGAGAGCCATATTGGAGAGATTGTAAGGCGCTTGGATTGCAAAGAGGGCCGAGAGAATGGCGGAGTGGCGAGAGCCACATCGGGGAGATTGTTAGGCGCTCTGATTGCAAAGAAGGCCGCAAGTATGACGGAGTGGCGAGAGCCACATTGGGGAGATTGTTAGGCGCATGGATTGCAAAGAGGGCCGCAAGAGTGATGGAGTGAAAGTGCCACCTTGGGGAGATTGTGAAGCGCTTCGATTGCAAAGAGGGCCGCAAGTATGACGGTGTGACGAGAGCAACACTGGGGAGATTTTTAGGCGCTTGGATTGCAAAGAGGGCCGCAAGTATGACGGAGTGGCGAGAGCCACATTGGGTTGATTGTTAGGCGCTTGGATTGCAAAGAGGGCCGCAAGTATGACGGTGTGACGAGAGCCACATTGGGGGATTGTTATGCGCTTGGATTGCAAAGAGGGCCGCAAGTATGACGGAGTGACGAGAGATACATTGAGGATATGTTAGGCACTTGGATTGCAAAGAGGGCCGCAAGTATGAGAGAGCGACGAGAGCCACATTGGGGAGATTGTTAGGCGCTTGGATTGTGAAGAGGGCCGCAATTATGACGGAGTGACGACAGGCCCATTTGGGAGATGTGAGGCACTTGGATTGCAAAGAGGGCCTCAAGTATGGTGGAGTGACGAGAGCCACATTGGGGAGATTGTTAGGCGTTTGGATTGCAAAGAGGGCCGCAAGAATGACGGTGTGAAGAGAGCCACATTGGGGAAATTGTTAGGCACTTGGATTGCAAAGAGGGCCGCAAGTATGACGGAGCGACGAGAGCCACATTGGGGAGATTGTTAGGCGCTTGGATTGCAAAGAGGGCCGCAAGTATGACGGTGTGAAGAGAGCCACATTGGGGAGATTGTTAGGCGCTTGGTTTGCAAAGAGGGCCGCAAGTATGACGGAGTGGCGAGAGCAACATTGGGGAGATTGTAAGGCGCTTGGATTGCAAAGAGGGCCGCAATTATGACGGAGTGACGACAGGCCCATTTGGGAGATGTGAGGCACTAAGATTGCAAAGAGGGCCTCAAGTATGGTGGAGTGACGAGAGCCACATTGGGGAGATTGTTAGGCGCTTTGATTGCAAAGAGGGCCGCAAGTATGACGGTGTGAAGAGAGCCACATTGGGGAGATTGTTAGGCGCTTGGTTTGCAAAGAGGGCCGCAAGTATGACGGAGTGGCGAGAGCAACACTGGGGAAATTGTTAGACGCTTGGATTGCAAAGAGGGCCGCAAGTATGACGGAGTGGCGAGAGCCACATTAGGGAGATGTTAGGCACATGGATTGCAAACAGCACATTTTTGTTTTCAGGATGTCTAGATAATTAACGCAAAAAAAATAAATAAAAATACAAAAACAAATTTGACCATCCCGTATGGTAGCTACGAGCGCTTGAAAAAAAAATTTCCCCTTAGTAAACCCTTCTCAACTTTGCTTGTCTGAATTTGGAAGAAAAAAAGACTGCCGGTTACGGGACTCGAACCCCGGACCGCGAAAACACTAGTCGGCGTCGCTACCCCGTACGCTATGCTTCTCGATGGAAGTTGGATCGCTTACACTGATAGATAACCCACTGCTCTCAATGTATGCATGAATACATCTCATTGTATCTCGATTCATTCTTATTGTAATTGTAACACCAAAGCTAGATAGATTTATGGACAGCGAGGGTCTCATTGGATTTAAAAAACATCCAAGAATATCCAGGAAGCCGTTTTTTAACTAACTCTAAAAATTCAGTTTCAACACATTGTCTTTTTAAAATCGCCTTTGATAGATCTTGATCGCGTGATCGCGAAAGAGTAAATCGTTTGTGGTAACTACGAGCCGTTTAACCGGTAAAAAATAAACCGTGTCCATTCACGTTGTTGCATTGATATTAATGCGTGAAAATGGTGGAACAAAAAAGAGTGGGTGTACCGGGTCTCGAACCCCAGACCTCAAGTTTTCGAAGCTACAACGTTACTTCGTACGCCACGCCAATCGATGGAAGTAGCGTTGCTTACACTGGTAGATAACACACTGGTCTCAATGTACACTGGTCTGCATAGCTTGTTGTATTCAGATAGCTCGTCATCACGCCAACATTAAAACATGTTTCCTCGGCTAACCATTAATGCAAGGCAAGCATTAACATGTTTTATGTATAGAGTATGAATGTCCAACGGAGAAACTCTAATCATTATTATATTAACCATTTAACAAGAGACGCTACGCGTCGTCAAAGACGTGCTCAAAGACACTCTGTTTTTTAGAATTATATTCTTTACGGCTATATTGTTTAATTGGGGGATCTTAAAGTTACTTCTCAAGGTAAATATGAACATGGTCTACTTTCAAAAAAATCATCAGGTCGCTATGTTTTTTGTGAGCGACGTGAGGCGTCGCCGAAATTCCAAAGATTTTCTTGTCAAGTTGCACTTTCGGTACCGATTGTGGATGAACGGTGGTACCTAGTTAGTCGTAGCGTCGAACTTAAGGTCAACAATAATCCTTGGTGACGTAGTAACTCTACTGGTGTGACGAGTGACGGTGTGACGAGAGCCACATTGGGGAGATTGTTTGGCACTTGGATTGCAAAGAGGGCCGCAAGAATGGCGGAGTGGCGAAAGCCACATCGGGGAGATTGTAAGGCGCTCTGATTGCAAAGAGGGCCGCAAGTATGACGGACTGGCGAGAGCCACATTGGGGAGATTGTTAGGCGCTTGGATGGCAAAGAGGGCCGCAAGTATGACGGTGTGACGAGAGCCACATTAGGGACATAATTAGGCGCTTGGATTGCACAGAGGGCCGCAAGTTTGACGGAGTGGCGAGAGCAACACTGGGGAGATTGTTAGGCGCTTTGATTGCACAGAGGGCCGCAAATAAAGGTGGAGTGACGAGAGCCACATTGGGGAGATTGTACGGCGCTTGGATTGCAAAGAGGGCCGCAAGGATGACGGAGTGGCGAGAGCCACATTGGGGAGATTGTTAGGCTTTTGGATTGCAAAGAGGGCCATAAGTATGGCGGAGTGACGAGAGCCACACTGGGGAGATTGTTAGGCGCTTGAATTTCAAAGAGGGCCGCAAGCATGGCGGTGTAACGAGAGCCACATTGGGGAGATTGTTAGGCGCTTGGACTGCAAAGAGGGCCGCAAGTATGGCGGAAAGACGAGAACCACATTGAGAGATTTTTAGGCGCTTGGATTGCAAAGAGGGCCGCAAGTATGACAAAGTGACGAGAGCCACATTGGGGAGATTGTTAGGCGCTTGAATTGAAAAGAGGGCCGCAAGTATGACGGAGTGGCGAGAGCCACATCGGGGAGATTGTTAGGCGCTTTGATTGCAAAGAGGGCCGCAAGTATGACGGAGTGGCGAGAACCACATGGGGAGATTGTTAGGCGCTTAAATTGCAAAGAGGGCCGCAAGAGTGACGGAGTGAAAGTGCCACCTTGTGGAGATTGTGAGGCGCTTGGATTGCAAAGAGGGCCGCAAGTATGACGGAGTGGCGAGAGCCACATTGGGGAGATTGTGAGGCGCTCTGATTCAAGAGGGCCGCAAGTATGCCGGAGTGACGAGAGCCACATTGAAGAGATTGTTAGGCGCTTGGATTGCAAAGAGGGCCGCAAGAGTGACGACGTGCGAAAGCCACCTTGGGGAGATTGTAAGGCGCTTGTATTGCAAAGAGGGCCGCAAGTATGGCGGAGTGGCGAGAGCCATATTGGGGAGATTGTAAGGCACTTGGATTGCAAAGAGGGCCGCAAGTATGGGGGAGTGACGAGAGCCACATTGGAGAGATTGTGAGACGCTTGTTTTGCAAAGAGGGCCGCAAGTATGACGGTGTGACGAGAGCCACATTGGGGAGATTGTTAGGCGCTTGGATTGCAAAGAGGGCCGCAAGTATGGGGGAGTGACGAGAGCCACATTGGAGAGATTGTGAGACGCTTGTATTGCAAAGAGGGCCGCAAGTATGACGGTGTGACGAAAGCCACATCGGGGAGATTGTAAGGCGCTCTGATTGCAAAGAGGGCTTCAAGTATGACGGAGTAGAGAGCCACATTGGGGACATTGTTAGGCGCTTGGATTGCAAAGAGGGCCGCAAGTATGACAGATTGTTAGGCGCTTGGATTGAAAAGAGGGCCGCAAGTATGACGGAGTGGCGAGAGCCACATCGGGGAGTATGTTAGGCGCTTAGATTGCAAAGAGGGCCGCAAGTATGACGGAGTGGCGAGAGCTACATTGAGGAGATTGTTAGGCGCTTGGATGGCAAAGAGGGCCGCAAGTATGACGGTGTGACGAGAGCTACATTGGGGACATAATTAGGCGCTTGGATTGCAAAGAGGGCCGCAAGTATGACGGAGTGGCAAAAGCAACACTGGGGAGATTGTTAGGCGCTTTGATTGCACAGAGGGCCGCAAATATAGGTGGAGTGACAAGAGCCACATTGGGGAGATTGTAAGGCGCTTGGATTGCAAAGAGAGCCGCAAGTATGACGGAGTGGCGAGAGCCACATTGGGGAGATTGTAAGGCGCTTGGATTGCAAAGAGGGCCGCAAGTATGGCGGAGTGACGAGAGCCACACTGGGGAGATTGTTAGGCGCTTGAATTGCAAAGAGGGCCGCAAGCATGACGGTGTGACGAGAGCCACATTGGGGAGATTGTTAGGCGCTAGGACTGCAAAGAGGGCCGCAAGTATGTCGGAGTGACGAGAACCACATCGAGAGATTGTTAGGCGCTTGGATTGCAAAGAGGGCCGCAAGTATGACAAAGTGACGAGAGCCACATTGGGGAGATTGTTAGGCGCTTGGATTGAAAGAAGGCCGCAAGTACAACGGAGTGGCGAGAGCCACATCGGGGAGATTGTTAGGCGCTTTTAATGCAAAGAGGGCCGCAAGTATGACGGAGTGGCGAGAACCACATGGGGGAGATTGTTAGGCGCTTGGATTGCAAAGAGGGCCGCAAGAGTAACGGAGTGAAAGTGCCACCTTGGGGAGATTGTGAGGCGCTTGGATTGCAAAGAGGGCCGCAAGTATGACGGAGTGGCGAGAGCCACATTAGGGAGATTGTTAAGCGCTCTGATTCAAGAGGGCCGCAAGTATGCCGGAGCGACGAGAGCCACATTAGAGAGATTGTTAGGCACTTGGATTGCAAAGAGGGCCGCAAGTATGACGGAGTGGCGAGAGCCACATTAGGGAGATGTTAGGCACATGGATTGCAAACAGCACATTTTTGTTTTCAGGATGTCTAGATAATTAACGCAAAAAAAATAAATAAAAATACAAAAACAAATTTGACCATCCCGTATGGTAGCTACGAGCGCTTGAAAAAAAAATTTCCCCTTAGTAAACCCTTCTCAACTTTGCTTCTCTGAATATGGAAGAAAAAAAGACTGCCGGTTACGGGACTCGAACCCCGGACCGCGAAAACACTAGTCGGCGTCGCTACCCCGTACGCAATGCCACTCGATGGAAGTTGGATCGCTTACACTGATAGATAACCCACTGCTCTCAATGTATGCATGAATACATCTCATTGTATCTCGATTCATTCTTATTGTAATTGTTACACCAAAGCTAGATAGATTTATGGACAGCGAGGGTCTCATTAGATTTAAAAAACATCCAAGAATATCCAGGAAGCCGTTTTTTAACTAACTCTAAAAATTCAGTTTCAACACATTGTCTTTTTAAAATCGCCTTTGATAGATCTTGATCGCGTGATCGCGAAAGAGTAAATCGTTTGTGGTAACAACGAGCCGTTTAACCGGTAAAAATAAACCGTGTCCATTCACGTTGATGCATTGATATTTATGCGTGAAAATGGTGGAACAAAAAAGAGTGGGTGTACCGGGTCTCGAACCCCAGACCTCAAGTATTCGAAGCTACAACGTTACTTCGTACGCCACGCCAATCGATGGAAGTAGCGTTGCTTACACTGGTAGATAACACACTGGTCTCAATGTATGGCATAGCTTGTTGTATTCAGATAGCTCGTCATCACGCCAACATTAAAACATGTTTCCTCGGCTAACCATTAATGCAAGGCAAGCATTAACATGTTTTATGTATAGAGTATGAATGTCCAACGGAGAAACTCTAATCATTATTATATTAACCATTTAACAAGAGACGCTACGCGTCGTCAAAGACGTGCTCAAAGACACTCTGTTTTTTAGAATTATATTCTTTACGGCTATATTGTTTAATTGAGGGATCTTTAAGTTACTTCTCAAGGTAGATATGAACATGGTCTACTTTCAAAAAAATCATCAGGTCGCTATGTTTTTTGTGAGCGACGTGAGGCGTCGCCAAAATTTCAAAGATTTTCTTGTCAAGTTCCACTTTCGGTACCGATTGTGGATGAACGGTGGTACCTAGTTAGTCGTAGCGTCGAACTTAAGGTCAACAATAATCCTTGGTGACGTAGTAACTCTACTGGTGTGACGAGTGACGGTGTGACGAGAGCCACATTGGGGAGATTGTTTGGCACTTGGATTGCAAAGAGGGCCGCAAGTATGACGGAGCGACGAGAGCCAAATTGGGGAGATTGTTAGGCGCTTGGATTGCAAAGAGGGCCGCAAGTATGGTGGAGTTACGAGAATCACACTGGGGAGATTGTTAGGCGCTTGGATTGCAAAGAGGGCCGCAAGTATGACGGAGTGACGAGAGCCACATTGGGAAGTTTGTGAGGCGCTTGGATTGCAAAGAGGGCCGCAAGTATAACGGAGTGACGAGAGATACATTGGGGATATGTTAGGCACTTAAATTGCATAGAGGGCCGCAAGTATGAAGATTTGAGAGAGCCACATTGGGGAGATTGTTAAGCGTTTTGATTGCAAAGAGGGCCGCAAGTATGGTGGAGTGACGAGAGCCATATTAGGGAGATTGTTAGGCGCTTGGATTGCAAAGAGGGCCGCAAGAATGGCGGAGTGACGAGAGATACATTGGGGATATGTTAGGCACTTAAATTGCAAAGAGGGCCGCAAGTGTGAAGGTTTGAGAGAGCCACATTGGGGAGATTGTTAGGCGCTTGGATTGCCAAGAGGGCCGCAAGTATGGTGGAGTTACGAGAGCCACACTGGGGAGATTGTTAGGCGCTTGGATTGCAAAGAGGGCCGCAAGTATGACGGAGTGACGAGAGCCACATTGGGGAGTTTGTAAGGCGCTTGGATTGCAAAGAGGGCCGCAAGTATGACGGAGTGACGAGAGATACATTGGGGATATGTTAGGCACTTGGATTGCAAAGAGGGCCGCAAGTATGAAGGTTTGACGAGAGCCACATTAGGGAGATTGTAAAGCGTTTTGATTGCAAAGAGGGCCGCAAGTATGTGGGAGTGACGAGAGCCATATTGGGGAGATTGTTAGGCGCTTGGATTGCAAAGAGGGCCGCAAAAATGGCGGAGTGGCGAAAGCCACATCGGGGAGATTGTAAGGCGCTCTTATTGCAAAGAGGGCCGCAAGTATGACGGCGTGGCGAGAGCCACATTGGGGACATTGTTAGGCGCTTGGATGGCAAAGAGGGCCGCAAGTATGACGGTGTGACGAGAGCTACATTGGGGACATAATTAGGCGCTTGGATTGCAAAGAGGGCCGCAAGTATGACGGAGTGGCGAGAGCAACACTGGGGAGATTGTTAGGCGCTTTGATTGCACAGAGGGCCGCAAATATAGGTGGAGTGACAAGAGCCACATTGGGGAGATTGTAAGGCGCTTGGATTGCAAAGAGAGCCGCAAGTATGACGGAGTGGCGAGAGCCACATTGGGGAGATTGTAAGGCGCTTGGATTGCAAAGAGGGCCGCAAGTATGGCGGAGTGACGAGAGCCACACTGGGGAGATTGTTAGGCGCTTGAATTGCAAAGAGGGCCGCAAGCATGACGGTGTGACGAGAGCTACATTGGGGAGATTGTTAGGCGCTAGGACTGCAAAGAGGGCCGCAAGTATGTCGGAGTGACGAGAACCACATCGAGAGATTGTTAGGCGCTTGGATTGCAAAGAGGGCCGCAAGTATGACAAAGTGACGAGAGCCACATTGGGGAGATTGTTAGGCGCTTGGATTGAAAGAGGGCCGCAAGTACAACGGAGTGGCGAGAGCCACATCGGGGAGATTGTTAGGCGCTTTTAATGCAAAGAGGGCCGCAAGTATGACGGAGTGGCGAGAACCATATGGGGGAGATTGTTAGGCGCTTGGATTGCAAAGAAGGCCGCAAGAGTAACGGAGTGAAAGTGCCACCTTGGGGAGATTGTGAGGCGCTTGGATTGCAAAGAGGGCCGCAAGTATGACGGAGTGGCGAGAGCCACATTGGGGAGATTGTTAGGCGCTCTGATTCAAGAGGGCCGCAAGTATGCCGGAGCGACGAGAGCCACATTAGAGAGATTGTTAGGCGCTTGGATTGCAAAGAGGGCCGCAAGAGTGACGGAGTGGCGAGAGCCACATTAGGGAGATGTTAGGCACATGGATTGCAAACAGCACATTTTTGTTTTCAGGATGTCTAGATAATTAACGCAAAAAAAAAAAATAAAATACAAAAACAAATTTGACCATCCCGTATGGTAGCTACGAGCGCTTGAAAAAAAAATTTCCCCTTAGTAAACCCTTCTCAACTTTGCTTCTCTGAATATGGAAGAAAAAAAGACTGCCGGTTACGGGACTCGAACCCCGGACCGCGAAAACACTAGTCGGCGTCGCTACCCCGTACGCCATGCCACTCGATGGAAGTTGGATCGCTTACACTGATAGATAACCCACTGCTCTCAATGTATGCATGAATACATCTCATTGTGTCTCGATTCATTCTTATTGTAATTGTAACACCAAAGCTAGATAGATTTGTGGACAGCGAGGGTCTCATTAGATTTAAAAAACATCCAAGAATATCCAGGAAGCCGTTTTTTAACTAACTCTAAAAATTCAGTTTCAACACATTGTCTTTTTAAAATCGCCTTTGATAGATCTTGATCGCGTGATCGCGAAAGAGTAAATCGTTTGTGGTAACAACGAGCCGTTTAACCGGTAAAAATAAACCGTGTCCATTCACGTTGATGCATTGATATTAATGCGTGAAAATGGTGGAACAAAAAAGAGTGGGTGTACCGGGTCTCGAACCCCAGACCTCAAGTATTCGAAGCTACAACGTTACTTCGTACGCCACGCCAATCGATGGAAGTAGCGTTGCTTACACTGGTAGATAACACACTGGTCTCAATGTATGGCATAGCTTGTTGTATTCAGATAGCTCGTCATCACGCCAACATTAAAACATGTTTCCTCGGCTAACCATTAATGCAAGGCAAGCATTAACATGTTTTATGTATAGAGTATGAATGTCCAACGGAGAAACTCTAATCATTATTATATTAACCATTTAACAAGAGACGCTACGCGTCGTCAAAGACGTGCTCAAAGACACTCTGTTTTTTAGAATTATATTCTTTACGGCTATATTGTTTAATTGAAGGGTCTTTAAGTTACTTCTCAAGGTAGATATGAACATGGTCTACTTTCAAAAAAATCATCAGGTCGCTATGTTTTTTGTGAGCGACGTGAGGCGTCGCCGAAATTTCAAAGATTTTCTTGTCAAGTTCCACTTTCGGTACCGATTGTGGATGAACGGTGGTACCTAGTTAGTCGTAGCGTCGAACTTAAGGTCAACAATAATCCTTGAAGACGTAGTAACTCTACTGGTGTGACGAGTGACGGTGTGACGAGAGCCACATTGGGGAGATTGTTTGGCACTTAAATTGCAAAGAGGGCCGCAAGTATGACGGAGCGACGAGAGCCAAATTGGGGAGATTGTTAGGCGCTTGGATTGCAAAGAGGGCCGCAAGTATGGTGGAGTTACGAGAATCACACTGGGGAGATAGTTAGGCGCTTGGATTGCAAAGAGGGCCGCAAGTATGACGGAGTGACGAGAGCCACATTGGGGAGTTTGTGAGGCGCTTGGATTGCAAAGAGGGCCGCAAGTATAACGGAGTGACGAGAGATACATTGGGGATATGTTAGGCACTTAAATTGCAAAGAGGGCCGCAAGTATGAAGGTTTGAGAGAGCCACATTGGGGAGATTGTTAAGCGTTTTGATTGCAAAGAGGGCCGCAAGTATGGTGGAGTGACGAGAGCCATTTTGGGGAGATTGTTAGGCGCTTCGATTGCAAAGAGGGCCGCAAGAATGGCGGAGTGACGAGAGATACATTGGGGATATGTTAGGCACTTAATTTGCAAAGAGGGCCGCAAGTGTGAAGGTTTGAGAGAGCCACATTGGGGTGATTGTTAAGCGTTTTGATTGCAAAGAGGGCCGCAAGTATGGTGGAGTGACGAGAGCCATATTGGGGAGATTGTTAGGCGCTTGGATTGCAAAGAGGGCCGCAAGAATGGCGGAGTGGCGAAAGCCACATCGGGGAGATTGTAAGGCGCTCTGATTGCAAAGAGGGCCGCAAGTATGACGGAGTGGCGAGAGCCACATTGGGGAGATTGTTAGGCGCTTGGATGGCAAAGAGGGCCGCAAGTATGGCGGAGTGACGAGAGCCACACTGGGGAGATTGTTAGGCGCTTGAATTGCAAAGAGGGCCGCAAGCATGGCGGTGTGACGAGAGCCACATTGGGGAGATTGTTAGGCGCTTGGACTGCAAAGAGGGCCGCAAGTATGGCGGAGTAACGAGAACCACATCGAGAGATTGTTAGGCGCTTGGATTGCAAAGAGGGCCGCAAGTATGACAAAGTGACGAGAGCCACATTGGGGAGATTGTGAGGCGCTTGGATTGCAAAGAGGGCCGCAAGTATGACGGAGTGGCGAGAGCCACATTGGGGAGATTGTTAGGCGCTCTGATTCAAGAGGGCCGCAAGTATGCCGGAGTAACGAGAGCCACATTGGAGAGATTGTTGTGCGCTTGGATTGCAAAGAGGGCCGCAAGAGTGACGGAGTGAAAGTGCCACCTTGGGGAGATTGTTAGGCGCTTGGATTGCAAAGAGGGCCGCAAGTATGGCGGAGTGGCGAGAGCCATATTGGGGAGATTGTTAGGCACTTGGATTGCAAAGAGGGCCGCAAGTATGGGGGAGTGACGAGAGCTACATTGGAGAGATTGTGAGACGCTTGTATTGCAAAGAGGGCCGCAAGTATGACGGTATGACGAGAGCCACATTGGGGAGATTGTTAGGCGCTTGGATTGCAAAAAAGGCCGCAAGTATGACGGAGTGGGAAAGCAACACTGGGAAGATTGTAAGGCGCTTGTTTGAAAAGAGGGCCGCAAGTATGACGGTGTGACGAGAGCCACATCGGGGAGATTGTTATGCGCATTGATTGCAAGGAGGGCCGCAAGTATGACGGAGTGGCGAGAACCACATTGGGGAGATTGTTAGGCGCTTGGATTGCAAAGAGGGCCGCAAGTATGACGGAGTGGCGAGAGCCACATCGGGGAGATTGTTAGGCGTTTTGATTGCAAAGAGGGCCGCAGGTATGGTGGAGTGACGAGAGCAACACTGGGGAGATTGTTAGGCGCTTGGATTGCAAAGAGGGCCGCAAGTATGGTGCAGTGACAGGAGCCACATTGGGAAGATTGTTAGGTGCTTGGATTGCAAAGAGGGCCGCAAGTATGGTGGAGTGACGAGAGCCACATTGGGGAGATTGTTAGGCGTTTGGATTGCAAAGAGGGCCGCAAGTATGTCGGTGTGAAGAGAGCCACATTGGGGAAATTAGTAGGCACTTGGATTGCAAAGAGGGTCGCAAAGTATGACGGAGCGACGAGAGCCACATTGGGGAGATTGTTAGGCGCTTGGATTGCAAAGAGGGCCGCAAGTATGACGGTGTGAAGAGAGCCACATTGGGGAGATTGTTAGGCGCTTGGTTTGCAAAGAGGGCCGCAAGTATAACGGAGTGGCGAGAGAAACACTGGGGAGATTGTTAGACGCTTGGATTGCAAAGAGGGCCGCAAGTATGACGGAGTGGCGAGAGCCACATCGGGGAGATTGTTAGGCGCTTTTAATGCAAAGAGGGCCGCAAGTATGACGGAGTGGCGAGAATTACATGGGGGAGATTGTTAGGCGCTTGGATTGCAAAGAGGGCCGCAAGAGTGACGGAGTGAAAGTGCCACCTTGGGGAGATTGTGAGGCGCTTGGATTGCAAAGTGGGCCGCAAGTATGACGGAGTGGCGGAGCCACATTGGGGAGATTGTTAGGCGCTCTGATTCAAGAGGGCCGCAAGTATGCCGGAGCGACGAGAGCCACATTAGAGAGATTGTTAGGCGCTTGGATTGCAAAGAGGGCCGCAAGAGTGACGGAGTGGCGAGAGCCACATTAGGGAGATGTTAGGCACATGGATTGCAAACAGCACATTTTTGTTTTCAGGATGTCTAGATAATTAACGCAAAAAAAATAAATAAAAATACAAAAAAAAATTTGACCATCCCGTATGGTAGCTACGAGCGCATGAAAAAAAAATTTCCCCTTAGTAAACCCTTCTCAACTTTGCTTCTCTGAATATGGTAGAAAAAAAGACTGCCGGTTACGGGACTCGAACCCCGGACCGCGAAAACACTAGTCGGCGTCGCTACCCCGTACGCCATGCCACTCGATGGAAGTTGGATCGCTTACACTGATAGATAACCCACTGCTCTCAATGTATGCATGAATACATCTCATTGTATCTCGATTCATTCTTATTGTAATTGTAACACCAAAGCTAGATAGATTTATGGACAGCGAGGGTCTCATTGGATTTAAAAAACATCCAAGAATATCCAGGAAGCCGTTTTTTAACTAACTCTAAAAATTCAGTTTCAACACATTGTCTTTTTAAAATCGCCTTTGATAGATCTTGATCGCGTGATCGCGAAAGAGTAAATCGTTTGTGGTAACAACGAGCCGTTAACCGGTAAAAAATAAACCGTGTCCATTCACGTTGATGCATTGATATTAATGCGTGAAAATGGTGGAACAAAAAAGAGTGGGTGTACCGGGTCTCGAACCCCAGACCTCAAGTATTCGAAGCTACAACGTAACTTCGTACGCCACGCCAATCGATGGAAGTAGCGTTGCTTACACTGGTAGATAACACACTGGTCTCAATGTATGGCATAGCTTGTTGTATTTAGATAGCTCGTCATCACGCCAACATTAAAACATGTTTCCTCGGCTAACCATTAATGCAAGGCAAGCATTAACATGTTTTATGTATAGAGTGTGAATGTCCAACGGAGAAACTCTAATCATTATTATATTAACCATTTAACAAGAGACGCTACGCGTAGTCAAAGACGGGCTCAAAGACACTCTGTTTTTTAGAATTATATTCTTTACGGCTATATTGTTTAATTGGGGGATCTTAAAGTTACTTCTCAAGGTAGATATGAACATGGTCTACTTTCAAAAAAATCATCGCGTCGCTATGTTTTTTGTGAGCGACGTGAGGCGTCGCCGCAATTTCAAAGATTTTCTTGTCAAGTTCCACTTTCGGTTTCGATTGTGGATGAACGGTGGTACCTAGTTAGTCGTAGCGTCGAACTTAAGGTCAACAATAATCCTTGGTGACGTAGTAACTCTACTGGTGTGACGAGTGACGGTGTGACGAGAGCCACATTGGGGAGATTGTTTGGCACTTG
This sequence comes from Isoperla grammatica, assembly GCA_945910005.1. Classification (NCBI taxonomy): domain Eukaryota; kingdom Metazoa; phylum Arthropoda; class Insecta; order Plecoptera; family Perlodidae; genus Isoperla; species Isoperla grammatica. The sequence continues at coordinate 41,286,031 of OX246748.1, read as the reverse complement.
GATTGCAAAGAGGGCCGCAAGTATGACGGAGCGACGAGAGCCACATTGGGGAGATTGTTAGGCGCTTGGATTGCCAAGAGGGCCGCAAGTATGGTGGAGTTACGAGAGCCACACTGGGAAGATTGTTAGGCGCTTGGATTGCAAAGAGGGTCGCAAGTATGACGGAGTGACGAGAGCCACATTGGGGAGTTTGTAAGGCGCTTGGATTGCAAAGAGGGCCGCAAGTATGACGGAGTGACGAGAGATACTTTGGGGATATGTTAGGCACTTGGATTGCAAAGAGGGCCGCAAGTATGAAGGTTTGACGAGAGCCACATTGGGGAGATTGTCAAGCGTTTTGATTGCAAAGAGGCCCGCAAGTATGGTGGAATGACGAGAGCCATATTGGGGAGATACTTAGGCGCTTGGCTTGCAAAGAGGGCCGCAAAAATGGCAGAGTGGCGAAAGCCACATCGGGGAGATTGTAAGGCGCTCTTATTGCAAAGAGGGCCGCAAGTATGACGGGGTGGCGAGAGCCACATTGGGGAGATTGTTAGGCGCTTGGATGGCAAAGAGGGCCGCAAGTATGACGGTGTGACGAGAGCTACATTAGGGACATAATTAGGCGCTTGGATTGCAAAGAGGGCCGCAAGTATGACGGAGTGGCGAGAGCAACACTGGGGAGATTGTTAGGCGCTTTGATTGCACAGAGGGCCGCAAATATAGGTGGAGTGACGAGAGCCACATTGGGGAGATTGTAAGGCGCTTGGATTGCAAAGAGAGCCGCAAGTATGACGGAGTGGCGAGAGCCACATTGGGGAGATTGTAAGGCGCTTGGATTGCAAAGAGGGCCGCAAGTATGGCGAAGTGACGAGAGCCACACTGGGGAGATTGTTAGGCGCTTGAATTGCAAAGAGGGCCGCAAGCATGACGGTGTGACGAGAGCCACATTAGGGAGATTGTTAGGCGCTAGGACTGCAAAGAGGGCCGCAAGTATGTCGGAGTGACGAGAACCACATCGAGAGATTGTTAGGCGCTTGGATTGCAAAGAGGGCCGCAAGTATGACAAAGTGACGAGAGCCACATTGGGGAGATTGTTAGGCGCTTGGATTGAAAGAGGGCCGCAAGTACAACGGAGTGGCGAGAGCCACATCGGGGAGATTGTTAGGCGCTTTTAATGCAAAGAGGGCCGCAAGTATGACGGAGTGGCGAGAACCACATGGGGGAGATTGTTAGGCGCTTGGATTGCAAAGAGGGCCGCAAGAGTAACGGAGTGAAAGTGCCACCTTGGGGAGATTGTGAGGCGCTTGGATTGCAAAGAGGGCCGCAAGTATGACGGAGTGGCGAGAGCCAAATTGGGGAGATTGTTAGGCGCTCTGATTCAAGAGGGCCGCAAGTATGCCGGAGCGACGAGAGCCACATTAGAGAGATTGTAGGCGCTTGGATTGCAAAGAGGGCCGCAAGAGTGACGGAGTGGCGAGAGCCACATTAGGGAGATGTTAGGCACATGGATTGCAAACAGCACATTTTTGTTTTCAGGATGTCTAGATAATTAACGCAAAAAAAATAAATAAAAATACAAAAACAAATTTGACCATCCCGTATGGTAGCTACGAGCGCTTGAAAAAAAAATTTCCCCTTAGTAAACCCTTCTCAACTTTGCTTCTCTGAATATGGAAGAAAAAAAGACTGCCGGTTACGGGACTCGAACCCCGGACCGCGAAAACACTAGTCGGCGTCGCTACCCCGTACGCCATGCCACTCGATGGAAGTTGGATCGCTTACACTGATAGATAACCCACTGCTCTCAATGTATGCATGAATACATCTATTGTGTCTCGATTCATTCTTATTGTAATTGTAACACCAAAGCTAGATAGATTTGTGGACAGCGAGGGTCTCATTAGATTTAAAAAACATCCAAGAATATCCAGGAAGCCGTTTTTTAACTAACTCTAAAAATTCAGTTTCAACACATTGTCTTTTTAAAATCGCCTTTGATAGATCTTGATCGCGTGATCGCGAAAGAGTAAATCGTTTGTGGTAACAACGAGCCGTTTAACCGGTAAAAATAAACCGTGTCCATTCACGTTGATGCATTGATATTAATGCGTGAAAATGGTGGAACAAAAAAGAGTGGGTGTACCGGGTCTCGAACCCCAGACCTCAAGTATTCGAAGCTACAACGTTACTTCGTACGCCACGCCAATCGATGGAAGTAGCGTTGCTTACACTGGTAGATAACACACTGGTCTCAATGTATGGCATAGCTTGTTGTATTCAGATAGCTCGTCATCACGCCAACATTAAAACATGTTTCCTCGGCTAACCATTAATGCAAGGCAAGCATTAACATGTTTTATGTATAGAGTATGAATGTCCAACGGAGAAACTCTAATCATTATTATATTAACCATTTAACAAGAGACGCTACGCGTCGTCAAAGACGTGCTCAAAGACACTCTGTTTTTTAGAATTATATTCTTTACGGCTATATTGTTTAATTGAAGGGTCTTTAAGTTACTTCTCAAGGTAGATATGAACATGGTCTACTTTCAAAAAAATCATCAGGTCGCTATGTTTTTTGTGAGCGACGTGAGGCGTCGCCGAAATTTCAAAGATTTTCTTGTCAAGTTCCACTTTCGGTACCGATTGTGGATGAACGGTGGTACCTAGTTAGTCGTAGCGTCGAACTTAAGGTCAACAATAATCCTTGAAGACGTAGTAACTCTACTGGTGTGACGAGTGACGGTGTGACGAGAGCCACATTGGGGAGATTGTTTGGCACTTAAATTGCAAAGAGGGCCGCAAGTATGACGGAGCGACGAGAGCCAAATTGGGGAGATTGTTAGGCGCTTGGATTGCAAAGAGGGCCGCAAGTATGGTGGAGTTACGAGAATCACACTGGGGAGATTGTTAGGCGCTTGGATTGCAAAGAGGGCCGCAAGTATGACGGAGTGACGAGAGCCACATTGGGGAGTTTGTGAGGCGCTTGGATTGCAAAGAGGGCCGCAAGTATAACGGAGTGACGAGAGATACATTGGGGATATGTTAGGCACTTAAATTGCAAAGAGGGCCGCAAGTATGAAGGTTTGAGAGAGCCACATTGGGGAGATTGTTAAGCGTTTTGATTGCAAAGAGGGCCGCAAGTATGGTGGAGTGACGAGAGCCATTTTGGGGAGATTGTTAGGCGCTTCGATTGCAAAGAGGGCCGCAAGAATGGCGGAGTGACGAGAGATACATTGGGGATATGTTAGGCACTTAAATTGCAAAGAGGGCCGCAAGTGTGAAGGTTTGAGAGAGCCACATTGGGGTGATTGTTAAGCGTTTTGATTGCAAAGAGGGCCGCAAGTATGGTGGAGTGACGAGAGCCATATTGGGGAGATTGTTAGGCGCTTGGATTGCAAAGAGGGCCGCAAGAATGGCGGAGTGGCGAAAGCCACATCGGGGAGATTGTAAGGCGCTCTGATTGCAAAGAGGGCCGCAAGTATGACGGAGTGGCGAGAGCCACATTGGGGAGATTGTTAGGCGCTTGGATGGCAAAGAGGGCCGCAAGTATGGCGGAGTGACGAGAGCCACACTGGGGAGATTGTTAGGCGCTTGAATTGCAAAGAGGGCCGCAAGCATGGCGGTGTGACGAGAGCCACATTGGGGAGATTGTTAGGCGCTTGGACTGCAAAGAGGGCCGCAAGTATGGCGGAGTAACGAGAACCACATCGAGAGATTGTTAGGCGCTTGGATTGCAAAGAGGGCCGCAAGTATGACAAAGTGACGAGAGCCACATTGGGGAGATTGTGAGGCGCTTGGATTGCAAAGAGGGCCGCAAGTATGACGGAGTGGCGAGAGCCACATTGGGGAGATTGTTAGGCGCTCTGATTCAAGAGGGCCGCAAGTATGCCGGAGTAACGAGAGCCACATTGGAGAGATTGTTGTGCGCTTGGATTGCAAAGAGGGCCGCAAGAGTGACGGAGTGAAAGTGCCACCTTGGGGAGATTGTTAGGCGCTTGGATTGCAAAGAGGGCCGCAAGTATGGCGGAGTGGCGAGAGCCATATTGGGGAGATTGTTAGGCACTTGGATTGCAAAGAGGGCCGCAAGTATGGGGGAGTGACGAGAGCTACATTGGAGAGATTGTGAGACGCTTGTATTGCAAAGAGGGCCGCAAGTATGACGGTATGACGAGAGCCACATTGGGGAGATTGTTAGGCGCTTGGATTGCAAAAAAGGCCGCAAGTATGACGGAGTGGGAAAGCAACACTGGGAAGATTGTAAGGCGCTTGTTTGAAAAGAGGGCCGCAAGTATGACGGTGTGACGAGAGCCACATCGGGGAGATTGTTATGCGCATTGATTGCAAGGAGGGCCGCAAGTATGACGGAGTGGCGAGAACCACATTGGGGAGATTGTTAGGCGCTTGGATTGCAAAGAGGGCCGCAAGTATGACGGAGTGGCGAGAGCCACATCGGGGAGATTGTTAGGCGTTTTGATTGCAAAGAGGGCCGCAGGTATGGTGGAGTGACGAGAGCAACACTGGGGAGATTGTTAGGCGCTTGGATTGCAAAGAGGGCCGCAAGTATGGTGCAGTGACAGGAGCCACATTGGGAAGATTGTTAGGTGCTTGGATTGCAAAGAGGGCCGCAAGTATGGTGGAGTGACGAGAGCCACATTGGGGAGATTGTTAGGCGTTTGGATTGCAAAGAGGGCCGCAAGTATGTCGGTGTGAAGAGAGCCACATTGGGGAAATTAGTAGGCACTTGGATTGCAAAGAGGGTCGCAAAGTATGACGGAGCGACGAGAGCCACATTGGGGAGATTGTTAGGCGCTTGGATTGCAAAGAGGGCCGCAAGTATGACGGTGTGAAGAGAGCCACATTGGGGAGATTGTTAGGCGCTTGGTTTGCAAAGAGGGCCGCAAGTATAACGGAGTGGCGAGAGAAACACTGGGGAGATTGTTAGACGCTTGGATTGCAAAGAGGGCCGCAAGTATGACGGAGTGGCGAGAGCCACATCGGGGAGATTGTTAGGCGCTTTTAATGCAAAGAGGGCCGCAAGTATGACGGAGTGGCGAGAATTACATGGGGGAGATTGTTAGGCGCTTGGATTGCAAAGAGGAACGCAAGAGTGACGGAGTGAAAGTGCCACCTTGGGGAGATTGTGAGGCGCTTGGATTGCAAAGTGGGCCGCAAGTATGACGGAGTGGCGGAGCCACATTGGGGAGATTGTTAGGCGCTCTGATTCAAGAGGGCCGCAAGTATGCCGGAGCGACGAGAGCCACATTAGAGAGATTGTTAGGCGCTTGGATTGCAAAGAGGGCCGCAAGAGTGACGGAGTGGCGAGAGCCACATTAGGGAGATGTTAGGCACATGGATTGCAAACAGCACATTTTTGTTTTCAGGATGTCTAGATAATTAACGCAAAAAAAATAAATAAAAATACAAAAAAAAATTTGACCATCCCGTATGGTAGCTACGAGCGCATGAAAAAAAAATTTCCCCTTAGTAAACCCTTCTCAACTTTGCTTCTCTGAATATGGTAGAAAAAAAGACTGCCGGTTACGGGACTCGAACCCCGGACCGCGAAAACACTAGTCGGCGTCGCTACCCCGTACGCCATGCCACTCGATGGAAGTTGGATCGCTTACACTGATAGATAACCCACTGCTCTCAATGTATGCATGAATACATCTCATTGTATCTCGATTCATTCTTATTGTAATTGTAACACCAAAGCTAGATAGATTTATGGACAGCGAGGGTCTCATTGGATTTAAAAAACATCCAAGAATATCCAGGAAGCCGTTTTTTAACTAACTCTAAAAATTCAGTTTCAACACATTGTCTTTTTAAAATCGCCTTTGATAGATCTTGATCGCGTGATCGCGAAAGAGTAAATCGTTTGTGGTAACAACGAGCCGTTAACCGGTAAAAAATAAACCGTGTCCATTCACGTTGATGCATTGATATTAATGCGTGAAAATGGTGGAACAAAAAAGAGTGGGTGTACCGGGTCTCGAACCCCAGACCTCAAGTATTCGAAGCTACAACGTAACTTCGTACGCCACGCCAATCGATGGAAGTAGCGTTGCTTACACTGGTAGATAACACACTGGTCTCAATGTATGGCATAGCTTGTTGTATTTAGATAGCTCGTCATCACGCCAACATTAAAACATGTTTCCTCGGCTAACCATTAATGCAAGGCAAGCATTAACATGTTTTATGTATAGAGTGTGAATGTCCAACGGAGAAACTCTAATCATTATTATATTAACCATTTAACAAGAGACGCTACGCGTCGTCAAAGACGGGCTCAAAGACACTCTGTTTTTTAGAATTATATTCTTTACGGCTATATTGTTTAATTGGGGGATCTTAAAGTTACTTCTCAAGGTAGATATGAACATGGTCTACTTTCAAAAAAATCATCGCGTCGCTATGTTTTTTGTGAGCGACGTGAGGCGTCGCCGCAATTTCAAAGATTTTCTTGTCAAGTTCCACTTTCGGTTTCGATTGTGGATGAACGGTGGTACCTAGTTAGTCGTAGCGTCGAACTTAAGGTCAACAATAATCCTTGGTGACGTAGTAACTCTACTGGTGTGACGAGTGACGGTGTGACGAGAGCCACATTGGGGAGATTGTTTGGCACTTGGATTGCAAAGAGGGCCGCAAGTATGACGGAGCGACGAGAGCCACATTGGGGAGATTGTTAGGCGCTTGGATTGCCAAGAGGGCCGCAAGTATGGTGGAGTTACGAGAGCCACACTGGGAAGATTGTTAGGCGCTTGGATTGCAAAGAGGGTCGCAAGTATGACGGAGTGACGAGAGCCACATTGGGGAGTTTGTAAGGCGCTTGGATTGCAAAGAGGGCCGCAAGTATGACGGAGTGACGAGAGATACTTTGGGGATATGTTAGGCACTTGGATTGCAAAGAGGGCCGCAAGTATGAAGGTTTGACGAGAGCCACATTGGGGAGATTGTCAAGCGTTTTGATTGCAAAGAGGGCCGCAAGTATGGTGGAATGACGAGAGCCATATTGGGGAGATACTTAGGCGCTTGGCTTGCAAAGAGGGCCGCAAAAATGGCGGAGTGGCGAAAGCCACATCGGGGAGATTGTAAGGCGCTCTTATTGCAAAGAGGGCCGCAAGTATGACGGGGTGGCGAGAGCCACATTGGGGAGATTGTTAGGCGCTTGGATGGCAAAGAGGGCCGCAAGTATGACGGTGTGACGAGAGCTACATTAGGGACATAATTAGGCGCTTGGATTGCAAAGAGGGCCGCAAGTATGACGGAGTGGCGAGAGCAACACTGGGGAGATTGTTAGGCGCTTTGATTGCACAGAGGGCCGCAAATATAGGTGGAGTGACGAGAGCCACATTGGGGAGATTGTAAGGCGCTTGGATTGCAAAGAGAGCCGCAAGTATGACGGAGTGGCGAGAGCCACATTGGGGAGATTGTAAGGCGCTTGGATTGCAAAGAGGGCCGCAAGTATGGCGAAGTGACGAGAGCCACACTGGGGAGATTGTTAGGCGCTTGAATTGCAAAGAGGGCCGCAAGCATGACGGTGTGACGAGAGCCACATTAGGGAGATTGTTAGGCGCTAGGACTGCAAAGAGGGCCGCAAGTATGTCGGAGTGACGAGAACCACATCGAGAGATTGTTAGGCGCTTGGATTGCAAAGAGGGCCGCAAGTATGACAAAGTGACGAGAGCCACATTGGGGAGATTGTTAGGCGCTTGGATTGAAAGAGGGCCGCAAGTACAACGGAGTGGCGAGAGCCACATCGGGGAGATTGTTAGGCGCTTTTAATGCAAAGAGGGCCGCAAGTATGACGGAGTGGCGAGAACCACATGGGGGAGATTGTTAGGCGCTTGGATTGCAAAGAAAGCCGCAAGAGTAACGGAGTGAAAGTGCCACCTTGGGGAGATTGTGAGGCGCTTGGATTGCAAAGAGGGCCGCAAGTATGACGGAGTGGCGAGAGCCAAATTGGGGAGATTGTTAGGCGCTCTGATTCAAGAGGGCCGCAAGTATGCCGGAGCGACGAGAGCCACATTAGAGAGATTGTAGGCGCTTGGATTGCAAAGAGGGCCGCAAGAGTGACGGAGTGGCGAGAGCCACATTAGGGAGATGTTAGGCACATGGATTGCAAACAGCACATTTTTGTTTTCAGGATGTCTAGATAATTAACGCAAAAAAAATAAATAAAAATACAAAAACAAATTTGACCATCCCGTATGGTAGCTACGAGCGCTTGAAAAAAAAAATTCCCCTTAGTAAACCCTTCTCAACTTTGCTTCTCTGAATATGGAAGAAAAAAAGACTGCCGGTTACGGGACTCGAACCCCGGACCGCGAAAACACTAGTCGGCGTCGCTACCCCGTACGCCATGCCACTCGATGGAAGTTGGATCGCTTACACTGATAGATAACCCACTGCTCTCAATGTATGCATGAATACATCTATTGTGTCTCGATTCATTCTTATTGTAATTGTAACACCAAAGCTAGATAGATTTGTGGACAGCGAGGGTCTCATTAGATTTAAAAAACATCCAAGAATATCCAGGAAGCCGTTTTTTAACTAACTCTAAAAATTCAGTTTCAACACATTGTCTTTTTAAAATCGCCTTTGATAGATCTTGATCGCGTGATCGCGAAAGAGTAAATCGTTTGTGGTAACAACGAGCCGTTTAACCGGTAAAAATAAACCGTGTCCATTCACGTTGATGCATTGATATTAATGCGTGAAAATGGTGGAACAAAAAAGAGTGGGTGTACCGGGTCTCGAACCCCAGACCTCAAGTATTCGAAGCTACAACGTTACTTCGTACGCCACGCCAATCGATGGAAGTAGCGTTGCTTACACTGGTAGATAACACACTGGTCTCAATGTATGGCATAGCTTGTTGTATTCAGATAGCTCGTCATCACGCCAACATTAAAACATGTTTCCTCGGCTAACCATTAATGCAAGGCAAGCATTAACATGTTTTATGTATAGAGTATGAATGTCCAACGGAGAAACTCTAATCATTATTATATTAACCATTTAACAAGAGACGCTACGCGTCGTCAAAGACGTGCTCAAAGACACTCTGTTTTTTAGAATTATATTCTTTACGGCTATATTGTTTAATTGAAGGGTCTTTAAGTTACTTCTCAAGGTAGATATGAACATGGTCTACTTTCAAAAAAATCATTAGGTCGCTATGTTTTTTGTGAGCGACGTGAGGCGTCGCCGAAATTTCAAAGATTTTCTTGTCAAGTTCCACTTTCGGTACCGATTGTGGATGAACGGTGGTACCTAGTTAGTCGTAGCGTCGAACTTTAGGTCAACAATAATCCTTGGTGACGTAGTAACTCTACTGGTGTGACGAGTGACGGTGTGACGAGAGCCACATTGGGGAGATTGTATGGCACTTAAATTGCAAAGAGGGCCGCAAGTATGACGGAGCGACGAGAGCCAAATTGGGGAGATTGTTAGGCGCTTGGATTGCAAAGAGGGCCGCAAGTATGGTGGAGTTACGAGAATCACACTTGGGAGATTGTTAGGCGCTTGGATTGCAAAGAGGGCCGCAAGTATGACAGAGTGACGAGAGCCACATTGGGGAGTTTGTGAGGCGCTTGGATTGCAAAGAGGGCCGCAAGTATAACGGAGTGACGAGAGATACATTGGGGATATGTTAGGCACTTAAATTGCAAAGAGGGCCGCAAGTATGAAGGTTTGAGAGAGCCACATTGGGGAGATTGTTAAGCGTTTTGATTGCAAAGAGGGCCGCAAGTATGGTGGAGTGACGAGAGCCATTTTGGGGAGATTGTTAGGCGCTTCGATTGCAAAGAGGGCCGCAAGAATGGCGGAGTGACGAGAGATACATTGGGGATATGTTAGGCACTTAAATTGCAAAGAGGGCCGCAAGTGTGAAGGTTTGAGAGAGCCACATTGGGGTGATTGTTAAGCGTTTTGATTGCAAAGAGGGCCGCAAGTATGGTGGAGTGACGAGAGCCATATTGGGGAGATTGTTAGGCGCTCGGATTGCAAAGAGGGCCGCAAGAATGGCGGAGTGGCGAAAGCCACATCGGGGAGATTGTAAGGCGCTCTGATTGCAAAGAGGGCCGCAAGTATGACGGAGTGGCGAGAGCCACATTGGGGAGATTGTTAGGCGCTTGGATGGCAAAGAGGGCCGCAAGTATGGCGGAGTGACGAGAGCCACACTGGGGAGATTGTTAGGCGCTTGAATTGCAAAGAGGGCCGCAAGCATGGCGGTGTGACGAGAGCCACATTGGGGAGATTGTTAGGCGCTTGGACTGCAAAGAGGGCCGCAAGTATGGCGGAGTAACGAGAACCACATCGAGAGATTGTTAGGCGCTTGGATTGCAAAGAGGGCCGCAAGTATGACAAAGTGACGAGAGCCACATTGGGGAGATTGTGAGGCGCTTGGATTGCAAAGAGTGCCGCAAGTATGACGGAGTGGCGAGAGCCACATTGGGGAGATTGTTAGGCGCTCTGATTCAAGAGGGCCGCAAGTATGCCGGAGTAACGAGAGCCACATTGGAGAGATTGTTGTGCGCTTGGATTGCAAAGAGGGCCGCAAGAGTGACGGAGTGAAAGTGCCACCTTGGGGAGATTGTTAGGCGCTTGGATTGCAAAGAGGGCCGCAAGTATGGCGGAGTGGCGAGAGCCATATTGGGGAGATTGTTAGGCACTTGGATTGCAAAGAGGGCCGCAAGTATGGGGGAGTGACGAGAGCCACATTGGAGAGATTGTGAGACGCTTGTATTGCAAAGAGGGCCGCAAGTATGACGGTATGACGAGAGCCACATTGGGGAGATTGTTAGGCGCTTGGATTGCAAAAAAGGCCGCAAGTATGACGGAGTGGGAAAGCAACACTGGGAAGATTGTAAGGCGCTTGTTTGAAAAGAGGGCCGCAAGTATGACGGTGTGACGAGAGCCACATCGGGGAGATTGTTATGCGCATTGATTGCAAGGAGGGCCGCAAGTATGACGGAGTGGCGAGAACCACATTGGGGAGATTGTTAGGCGCTTGGATTGCAAAGAGGGCCGCAAGTATGACGGAGTGGCGAGAGCCACATTGGGGAGATTGTTAGGCGTTTTGATTGCAAAGAGGGCCGCAGGTATGGTGGAGTGACGAGAGCAACACTGGGGAGATTGTTAGGCGCTTGGATTACAAAGAGGGCCGCAAGTATGGTGCAGTGACAGGAGCCACATTGGGAAGATTGTTAGGTGCTTGGATTGCAAAGAGGGCCGCAAGTATGGTGGAGTGACGAGAGCCACATTGGGGAGATTGTTAGGCGTTTGGATTGCAAAGAGGGCCGCAAGTATGTCGGTGTGAAGAGAGCCACATTGGGGAAATTAGTAGGCACTTGGATTGCAAAGAGGGCCGCAAAGTATGACGGAGCGACGAGAGTCACATTGGGGAGATTGTTAGGCGCTTGGATTGCAAAGAGGGCCGCAAGTATGACGGTGTGAAGAGAGCCACATTGGGGAGATTGTTAGGCGCTTGGTTTGCAAAGAGGGCCGCAAGTATAACGGAGTGGCGAGAGAAACACTGGGGAGATTGTTAGACGCTTGGATTGCAAAGAGGGCCGCAAGTATGACGGAGTGGCGAGAGCCACATCGGGGAGATTGTTAGGCGCTTTTAATGCAAAGAGGGCCGCAAGTATGACGGATGGCGAGAATTACATGGAGGAGATTGTTAGGCGCTTGGATTGCAAAGAGGGCCGCAAGAGTGACGGAGTGAAAGTGCCACCTTGGGGAGATTGTGAGGCGCTTGGATTTCAAAATGGGCCGCAAGTATGACGGAGTGGCGGAGCCACATTGGGGAGATTGTTAGGCGCTCTGATTCAAGAGGGCCGCAAGTATGCCGGAGCGACGAGAGCCACATTAGAGAGATTGTTAGGCGCTTGGATTGCAAAGAGGGCCGCAAGAGTGACGGAGTGGCGAGAGCCACATTAGGGAGATGTTAGGCACATGGATTGCAAACAGCACATTTTTGTTTTCAGGATGTCTAGATAATTAACGCAAAAAAAATAAATAAAAATACAAAAACAAATTTGACCATCCCGTATGGTAGCTACGAGCGCATGAAAAAAAAATTTCCCCTTAGTAAACCCTTCTCAACTTTGCTTCTCTGAATATGGTAGAAAAAAAGACTGCCGGTTACGGGACTCGAACCCCGGACCGCGAAAACACTAGTCGGCGTCGCTACCCCGTACGCCATGCCACTCGATGGAAGTTGGATCGCTTACACTGATAGATAACCCACTGCTCTCAATGTATGCATGAATACATCTCATTGTATCTCGATTCATTCTTATTGTAATTGTAACACCAAAGCTAGATAGATTTATGGACAGCGAGGGTCTCATTGGATTTAAAAAACATCCAAGAATATCCAGGAAGCCGTTTTTTAACTAACTCTAAAAATTCAGTTTCAACACATTGTCTTTTTAAAATCGCCTTTGATAGATCTTGATCGCGTGATCGCGAAAGAGTAAATCGTTTGTGGTAACAACGAGCCGTTAACCGGTAAAAAATAAACCGTGTCCATTCACGTTGATGCATTGATATTAATGCGTGAAAATGGTGGAACAAAAAAGAGTGGGTGTACCGGGTCTCGAACCCCAGACCTCAAGTATTCGAAGCTACAACGTTACTTCGTACGCCACGCCAATCGATGGAAGTAGCGTTGCTTACACTGGTAGATAACACACTGGTCTAAATGTATGGCATAGCTTGTTGTATTTAGATAGCTCGTCATCACGCCAACATTAAAACATGTTTCCTCGGCTAACCATTAATGCAAGGCAAGCATTAACATGTTTTATGTATAGAGTGTGAATGTCCAACGGAGAAACTCTAATCATTATTATATTAACCATTTAACAAGAGACGCTACGCGTCGTCAAAGACGTGCTCAAAGACACTCTGTTTTTTAGAATTATATTCTTTACGGCTATATTGTTTAATTGGGGGATCTTAAAGTTACTTCTCAAGGTAGATATGAACATGGTCTACTTTCAAAAAAATCATCGCGTCGCTATGTTTTTTGTGAGCGACGTGAGGCGTCGCCGCAATTTCAAAGATTTTCTTGTCAAGTTCCACTTTCGGTTTCGATTGTGGATGAACGGTGGTACCTAGTTAGTCGTAGCGTCGGACTTAAGGTCAACAATAATCCTTGGTGACGTAGTAACTCTACTGGTGTGACGAGTGACGGTGTGACGAGAGCCACATTGGGGAGATTGTTTGGCACTTGGATTGCAAAGAGGGCCGCAAGTATGACGGAGCGACGAGAGCCACATTGGGGAGATTGTTAGGCGCTTGGATTGCCAAGAGGGCCGCAAGTATGGTGGAGTTACGAGAGCCACACTGGGAAGATTGTTAGGCGCTTGGATTGCAAAGAGGGCCGCAAGTATGACGGAGTGACGAGAGCCACATTGGGGAGTTTGTAAGGCGCTTGGATTGCAAAGAGGGCCGCAAGTATGACGGAGTGACGAGAGATACATTGGGGATATGTTAGGCACTTGGATTGCAAAGAGGGCCGCAAGTATGAAGGTTTGACGAGAGCCACATTGGGGAGATTGTTAAGCGTTTTGATTGCAAAGAGGGCCGCAAGTATGGTGGAATGACGAGAGCCATATTGGGGAGATTGTTAGGCGCTTGGATTGCAAAGAGGGCCGCAAAAATGGCGGAGTGGCGAAAGCCACATCGGGGAGATTGTAAGGCGCTCTTATTGCAAAGAGGGCCGCAAGTATGACGGGGTGGCGAGAGCCACATTGGGGAGATTGTTAGGCGCTTGGATGGCAAAGAGGGCCGCAAGTATGACGGTGTGACGAGAGCTACATTAGGGACATAATTAGGCGCTTGGATTGCAAAGAGGGCCGCAAGTATGACGGAGTGGCGAGAGCAACACTGGGGAGATTGTTAGGCGCTTTGATTGCACAGAGGGCCGCAAATATAGGTGGAGTGACGAGAGCCACATTGGGGAGATTGTAAGGCGCTTGGATTGCAAAGAGAGCCGCAAGTATGACGGAGTGGCGAGAGCCACATTGGGGAGATTGTAAGGCGCTTGGATTGCAAAGAGGGCCGCAAGTATGGCGGAGTGACGAGAGCCACACTGGGGAGATTGTTAGGCGCTTGAATTGCAAAGAGGGCCGCAAGCATGACGGTGTGACGAGAGCCACATTAGGGAGATTGTTAGGCGCTAGGACTGCAAAGAGGGCCGCAAGTATGTCGGAGTGACGAGAACCACATCGAGAGATTGTTAGGCGCTTGGATTGCAAAGAGGGCCGCAAGTATGACAAAGTGACGAGAGCCACATTGGGGAGATTGTTAGGCGCTTGGATTGAAAGAGGGCCGCAAGTACAACGGAGTGGCGAGAGCCACATCGGGGAGATTGTTAGGCGCTTTTAATGCAAAGAGGGCCGCAAGTATGACGGAGTGGCGAGATCCACATGGGGGAGATTGTACGGCGCTTGGATTGCAAAGAGGGCCGCAAGAGTAACGGAGTGAAAGTGCCACCTTGGGGAGATTGTGAGGCGCTTAGATTGCAAAGAGGGCCGCAAGTATGACGGAGTGGCGAGAGCCAAATTGGGGAGATTGTTAGGCGCTCTGATTCAAGAGGGCCGCAAGTATGCCGGAGCGACGAGAGCCACATTAGAGAGATTGTTAGGCGCTTGGATTGCAAAGAGGGCCGCAAGAGTGACGGAGTGGCGAGAGCCACATTAGGGAGATGTTGGGCACATGGATTGTGTGGTGGTTGTTGTGGCCACCGCCTGATATTCATCCCATGTAGGGATTAGCCCCGCCCTCCCGGGAGTAGGCTGTGGATGGGCCGGCGACATAGTCCGCCGAGTGACAGTCTGTAGTCGACCATGGAATGTAATAGTCGTGTGTTTGTACTAATAAAGTATTCTCTATATTCCGGAGTCTGGTTGTTTAATGAACCCTAAACACCTGGGGGAGAACATTACATATTGGCGACGAGGATGGGATCCGCGCGTCCAAGTACGTAAGTTTGTAAGCCTAGCCTAGGCCTTGGCCTAAACACGCCTACCAAAAGGGAAAATGGCGTTGGTAAAGTCTCGAATCGTCGGGAACATGGAACCTTTTTCCTGTGAAACGGAGGACATAGTCTCATACTTAGAGAGATTAGAGTCATATTTCGTGTTAAATGGAATTTCTGAGGATAATATAAAGGTGCCCATGTTCATAACGCTATGCGGCGCACCTACTTACCAAGTCTTGAAGAACATGTTAATGCCAAACAAACCAAGTGAGTCAACCTTCCACGTCATTGTGTCAGTATTGAAGGCCCATTACGCCCCCAAAAGATTGGTTATCTCGGAAAGATACCATTTTCATTGCAGAAATCAAAAGGAAGGGGAAAGTATCAGTAACTACATAGTAGCTATCAAGAAGCTGTCGGAGCATTGTGATTTCAAAGATTTTTTGTCCGAAGCCTTACGAGACAGGTTAGTTTGTGGTTTGTCGTCAGAAAATATTCGACGCAAACTGCTTCTAGAGAAGTCGTTAACCTTCGACGAGGCCAGTGCCATAGCCTTGAATATGGAGCTTGCAGACAGTCAGTCCAAATTGTCCAATCTGTCAGTCAATCTAGTACCCAAGTCCCGAAGGCAAAGTCAGTCATCGTCACGTCAGCGGTCCTCCGAGCCAATGTACAGTCGGCCATCTTCATCGTCGGGGCGTCGGCAGTCCAGTCCATCGTTCCATCGGGAGTCTAGTAGGCCGACCAGTCATCAATCTAGCCAGTCTTCAAGGTACGAGTCAAGGAATCCTGGAAGTGTGCAGTCTTGCCGACGATGTGGGCGTCTCCACAACGAAGCCGATTGTCCAGCTCGTAACTGGGAGTGTTTCAGTTGCCATAAGCAAGGCCATACCTCTCGGGTGTGCCGAAAGAATCGGCGAGTGCATGATGTGATTGCCGATGGTTCTAGTGAAGCCGATAGTGAATCAAGTGATAGTGTGTCTGTCAGTAAAGTGAGTACGAGTGCTACGGCAAGAGTGACCAAGGTGGTGAGTAAAGGGTCCTCAGCCGAAGATGTCCTAGAAGTCACCTCCAAGGAAGTTGTGCCGTCTACAATAAAAACGCTTGGGGGTAGTCCCCTGTTCGTAAAATTAAGAGTAGAAGATATTATTGTAAAGTTTGAAGTAGACACCGGAGCCAGTGTGAGTTTAATTTCAAGTCAATTTTATTATGATAACTTCAGTCAAAAGAAGCTTCACCCTAGCCCGTTGTCTTTAAAGTCTGTGACCGGGGAAAAACTAGGAGTGTTAGGTCAGATAGAGGTCAAAGTCAAATCCCCAACTAACACAAGTAAGCTATTAAAACTCACCGTTTGTGAGAATAATAGGAAGATAAAGCCGTTGCTAGGTAGACCATGGTTGGATAGCCTATCCCCATCCTGGAGGAATGTGCTTCAAGTTGATACAAAGTCTGAAACCCTCGAATCAGAGTCCACTGAGATAGTTCTAGGCCAAAACCTCGAGGAGTCTGATATTTTCACGGTTGAAATTGACGATGGCCTAGCAGCCTCTAATTCATTAGTAAACCCAAGGACAGTCGTAGAGGAGCTCAGCAAAAAATTCCCCAATGTATTTTCGAATGATAAGTCGGTTTCCATTAAACAATACCAGGCCAACCTAGTCCTAAAAGAAAATGTGACACCGGTATTCCACAAGGCATATAGCATTCCTTACGCCCTCAAGTCTGAGGTGAAGCGGCAGTTGGATGAAATGGTGGAGGTGGGTACCCTCGTACCCGTACGCCATGCCGAATGGGCCTCACCCATTGTATGCGTACCCCAAACAAATAACAAGGTTAGGATCTGCGTGGATTTCAAGGTGA
Source organism: Isoperla grammatica (assembly GCA_945910005.1). Classification (NCBI taxonomy): domain Eukaryota; kingdom Metazoa; phylum Arthropoda; class Insecta; order Plecoptera; family Perlodidae; genus Isoperla; species Isoperla grammatica. Next base: position 41,269,176 of record OX246748.1, on the reverse strand, counting down.
CCCTAAATTCCGCATTGAAAACAGACTTCTACCCTTTGCCTCGACTCGAGGATATTTTCACATCATTATCTGGAGGAACCGTCTTTACGGTCCTTGACCTACAAAACGCTTACCAGCAGTTAATTGTTGGCCCCGAGTCGCGACAATATTTAACGATAAATACGGAATTTGGCCTTTACCAGTTCACCAGGCTTCCGTTTGGCGTATCTAGTGCGCCGGGAATATTCCAAGCTACCATGGAGGAGATTTTAAAAGATATGCCGTGGGTGAAAGTATATCTCGATGATATTCTTATCACTGGTAGGGATTTAGAGCATTGTAAAAGAAATGTCGATAAGGTGCTAAGGCGATTAAATGAATACCAGGTCCGCGTCAACCTACACAAATGCAAATTTTTCTGTACCCAGGTTGATTATTTAGGTCATGCCTTACATGCCAAGGGGATCAGTCCTTCAAACAATAAAATCACGGCCATTGTTGAAGCCTCGGAACCCATCAACGTTTCCCAGCTTAGATCCTACCTCGGAATGTTAAATTTTTATAACCGTTTTCTTCCCAATTTATCAACATTATTGAAACCTTTATACAACCTTACCAAACAGGGAGCCCCGTGGTTTTGGTCAGCTGACTGTGTAAGAGCATTTGCAAAAAGTAAGGAGCTACTACAGAATAACTGCTTGCTGGTTCACTATAACCCAGATTATCCCATTGTGGTGTCAGCCGATGCCTCTCCCTATGGAGTAGGTGGTGTCCTCAGTCACTTAATAAATGGAATTGAAAGACCCGTAATGTTTGTATCCAGTACTTTGACACCCACCCAACAAGGTTATTCGCAATTAGATAGAGAAGCCTTGGCATTAGTGTTTACAGTTAAGCGCTTCCATAAGTATCTGTTTGGTCAAGCATTTACATTAGCAACTGACCATCAGCCACTTAAACATATTCTGGCTCCCACCAAAGGGATACCTACGGTGGCAGCTTCCCGTCTTCAACGGTGGGCCGTCATCTTGTCAACTTATAATTATAAGATTATGTACCGTAAGGCCTCCTTGATGTGCCCCGCCGATGCCCTGTCACGATTACCTGATAAAAGAGAGCTTATCGAGGATTACAAAATCGCATTGTTAGATGAAGAGTTTCCGCTAACGTATGTCGAAATAGCAACTGAAACTGCTAAAGACCCGGTGTTATCCAAAGTGCTCGATCTCACAAAGCATGGGTGGCCAAATCATGTGCCTGAAGGAGGTCTTATCCCCTATTTTAAGAGAAGAATGGAATTGTCACTTGAACACGGTTGCCTTTTGGCTGGTAATAAAGTGATTATTCCTAAATCCTTGCAAGAAACATTGTTAACTCTCTTGCATAATGAACATCCGGGCATTGTACGCATGAAAGCATTGGCCAGAACCACGTGTTGGTGGCCTTCGCTAAATGCCGAAATTGAAAATAAAGTACAATCCTGCGAAGCATGTCAAGTTATTAACTTCACACCTAGTTCAAATGTAACAGTAAAGTGGCCCAGTGTGGAACCTTGGTTTAGGGTTCATATTGACTTCTTTGTCAAAGATCAGAAAACATTCTTAATTCTGGTTGATAGTGCCTCTCGGTGGATCGAAGTCTGGTTTATGGCCAGAGGCACTGACGCAACAGAAGTCACTAGGAAATTGAGACATTGTTTCACCGTGTTTGGGTTTCCACACCAAATTGTCTCTGACAACGGCCCCCCCTTTACTTCCGTTGAGTTCACAGCTTTTTGTAAAGCTTATGGAATAACCCTGATACATAGCCCCCCATATTCCCCAAGGTCAAACGGGGCCGCCGAACGAGCAGTTCAAACCATTAAAAAGGGGCTATCCAAGGAACTATTGGTTCATAACTTGACATTAAAAAAAGGAGAGGTTCAAGAGATATTAGACAGGATCCTCTTAACATATAGAACCACCCCTCATTCAGATAACGAGTTAAGTCCGTCAGAGTTTTTGTTGAAGCATAAACCCAGGACCATCCTATCCTTAATAAAACCTAATAACCATAGGGTGCCCCCTATGACTCCAACCAAACTGTTAACTTTCGAAGTAGGCACCCAAGTATTGGTCAAAATCAAGCCATACACTGTCCCTGAGAAAGGTGTAATTAGGAAGCAAATCAGTGCAGTAACCTACCTGGTAGAAGTAAAAGATGTTATCCGTTTGGTACACCTCAACCAAATGAAACCTTACGAGGGGGGAGAACTGTATCCCTTACCAAAAGTTATATTGACACCTCAACATAAGGAATCCTTACCCCTCTCTGAACATCCTCCTAGTCCCATTGTGCCCAAGGAGCCTGGGAGCTCCCCAGCTAGCAAGGGAAAAGTAACCTATGGGAATCATTCCCAATTTACTTCTCCAGAGAAAATTCCTATTAATAATAATAATAAGGATAATTCTTCACCCATTTTGAGGCGTTCCTCCCGAGTGGTGAAGGCACCACAGAAGTTAAACTTATGAGTATCTTTTTGAATGTAATGTTATGTATTTTCTTATCCATTGTTATTGTATCTAAACTTAAAGTTAGTTAACTAATGAGTATCCTTTGTGAATGTAATCTGTTATGTAATTATTATCCATTGGTTGCCTAAAAAGCTAGTAAGGGAGGAGTGTGGTGGTTGTTGTGGCCACCGCCTGATATTCATCCCATGTAGGGATTAGCCCCGCCCTCCCGGGAGTAGGCTGTGGATGGGCCGGCGACATAGTCCGCCGAGTGACAGTCTGTAGTCGACCATGGAATGTAATAGTCGTGTGTTTGTACTAATAAAGTATTCTCTATATTCCGGAGTCTGGTTGTTTAATGAACCCTAAACACCTGGGGGAGAACATTACAGATTGCAAACAGCACATTTTTGTTTTCAGGATGTCTAGATAATTAACGCAAAAAAAATAAATAAAAATACAAAAACAAATTTGACCATCCCGTATGGTAGCTACGAGCGCTTGAAAAAAAAATTTCCCCTTGGTAAACCCTTCTCAACTTTGCTTCTCTGAATATGGAAGAAAAAAAGACTGCCGGTTACGGGACTCGAACCCCGGACCGCGAAAACACTAGTCGGCGTCGCTACCCCGTACGCCATGCCACTCGATGGAAGTTGGATCGCTTACACTGATAGATAACCCACTGCTCTCAATGTATGCATGAATACATCTCATTGTATCTCGATTCATTCTTATTGTAATTGTAACACCAAAGCTAGATAGATTTATGGACAGCGAGGGTCTCATTAGATTTAAAAAACATCCAAGAATATCCAGGAAGCCGTTTTTTAACTAACTCTAAAAATTCAGTTTCAACACATTGTCTTTTTAAAATCGCCTTTGATAGATCTTGATCGCGTGATCGCGAAAGAGTAAATCGTTTGTGGTAACAATGAGCCGTTTAACCGGTAAAAATAAACCGTGTCCATTCACGTTGATGCATTGATATTAATGCGTGAAAATGGTGGAACAAAAAAGAGTGGGTGTACCGGGTCTCGAACCCCAGACCTCAAGTATTCGAAGCTACAACGTTACTTCGTACGCCACGCCAATCGATGGAAGTAGCGTTGCTTACACTGGTAGATAACACACTGGTCTCAATGTATGGCATAGCTTGTTGTATTCAGATAGCTCGTCATCACGCCAACATTAAAACATGTTTCCTCGGCTAACCATTAATGCAAGGCAAGCATTAACATGTTTTATGTATAGAGTATGAATGTCCAACAGAGAAACTCTAATCATTATTATATACACAATTTAACAAGAGACGCTACGCGTCGTCAAAGACGTGCTCAAAGACACTCTGTTTTTTAGAATTATATTCTTTACAGCTATATTGTTTAATTGGGGGATCTTAAAGTTACTTCTCAAGGTAGATATGAACATGGTCTACTTTCAAAAAAATCATCAGGTCGCTATGTTTTTTGTGAGCGACGTGAGGCGTCGCCGAAATTTCAAAGATTTTCTTGTCAAGTTCCACTTTCGGTACCGATTGTGGATGAACGGTGGTACCTAGTTATTCGTAGCGTCGAACTTAAGGTCAACAATAATCCTTGGTGACGTAGTAACTCTACTGGTGTGACGAGTGACGGTGTGACGAGAGCCACATTGGGGAGATTGTTTGGCACTTGGATTGCAAAGAGGGCCGCAAGTATGACGGAGCGACGAGAGCCAAATTGGGGAGATTGTTAGGCGCTTGGATTGCAAAGAGGGCCGCAATTATGGTGGAGTTACGAGAATCACACTGGGGAGATTGTTAGGCGCTTAAATTGCAATAAGGGCCGCAAGTATGACGGAGTGACGAGAGCCACATTGGGGAGTTTGTGAGGCGCTTGGATTGCAAAGAGGGCCGGTAGTATGACGGAGTGACGAGAGATACATTGGGGATATGTAAGGCACTTAAATTGCAAAGAGGGCCGCAAGTATGAAGGTTTGAGAGAGCCACATTGGGGAGATTGTTAAGCGTTTTGATTGCAAAGAGAACCGCAAGTATGCTGGAGTGACGAGAGCCATATTGGGGAGATTGTTAGGCGCTTGAATTGCAAAGAGGGCCGCAAGAATGGCGGAGTGACGAGAGATACATTGGGGATATGTTAGGCACTTAAATTGCAAAGAGGGCCGCAAGTGTGAAGGTTTGAGAGAGCCACATTGGGGAGATTGTTAAGCGTTTTGATTGCAAAGAGGGCCGCAAGTATGGTGGAGTGACGAGAGCCATATTGGGGAGATTGTTAGGCGCTTGGATTGCAAAGAGGGCCGCAAGAATGGCGGAGTGGCGAAAGCCACATCGGGGAGATTGTAAGGCGCTCTGATTGCAAAGAGGGCCGCAAGTATGACGGAGTGGCGAGAGCCACATTGGGGAGATTGTTAGGCGCTTGGATGGCAAAGAGGGCCGCAAGTATGGCGGAGTGACGAGAGCCACACTGGGAAGATTGTTAGGCGCTTGAATTGCAAAGAGGGCCGCAAGCATGGCGGTGTGACGAGAGCCACATTGGGGAGATTGTTAGGCGCTTGGACTGCAAAGAGGGCCGCAAGTATGGCGGAGTGACGAGAACCACATCGAGAGATTGTTAGGCGCTTGGATTGCAAAGAGGGCCGCAAGTATGACAAAGTGACGAGAGCCACATTGGGGAGATTGTGAGGCGCTTGGATTGCAAAGAGGGCCGCAAGTATGACGGAGTGGCGAGAGCCACATTGGGGAGATTGTTAGGCGCTCTGATTCAAGAGGGCCGCAAGTATGCCGGAGTGACGAGAGCCACATTGGAAAGATTGTTAGGCGCTTGGATTGCAAAGAGGGCCGCAAGAGTGACGGAGTGAAAGTGCCACCTTGGGGAGATTGTTAGGCGCTTGGATTGCAAAGAGGGCCGCAAGTATGGCGGAGTGGCGAGAGCCATATTGGGGAGATTGTAAGGGACTTGGATTGCAAAGAGGGCCGCAAGTATGGGGGAGTGACGAGAGCCACATTGGAGAGATTGTGAGACGCTTGTATTGCAAAGAGGGCCGCAAGTATGACGGTGTGACGAGAGCCACATTGGGGAGATTGTTAGGCGCTTGGATTGCAAAAAAGGCCGCAAGTATGACGAAGTGGGAAAGCAACACTGGGAAGATTGTAAGGCGCTTGTTTGAAAAGAGGGCCGCAAGTATGACGGTGTGACGAGAGCCACATCGGGGAGATTGTTATGCGCATTGATTGCAAGGAGGGCCGCAAGTATGACGGAGTGGCGAGAACCACATTGGGGAGATTGTTAGGCGCTTGGATTGCAAAGAGGGCCGCAAGTATGACGGAGTGGCGAGAGCCACATCGGGGAGATTGTTAGGCGTTTTGATTGCAAAGAGGGCCGCAGGTATGGTGGAGTGACGAGAGCAACACTGGGGAGATTGTTAGGCTCTTGGATTGCAAAGAGGGCCGCAAGTATGGTGCAGTGACAGGAGCCACATTGGGAAGATTGTTAGGTGCTTGGATTGCAAAGAGGGCCGCAAGTATGGTGGAGTGACGAAAGCCACATTGGGGAGATTGTTAGGCGTTTGGATTGCAAAGAGGGCCGCAAGTATGACGGTGTGAAGAGAGCCACATTGGGGAAATTAGTAGGCACTTGGATTGCAAAGAGGGCCGCAAGTATGACGGAGCGACGAGAGCCACATTGGGGAGATTGTTAGGCGCTTGGATTGCAAAGAGGGCCGCAAGTATGACGGTGTGAAGAGAGCCACATTGGGGAGATTGTTAGGCGCTTGGTTTGCAAAGAGGTCCGCAAGTATAACGGAGTGGCGAGAGCAACACTGGGGAGATTGTTAGACGCTTGGATTGCAAAGAGGGCCGCAAGTATGACGGAGTGGCGAAAGCCACATCGGGGAGATTGTTAGGCGCTTTTAATGCAAAGAGGGCCGCAAGTATGACGGAGTGGCGAGAATTACATGGGGGAGATTGTTAGGCGCTTGGATTGCAAAGAGGGCCGCAAAAGTGACGGAGTGAAAGTGCCACCTTGGGGAGATTTTGAAGTGCTTGGATTGCAAAGAGGGCCGCAAGTATGACGGAGTGGCGAGAGCCACATTGGGGAGATTGTTAGGCGCTCTGATTCAAGAGGGCCGCAAGTATGCCAGAGCGACGAGAGCCACATTAGAGAGATTGTTAGGCGCTTGGATTGCAAATAGTGCCGCAAGAGTGACGGAGTGGCGAGAGCCACATTAGGGAGATGTTAGGCACATGGATTGCAAACAGCACATTTTTGTTTTCAGGATGTCTAGATAATTAACGCAAAAAAAATAAATAAAAATACAAAAACAAATTTGACCATCCCGTATGGTAGCTACGAGCGCTTGAAAAAAAAATTTCCCCTTAGTAAACCCTTCTCAACTTTGCTTCTCTGAATATGGAAGAAAAAAAGACTGCCGGTTACGGGACTCGAACCCCGGACCGCGAAAACACTAGTCGGCGTCGCTACCCCGTACACCATGCCACTCGATGGAAGTTGGATCGCTTACACTGATAGATAACCCACTGCTCTCAATGTATGCATGAATACATCTCATTGTATCTCGATTCATTCTAATTGTAATTGTAACACCAAAGCTAGATAGATTTATGGACAGCGAGGGTCTCATTGGATTTAAAAAACATCCAAGAATATCCAGGAAGCCGTTTTTTAACTAACTCTTAAAATTCAGTTCCAACACATTGTCTTTTTAAAATCGCCTTTGATAGATCTTGATCGCGTGATCGCGAAAGAGTAAATCGTTTGTGGTAACAACGAGCCGTTTAACCAGTAAAAAATAAACCGTGTCCATTCACGTTGATGCATTGATATTAATGCGTGAAAATGGTGGAACAAAAAAGAGTGGGTGTACCGGGTCTCGAACCCCAGACCTCAAGTATTCGAAGCTACAACGTTACTTCGTACGCCACGCCAATCGATGGAAGTAGCGTTGCTTACACTGGTAGATAACACACTGGTCTCAATGTATGGCATAGCTTGTTGTATTCAGATAGCTCGTCATCACGCCAACATTAAAACATGTTTCTTCGGCTAACTATTAATGCAAGGCAAGCATTAACATGTTTTATGTATAGAGTATGAATGTCCAACGGAGAAACTCTAATCATTATTATATTAACCATTTAACAAGAGACGCTACGCGTCGTCAAAGACGTGCTCAAAGACACTCTGTTTTTTAGAATTATATTCTTTACGGCTATATTGTTTAATTGGGGGATCTTAAAGTTACTTCTCAAGGTAGATATGAACATGGTCTATTTTCAAAAAAATCATCGCGTCGCTATGTTTTTTGTGAGCGACGTGAGGCGTCGCCGCAATTTCAAAGATTTTCTTGTCAAGTTCCACTTTCGGTACCGATTGTGGATGAACGGTGGTACCTAGTTAGTCGTAGCGTCGAAATTAAGGTCAACAATAGTCCTTGGTGACGTAGTAACTCTACTGGTGTGACGAGTGACGGTGTGACGAGAGCCACATTGGGGAGATTGTTTGGCACTTGGATTGCAAAGAGGGCCGCAAGTATGACGGAGCGACGAGAGCCACATTGGGGAGATTGTTAGGCTCTTGGATTGCCAAGAGGGCCGCAAGTATGGTGGAGTTACGAGAGCCACACTGGGGAGATTGTTAGGCGCTTGGATTGCAAAGAGGGCCGCAAGTATGACGGAGTGACGAAAGTCACATTGGGGAGTTTGTGAGGCGCTTGGATTGCAAAGAGGGCCGCAAGTATGACGGAGTGACGAGAGATACATTGGGGATATGTTAGGCACTTGGATTGCAAAGAGGGCCGCAAGTATGAAGGTTTGACGAGAGCCACATTGGGGAGATTGTTAAGCGTTTTGATTGCAAAGAGGGCCGCAAGTATGGTGGAGTGACGAGAGCCATATTGGGGAGATTGTTAGGTGCTTGGATTGCAAAGAGGGCCGCAAAAATGGCGGAGTGGCGAAAGCCACATCGGGGAGATTGTAAGGCGCTCTGATTGCAAAGAGGGCCGCAAGTATGACGGAGTGGCGAGAGCCACATTGGGGAGATTGTTAGGCGCTTGGATGGCAAAGAGGGCCGCAAGTATGACGGTGTGACGAGAGCCACATTGGGGACATAATTAGGCGCTTGGATTGCAAAGAGGGCCGCAAATTTGACGGAGTATCGAGAGCCACATTGGAGAGATTGTAAGGCACTTGGATTGCAAAGAGGGCCGCAAGTATGGCGGAGTGACGAGAGCCACACTGGGGAGATTGTTAGGCGCTTGAATTGCAAAGAGGGCCGCAAGCATGGCGGTGTGACGAGAGCCACATTGGGGAGATTGTTAGGCGCTTGGACTGCAAAGAGGGCCGCAAGTATGGCGAAGTGACGAGAACCACATCGAGAGATTGTTAGGCACTTGGATTGCAAAGAGGGCCGCAAGTATGACAAAGTGACGAGAGCCACATTGGGGAGATTGTTAGGCGTTTGGATTGAAAAGGTGGCCGCAAGTATGACGGAGTGGCGAGAGCCACATCGGGGAGATTGTTAGGCGCTTTGATTGCAAAGAGGGCCGCAAGTATGACGGAGTGGCGAGAACCACATGGGGGAGATTGTTAGGCGCTTGAATTGCAAAGAGGGCCGCAAGAGTGACGGAGTGAAAGTGCCACATTGGGGAGATTGTTCGGCGCTTGGATTGCAAAGAGGGCCGCAAGTATGGCGGAGTGGCGAGAGCCATATTGGGGAGATTGTTAGGCACTTGGATTGCAAAGAGGGCCGCAAGTATGGGGGAGTGACGAGAGCCACATTGGAGAGATTGTAAGACGCTTGTATTGCAAAGAGGGCCGCAAGTATGACAGTGTGACGAGAGCCACATTGGGGAGATTGTTAGGCACTTGGATTGCAAAGAGGGCCGCAAGTATGACGGAGTGGGAAAGCAACACTGGAGAGATTTTAAGGCGCTTGTTTGAAAAGAGGGCCGCAAGTATGACGGTGAGACGAGAGCCACATCGGGGAGATTGTTAGGCGTTTTGATTGCAAAGAGGGCCGCAGGTATGGTGGAGTGACGAGAGCCACATTGGGGAGATTGTTAGGCGCTTGGATTGCAAAGAGGGCCGCAAGTATGACGAGGTGACGAGAGCCACATTAGGGAGATTGTTAGGCGTTTTGATTGCAAAGAGGGCCGCAAGTATGGTGGAGTGACGAGAGCCATATCGGGGAGATTGTTAGGCGCTTGGATTGCAAAGAGGGCCGAGAGAATGGCGGAGTGGCGAGAGCCACATCAAAAAGATTGTTAGGCGCTCTGATTGCAAAGAAGGCCGCAAGTATGACGGAGTGGCGAGAACCACATTGGGGAGATTGTTAGGCGCTTGGATTGCAAAGAGGGCCGCAAGTATGACGGAGTGGCGAAAGCCACATCGGGAAGATTGTTAGGCGTTTTGATTGCAAAGAGGGCCGCAGGTATGGTGGAGTGACGAGAGCCACATTGGGGAGATTGTTAGGCGCTTGGATTGCAAAGAGGGCCGCAAGTATGACGAGGTGACGAGAGCCACATTAGGGAGATTGTTAGGCGTTTTGATTGCAAAGAGGGCCGCAAGTATGGAGGAGTGACGAGAGCCATATCGGGGAGATTGTTAGGCGCTTGGATTGCAAAGAGGGCCGAGAGAATGGCGGAGTGGCGAGAGCCACATCAAAAAGATTGTTAGGCGCTCTGATTGCAAAGAAGGCCGCAAGTATGACGGAGTGGCGAGAGCCACATTGGGGAGATTGTTAGGCGCATGGATTGCAAAGAGGGCCGCAAGAGTGATGGAGTGAAAGTGCCACCTTGGGGAGATTGTGAGGCGCTTCAATTGCAAAGAGGGCCGCAAGTATGACGGTGTGACGAGAGCAACACTGGGGAGATTTTTAGGCGCTTGGATTGCAAAGAGGGCCGCAAGTATGACGGAGTGGCAAAAGCCACATTGGGTTGATTGTTAGGCGCTTGGATTGCAGAGAGGGCCGCAAGTATGACGGTGTGACGAGAGCCACATTGGGGGATTGTTATGCGCTTGGATTGTAAAGAGGGCCGCAAGTATGACGGAGTGACGAGAGATACATTGAGGATATGTTAGGCACTTGGATTGCAAAGAGGGTTGCAAGTATGACAGAGCGACGAGAGCCACATTGGGGAGATTGTTAGGCGCTTGGATTGCCAAGGGGGCCGCCAGTATGGTGGAGTTACGAGAGCCACACTGGGGAGATTGTTAGGCGCTTGGATTGCAAAGAGGGCCGCAAGTATGACGGAGTGACGAGAGCCACATTGGGGAGTTTGTTAGGCGCTTGGATTGCAAAGGGGGCCGCAAATATGGCGGAGTGGCGAGAGCCACATCGGGGAGATTGTTAGGCGCTTGGATTGCAAAGAGGGCCGCAAGTTTGACGGAGTGACGAGATCCACATCGGAGAGATTGTTAGGCGCTTGGATTGCAAAGAGGGCCGCAAGTATGACGGTGTTAAGAGAGCCACATTGGGGAGATTGTTAGGCGCTTGGTTTGCAAAGAGGGCCGCAAGTATGACGGAGTGGCGAGGGCAACATTTGGGAGATTGTTAGGCGTTTGGATTGCAAAGAGGGCCGCAAGTATGACGGTGTGAAGAGAGCCACATTGGGGAAATTGTTAGGCCGTTGGATTGCAAAGAGGGCCGCAAGTATGACGGAGCGACGAGAGCCACATTGGGGAGATTGTTAGGCGCTTGGATTGCAAAGAGGGCCGCAAGTATGGCGGTGTGAAGAGAGCTACATTGGGGAGATTGTTAGGCGCTTGGTTTGCAAAGAGGGCCGCAAGTATGACGGAGTGGCGAGAGCAACCCTGGGGAGATTGTTAGACGCTTGGATTGCAAAGAGGGCCGCAAGTATGACGGAGTGGGGAGAGCCACATTAGGGAGATGTTAGGCACATGGATTGCAAACAGCACATTTTTGTTTTCAGGATGTCTAGATAATTAACGCAAAAAAAATAAATAAAAATACAAAAACAAATTTGACCATCCCGTATGGTAGCTACGAGCGCTTGAAAAAAAAATTTCCCCTTAGTAAACCCTTCTCAACTTTGCTTGTCTGAATATGGAAGAAAAAAAGACTGCCGGTTACGGGACTCGAACCCCGGACCGCGAAAACACTAGTCGGCGTCGCTACCCCGTACGCCATGCCACTCGATGGAAGTTGGATCGCTTACACTGATAGATAACCCACTGCTCTCAATGTATGCATGAATACATCTCATTGTATCTCGATTCATTCTTATTGTAATTGTAACACCAAAGCTAGATAGATTTATGGACAGCGAGGGTCTCATTGGATTTAAAAAACATCCAAGAATATCCAGGAAGCCGTTTTTTAACTAACTCTAAAAATTCAGTTTCAACACATTGTCTTTTTAAAATCGCCTTTGATAGATCTTGATCGCGTGATCGCGAAAGAGTAAATCGTTTGTGGTAACAATGAGCCGTTAAACCGGTAAAAAATAAACCGTGTCCATTCACGTTGATGCATTAATATTAATGCGTGAAAATGGTGGAACAAAAAAGAGTGGGTGTACCGGGTCTCGAACCCCAGACCTCAAGTATTCGAAGCTACAACGTTACTTCGTACGCCACGCCAATCGATGGAAGTAGCGTTGCTTACACTGGTAGATAACACACTGGTCTCAATGTATGGCATAGCTTGTTGTATTCAGATAGCTCGTCATCACGCCAACATTAAAACATGTTTCCTCGGCTCACCATTAATGCAAGGCAAGCATTAACATGTTTTATGTATAGAGTATGAATGTTCAACGGAGAAACTCTAATCATTATTATATTAACCATTTAACAAGAGACGCTACGCGTCGTCAAAGACGTGCTCAAAGACACTCTGTTTTTTAGAATTATATTCTTTACGGCTATATTGTTTAATTGAGGGATCTTAAAGTTACTTCTCAAGGTAAATATGAACATGGTCTACTTTCAAAAAAATCATCGCGTCGCTATGTTTTTTGTGAGCGACGTGAGGCGTCGCCGAAATTTCAAAGATTTTCTTGTCAAGTTCCACTTTCGGTACCGATTGTGGATGAACGGTGGTACCTAGTTAGTCGTAGCGTCGAACTTAAGGTCAACAATAATCTTTGGTGACGTAGTAACTCTACTGGTGTGACGAGTGACGGTGTGACGAGAGCCACATTGGGGAGATTGTTTGGCACTTGGATTGCAAAGAGGGCCGCAAGTATGACGGAGCGACGAGAGCCACATTGGGGAGATTGTAAGGCGCTTGGATTGCCAAGAGGGCCGCAAGTATGGTGGAGTTACGAGAGCCACACTGGGGAGATTGTTAGGCGCTTGGATTGCAAAGAGGGCCGCAAGTATGACGGAGTGACGAGAGCCACATTGGGGAGTTTGTGAGGCGCATGGATTGCAAAGAGGGCCGCAAGTATGACAGAGCGACGAGAGCCACATTGGGGAGATTGTTAGGCGCTTGGATTGCCAAGGGGGCCGCCAGTATGGTGGAGTTACGAGAGCCACACTGGGGAGATTGTTAGGCGCTTGGATTGCAAAGAGGGCCGCAAGTATGACGGAGTGACGAGAGCCACATTGGGGAGTTTGTTAGGCGCTTGGATTGCAAAGGGGGCCGCAATTATGGCGGAGTGGCGAGAATTACATCGGGGAGATTGTTAGGCGCTTGGATTGCAAAGAGGGCCGCAAGTATAACGGAGTGACGAGATCCACATCGGAGAGATTGTTAGGCGCTTGGGGCCACCTTAGGGAGTTTGTTAGGCGCTTGGATTGCAAAGAGGGCCGCAAGTATGGCGGAGTAGTGAGAGCCACATCGGGGAGATTGTCAGGCGCTTGGATTGCAAAGAGGGCCGCAAGTATGACGGAGTGGCGAGAGCAACACTGGGGAGATTGTTAGACGCTTGGATTGCAAAGAGGGCCGCAAGTATGACGGTGTGACGAGAGCCACATTGGGGAGATTGTTAGGCGCTTGGTTTGCAAAGAGGGCCGCAAGTATGACGGAGTGGCGAGAGCAACACTGAGGAGATTGTTAGACGCTTGGATTGAAAAGCGGGCCGCAGGTATGACGGAGTGGCGAGAGCCACATTAGGGAGATTGTTAGGCGCTTGGATTGCAAAGAGGGCCGAAAGTATGGCGGAGTGGCGAGAGCCACATTAGGGAGATGTTAGGAACTTGGATTGCAAAGAGGGCCGCAAGTATGGTGGAGTGACGAGAGCCACATTGAGGAGATTGTTAGGCGTTTGGATTGCAAAGAGGGCCGCAAGTATGACGGTGTGAAGAGAGCCACATTGGGGAAATTGTTAGGCACTCTGATTGAAAAGAGGGCCGCAAGTATGACGGAGCGACGAGAGCCACATTGAGGAGATTGTTAGGCGCTTGGATTGCAAAGAGGGCCGCAAGTATGACGGTGTGAAGAGAGCCACATTGGGGAGATTGTTAGGCGCTTGGTTTGCAAAGAGGGCCGCAAGTATGACGGAGTGGCGAGAGCAACACTGGGGAGATTGTTAGACGCTTGGATTGCAAAGAGGGCCGCAAGTATGACGGAGTGGCGAGAGCCACATTAGGGAGATGTTAGGCACATGGATTGCAAACAGCACATTTTTGTTTTCAGGATGTCTAGATAATTAACGCAAAAAAAATAAATAAAAATACAAAAACAAATTTGACCATCCCGTATGGTAGCTACGAGCGCTTGAAAAAAAAATTTCCCCTTAGTAAACCCTTCTCAACTTTGCTTCTCTGAATATGGAAGAAAAAAAGACTGCCGGTTACGGGACTCGAACCCCGGACCGCGAAAACACTAGTCGGCGTCGCTACCCCGTACGCCATGCCACTCGATGGAAGTTGGATCGCTTACACTGATAGATAACCCACTGCTCTCAATGTATGCATGAATACATCTCATTGTATCTCGATTCATTCTAATTGTAATTGTAACACCAAAGCTAGATAGATTTATGGACAGCGAGGGTCTCATTGGATTTAAAAAACATCCAAGAATATCCAGGAAGCCGTTTTTTAACTAACTCTAAAAATTCAGTTTCAACACATTGTCTTTTTAAAATCGCCTTTGATAGATCTTGATCGCGTGATCGCGAAAGAGTAAATCGTTTGTGGTAACAACGAGCCGTTTAACCAGTAAAAAATAAACCGTGTCCATTCACGTTGATGCATTGATATTAATGCGTGAAAATGGTGGAACAAAAAAGAGTGGGTGTAACCATTAATGCAAGGCAAGCATTAACATGTTTTATGTATAGAGTATGATTGTCCAACGGAGAAACTCTAATCATTATTATATTAACCATTTAACAAGAGACGCTACGCGTCGTCAAAGACGTGCTCAAAGACACTCTGTTTTTTAGAATTATATTCTTTACGGCTATATTGTTTAATTGGGGGATCTTTAAGTTACTTCTCAAGGTAGATATGAACATGGTCTACTTTCAAAAAAATCATCAGGTCGCTATGTTTTTTGTGAGCGACGTGAGGCGTCGCCGCAATTTCAAAGATTTTCTTGTCAAGTTCCACTTTCGGTACCGATTGTGGATGAACGGTGGTACCTAGTTAGTCGTAGCGTCGAACTTAAGGTCAACAATAAACCTTGGTGACGTAGTAACTCTACTGGTGTGACGAGTGACGGTGTGACGAGAGCCACATTGGGGAGATTGTTTGGCACTTGGATTGCAAAGAGGGCCGCAAGTATGGCGGAGCGACGAGAGCCAAATTGGGGAGATTGTTAGGCGCTTGGATTGCCAAGAGGGCCGCAAGTATGGTGGAGTTACGAGAGCCACACTGGGGAGATTGTTAGGCGCTTGGATTGCAAAGAGGGCCCCAAGTATGACGGAGTGACGAGAGCCACATTGGGGAGTTTGTGAGGCGCTTGGATTGCAAAGAGGGCCGCAAGTATGACGGAGTGACGAAAGATACATTGGGGATATGTTAGGCACTTGGATTGCAAAGAGGGCCGCAAGTATGAAGGTTTGACGAGAGCCACATTGGGGAGATTGTTAAGCGTTTTGATTGCAAAGAGGGCCGCAAGTATGGTGGAGTGACGAGAGCCATATTGGGGAGATTGTTAGGCGCTTGGATTGCAAAGAGGGCCGCAATAATGGCGGAGTGGCGAAAGCCACATCGGGGAGATTGTAAGGCGCTCTGATTGCAAAGAGGGCCGCAAGTATGACGGAGTGGCGAGAGCCACATTGGGGAGATTGTTAGGCGCTTGGATGGCAAAGAGGGCCGCATGTATGACGGTGTGACGAGAGCCACATTGGGGACATAATTAGGCGCTTGGATTGCAAAGAGGGCCGCAAGTTTGACGGAGTGGCGAGAGCAACACTGGGGAGATTGTTAGGCGCTTTGATTGCACAGAGGGCCGCAAATATAGGTGGAGTGACGAGAGCCACATTGGGGTGATTGTTAGGCGCTTGGATTGCAAATAGGGCCGCAAGGATGACGGAGTTGCGATAGCCACATTGGGGAGATTGTTAGGCGCTTGAATTGCAAAGAGGGCCGCAAGAGTGACGGAGTGAAAGTGCCACATTGGGGAGATTGTTAGGCGCTTGGATTGCAAAGAGGGCCGCAAGTATGGCGGAGTGGCGAGAGCCATATTGGGGAGATTGTTAGGCACTTGGATTGCAAAGAGGGCCGCAAGTATGGGGGAGTGACGAGAGCCACATTGGAGAGATTGTTAGGCGCTTTGATTGCAAAGAGGGCCGCAAGTATGACGGAGTGGCGAGAACCACATGGAGGAGATTGTTAGGCGCTTGAATTGCAAAGAGGGCCGCAAGAGTGACGGAGTGAAAGTGCCACATTGGGGAGATTGTTAGGCGCTTGGATTGCAAAGAGGGCCGCAAGTATGGCGGAGTGGCGAGAGCCATATTGGGGAGATTGTAAGGCACTTGGATTGCAAAGAGGGCCGCAAGTATGGGGGAGTGACGAGAGCCACATTGGAGAGATTGTAAGACGCTTGTATTGCAAAGAGGGCCGCAAGTATGACAGTGTGACGAGAGCCACATTGGGGAGATTGTTAGGCGCTTGGATTGCAAAGAGGGCCGCAAGTATGGCGGAGTGGCGAGAGCCATATTGGGGAGATTGTTAGGCACTTGGATTGCAAAATGGGCCGCAAGTATGACAGAGCGACGAGAGCCACATTGGGGAGATTGTTAGGCGTTGGGATTGCCAAGGGGGCCGCCAGTATGGTGGAGTTACGAGAGCCACACTGGGTAGATTGTTAGGCGCTTGGATTGCAAAGAGGGCCGCAAGTATGACGGAGTGACGAGAGCCACATTGGGGAGTTTGTTAGGCGCTTGGATTGCAAAGGGGGCCGCAATTATGGCGGAGTGGCGAGAATCACATCGGGGAGATTGTTAGGCGCTTGGATTGCAAAGAGGGCCGCAAGTATAACGGAGTGACGAGATCCACATCGGAGAGATTGTTAGGCGCTTGGGGCCACCTTAGGGAGTTTGTTAGGCGCTTGGATTGCAAAGAGGGCCGCAAGTATGGCGGAGTGGTGAGAGCCACATCGGGGAGATTGTCAGGCGCTTGGATTGCAAAGAGGGCCGCAAGTATGACGGAGTGGCGAGAGCAACACTGGGGAGATTGTTAGACGCTTGGATTACAAAGAGGGCAGCAAGTATGACGGTGTGACGAGAGCCACATTGGGGAGATTGTTAGGCGCTTGGTTTGCAAAGAGGGCCGCAAGTATGACGGAGTGGCGAGAGCAACACTGAGGAGATTGTTAGACGCTTGGATTGCAAAGCGGGCCGCAGGTATGACGGAGTGGCGAGAGCCACATTAGGGAGATTGTTAGGCGCTTGGATTGCAAAGAGGGCCGAAAGTATGGCGGAGTGGCGAGAGCGACATTAGGGAGATGTTAGGAACTTGGATTGCAAAGAGGGCCGCAAGTATGGTGGAGTGACGAGAGCCACATTGAGGAGATTGTTAGGCGTTTGGATTGCAAAGAGGGCCGCAAGTATGACGGTGTGAAGAGAGCCACATTGGGTAAATTGTTAGGCACTTGGATTGAAAAGAGGGCCGCAAGTATGACGGAGTGACGAGAGCCACATTGAGGAGATTGTTAGGCGCTTGGATTGCAAAGAGGGCCGCAAGTATGACGGTGTGAAGAGAGCCACATTGGGGAGATTGTTAGGCGCTTGGTTTGCAAAGAGGGCCGCAAGTATGACGGAGTGGCGAGAGCAACACTGGGGAGATTGTTAGACGCTTGGATTGCAAAGAGGGCCGCAAGTATGACGGAGTGGCGAGAGCCACATTAGGGAGATGTTAGGCACATGGATTGCAAACAGCACATTTTTGTTTTCAGGATGTCTAGATATTAACGCAAAAAAAATAAATAAAAATACAAAAACAAATTTGACCATCCCGTATGGTAGCTACGAGCGCTTGAAAAAAAAATTTCCCCTTAGTAATCCCTTCTCAATTTTGCTTGTCTGAATATGGAAGAAAAAAAGACTGCCGGTTACGGGACTCGAACCCCGGACCGCGAAAACACTAGTCGGCGTCGCTACCCCGTGCGCCATGCCACTCGATGGAAGTTGGATCGCTTACACTGATAGATAACCCACTGCTCTCAATGTATGCATGAATACATCTCATTGTATCTCGATTCATTCTTATTGTAATTGTAACACCAAAGCTAGATAGATTTATGGACAGCGAGGGTCTCATTGGATTTAAAAAACATCCAAGAATATCCAGGAAGCCGTTTTTTAACTAACTTTAAAAATTCAGTTTCAACACATTGTCTTTTTAAAATCGCCTTTGATAGATCTTGATCGCGTGATCGCGAAAGAGTAAATCGTTTGTGGTAACAACGAGCCGTTTAACCGGTAAAAAATAAACCGTGTCCATTCACGTTGATGCATTGATATTAATGCGTGAAAATGGTGGAACAAAAAAGAGTGGGTGTACCGGGTCTCGAACCCCAGACCTCAAGTATTCGAAGCTACAACGTTACTTCGTACGCCACGCCAATCGATGGAAGTAGCGGTGCTTACACTGGTAGATAACACACTGGTCTCAATGTATGGCATAGCTTGTTGTATTCAGATAGCTCGTCATCACGCCAACATTAAAACATGTTTCCTCGGCTAACCATTAATGCAAGGCAAGCATTAACATGTTTTATGTATAGAGTATGAATGTCCAACGGAGAAACTCTAATCATTATTATATTAACCATTTAACAAGAGACGCTACGCGTCGTCAAAGACGTGCTCAAAGACACTCTGTTTTTTAGAATTATATTCTTTACGGCTATATTGTTTAATTGGGGGATCTTTAAGTTACTTCTCAAGGTAGATATGAACATGGTCTACTTTCAAAAAAATCATCAGGTCGCTATGTTTTTTGTGAGCGACGTGAGGCGTCGCCGAAATTTCAAAGATTTTCTTGTCAAGTTCCACTTTCGGTACCGATTGTGGATGAACGGTGGTACCTAGTTAGTCGTAGCGTCGAACTTAAGGTCAACAATAATCCTTGGTGACGTAGTAACTCTACTGGTGTGACGAGTGACGGTGTGACGAGAGCCACATTGGGGAGATTGTTTGGCACTTGGATTGCAAAGAGGGCCGCAAGTATGGCGGAGCGACGAGAGCCAAATTGGGGAGATTGTTAGGCGCTTGGATTGCCAAGAGGGCCGCAAGTATGGTATAGTTACGAGAGCCACACTGGGGAGATTGTTAGGCGCTTGGATTGCAAAGAGGGCCGCAAGTATGACGGAGTGACGAGAGCCACATTGGGGAGTTTGTGAGGCGCTTGGATTGCAAAGAGGGCCGCAAGTATGACGGAGTGACGAAAGATACATTGGGGATATGTTAGGCACTTGGATTGCAAAGAGGGCCGCAAGTATGAAGGTTTGACGAGAGCCACATTGGGGAGATTGTTAAGCGTTTTGATTGCAAAGAGGGCCGCAAGTATGGTGGAGTGACGAGAGCCATATTGGGGAGATTGTTAGGCGCTTGGATTGCAAAGAGGGCCGCAATAATGGCGGAGTGGCGAAAGCCACATCGGGGAGATTGTAAGGCGCTCTGATTGCAAAGAGGGCCGCAAGTATGACGGAGTGGCGAGAGCCACATTGGGGAGATTGTTAGGCGCTTGGATGGCAAAGAGGGCCGCATGTATGACGGTGTGACGAGAGCCACATTGGGGACATAATTAGGCGCTTGGATTGCAAAAAGGGCCGCAAGTTTGACGGAGTGGCGAGAGCAACACTGGGGAGATTGTTAGGCGCTTTGATTGCACAGAGGGCCGCAAATATAGGTGGAGTGACGAGAGCCACATTGGGGTGATTGTTAGGCGCTTGGATTGCAAATAGGGCCGCAAGGATGACGGAGTTGCGATAGCCACATTGGGGAGATTGTTAGGCTTTTGGATTGCAAAGAGGGCCGCAAGTATGGCGGAGTGACGAGAGCCACACTGGAAAGATTGTTAGGCGCTTGAATTGCAAAGAGGGCCGCAAGCATGGCGGTGTGACGAGAGCCACATTGGGGAGATTGTTAGGCGCTTGGACTGCAAAGAGGGCCGCAAGTATGGCGGAGTGACGAGAACCACATCGAGAGATTGTTAGGCGCTTGGATTGCAAAGAGGGCCGCAAGTATGACAAAGTGACGAGAGCCACATTGGGGAGATTGTTAGGCGCTTGGATTGAAAAGGGGGCCGCAAGTATGACGGAGTGGCGAGAGCCACATCGGGGAGATTGTTAGGCGCTTTGATTGCAAAGAGGGCCGCAAGTATGACGGAGTGGCGAGAACCACATGGGGAAGATTGTTAGGCGCTTGGATTGCAAAGAGAGCCGCAAGAGTGACGGAGTGAAAGTGCCACCTTGGGGAGATTGTGAGGCGCTTGGATTGCAAAGAGGGCCGCAAGTATGACTGAGTGGCGTGAGCCACATTGAGGAGATTGTTAGGCGCTCTGATTTAAGAGGGCCGCAAGTATGCCGGAGTGACGAGAGCCACATTGGAGAAATTGTTAGGCGCTTGGATTGCAAAGAGGGCCGCAAGAGTGAAGGAGTTAAAGTGCCACATTGGGGAGATTGTTAGGCGCTTGGATTGCAAAGAGGGCCGCAAGTATGGCGGAGTGGCGAGAGCCATATTGGGGAGATTGTTAGGCACTTGGATTGCAAAATGGGCCGCAAGTATGGGGGAGTGACGAGAACCACATCGAGAGATTGTTAGGCGCTTGGATTGCAAAGAGGGCCGCAAGTATGACAAAGTGACGAGAGCCACATTGGGGAGATTGTGAGGCGCTTGGATTGCAAAGAGGGCCGCAAGTATGACGGAGTGGCGAGAGCCACATTGGGGAGATTGTTAGGCGCTCTGATTCAAGAGGGCCGCAAGTATGCCGGAGTGACGAGAGCCACATTGGAGAGATTGTTAGGCGCTTATATTGCAAAAAGAGGGCCGCAAGAGTGACGGAGTGAAAGTGCCACCTTGGGGAGATTGTTAGGCGCTTGGATTGCAAAGAGGGCCGCAAGTATGGCGGAGTGGCGAGAGCCATATTGGGGAGATTGTAAGGCACTTGGATTGCAAAGAAGGCCGCAAGTAT
Source organism: Isoperla grammatica (assembly GCA_945910005.1). Taxonomy (NCBI): domain Eukaryota; kingdom Metazoa; phylum Arthropoda; class Insecta; order Plecoptera; family Perlodidae; genus Isoperla; species Isoperla grammatica. The sequence goes on along the minus strand of OX246748.1, from coordinate 41,248,134 downwards.
GGGGGAGTGACGAGAGCCACATTGGAGAGATTGTGAGACGCTTGTATTGCAAAGAGGGCCGCAAGTATGACGGTGTGACGAGAGCCACATTGGGGAGATTGTTAGGCGCTTGGATTGCAAAAAAGGCCGCAAGTATGACGGAGTGGGAAAGCAACACTGGGAAGATTGTAAGGCGCTTGTTTGAAAAGAGGGCCGCAAGTATGACGGAGTGGCGAGAACCACATTGGGGAGATTGTTAGGCGCTTGGATTGCAAAGAGGGCCGCAAGTATGACGGAGTGGCGAGAGCCACATCGGGGAGATTGTTAGGCGTTTTGATTGCAAAGAGGGCCGCAGGTATGGTGGAGTGACGAGAGCAACACTGGGGAGTTTGTTAGGCGCTTGGATTGCAAAGAGGGCCGCAAGTATGGTGCAGTGACAGGAGCCACATTGGGAAGATTGTTAGGTGCTTGGATTGCAAAGAGGGCCGCAAGTATGGTGGAGTGACGAAAGCCACATTAGGGAGATTGTTAGGCGTTTGGATTGCAAAGAAGGGCGCAAGTATGACGGTGTGAAGAGAGCCACATTGGGGAAATTAGTAGGCACTTGGATTGCAAAGAGGGCCGCAAGTATGACGGAGCGACGAGAGCCACATTGGGGAGATTGTTAGGCGCTTGGATTGCAAAGAGGGCCGCAAGTATGTCGGTGTGAAGAGAGCCACATTGGGGAGATTGTTAGGCGCTTGGTTTGCAAAGAGGGCCGCAAGTATAACGGAGTGGCGAGAGCAACACTGGGGAGATTGTTAGACGCTTGGATTGCAAAGAGGGCCGCAAGTATGACGGAGTGGCGAGAGCCACATCGGGGAGATTGTTAGGCGCTTTTAATGCAAAGAGGGCCGCAAGTATGACGGAGTGGCGAGAATTACATGGGGGAGATTGTTAGGCGCTTGGATTGCAAAGAGGGCCGCAAAAGTGACGGAGTGAAAGTGCCACCTTGGGGAGATTGTGAGGCGCTTGGATTGCAAAGAGGGCCGCAAGTATGACGGAGTGGCGAGAGCCACATTGGGGAGATTGTTAGGCGCTCTGATTCAAGAGGGCCGCAAGTATGCCAGAGCGACGAGAGCCACATTAGAGAGATTGTTAGGCGCTTGGATTGCAAAGAGGGCCGCAAGAGTGACGGAGTGGCGAGAGCCACATTAGGGAGATGTTAGGCACATGGATTGCAAACAGCACATTTTTGTTTTCAGGATGTCTAGATAATTAACGCAAAAAAAATAAATAAAAATACAAAAACAAATTTGACCATCCCGTATGGTAGCTACGAGCGCTTGAAAAAAAAATTTCCCCTTAGTAAACCCTTCTCAACTTTGCTTCTCTGAATATGGAAGAAAGAAAGACTGCCGGTTACGGGACTCGAACCCCGGACCGCGAAAACACTAGTCGGCGTCGCTACCCCGTACGCCATGCCACTCGATGGAAGTTGGATCGCTTACACTGATAGATAACCCACTGCTCTCAATGTATGCATGAATACATCTCATTGTATCTCAATTCATTCTAATTGTAATTGTAACACCAAAGCTAGATAGATTTATGGACAGCGAGGGTCTCATTGGATTTAAAAAACATCCAAGAATATCCAGGAAGCCGTTTTTTAACTAACTCTAAAAATTCAGTTTCAACACATTGTCTTTTTAAAATCGCCTTTGATAGATCTTGATCGCGTGATCGCGAAAGAGTAAATCGTTTGTGGTAACAACGAGCCGTTTAACCAGTAAAAAATAAACCGTGTCCATTCACGTTGATGCATTGATATTAATGCGTGAAAATGGTGGAACAAAAAAGAGTGGGTGTACCGGGTCTCGAACCCCAGACCTCAAGTATTCGAAGCTACAACGTTAATTCGTACGCCACGCCAATCGATGGAAGTAGCGTTGCTTACACTGGTAGATAACACACTGGTCTCAATGTATGGCATAGCTTGTTGTATTCAGATAGCTCGTCATCACGCCAACATTAAAACATGTTTCTTCGGCTAACTATTAATGCAAGGCAAGCATTAACATGTTTTATGTATAGAGTATGAATGTCCAACGAAGAAACTCTAATCATTATTATATTAACCATTTAACAATAGACGCTTCGCGTCGTCAAAGACGTGCTCAAAGACACTCAGTTTTTTAGAATTATATTCTTTACGGCTATATTGTTTAATTGGGGGATCTTAAAGTTATTTCTCAAGGTAGATATGAACATGGTCTACTTTCAAAAAAATCATCGCGTCGCTATGTTTTTTGTGAGCGACGTGAGGCGTCGCCGCAATTTCAAAGATTTTCTTGTCAAGTTCCACTTTCGGTACCGATTGTGGATGAACGGTGGTACCTAGTTAGTCGTAGCGTCGAACTTAAGGTCAACAATAATCCTTGGTGACGTAGTAACTCTACTGGTGTGACGAGTGACGGTGTGACGAGAGCCACATTGGGGAGATTGTTTGGCACTTGGATTGCAAAGAGGGCCGCAAGTATGACGAAGCGACGAGAGCCACATTGGGGAGATTGTTAGGCTCTTGGATTGCCAAGAGGGCCGCAAGTATGGTGGAGTTACGAGAGCCACACTGGGGAGATTGTTAGGCGCTTGGATTGCAAAGAGGGCCGCAAGTATGACGGAGTGACGAGAGTCACATTGGGGAGTTTGTGAGGCGCTTGGATTGCAAAGAGGGCCGCAAGTATGACGGAGTGACGAGAGATACATTGGGGATATGTTAGGCACTTGGATTGCAAAGAGGGCCGCAAGTATGAAGGTTTGACGAGAGCCACATTGGGGAGATTGTTAAGCGTTTTGATTGCAAAGAGGGCCGCAAGTATGGTGGAGTGACGAGAGCCATATTGGGGAGATTGTTAGGTGCTTGGATTGCAAAGAGGGCCGCAAAAATGGCGGAGTGGCAAAAGCCACATCGGGGAGATTGTAAGGCGCTCTGATTGCAAAGAGGGCCGCAAGTATGACGGAGTGGCGAGAGCCACATTGGGGAGATTGTTAGGCGCTTAGATGGCAAAGAGGGCCGCAAGTATGACGGTGTGACGAGAGCCACATTGGGGACATAATTAGGCGCTTGGATTGCAAAGAGGGCCGCAAATTTGACGGAGTATCGAGAGCCACATTGGGGAGATTGTAAGGCACTTGGATTGCAAAGAGGGCCGCAAGTATGGCGGAGTGACGAGAGCCACACTGGGGATATTGTTAGGCGCTTGAATTGCAAAGAGGGCCGCAAGCATGGCGGTGTGACGAGAGCCACATTGGGGAGATTGTTAGGCGCTTGGACTGCAAAGAGGGCCGCAAGTATGGCGAAGTGACGAGAACCACATCGAGAGATTGTTAGGCGCTTGGATTGCAAAGAGGGCCGCAAGTATGACAAAGTGACGAGAGCCACATTGGGGAGATTGTTAGGCGTTTGGATTGAAAAGGGGGCCGCAAGTATGACGGAGTGGCGAGAGCCACATCGGGGAGATTGTTAGGCGCTTTGATTGCAAAGAGGGCCGCAAGTATGACGGAGTGGCGAGAACCACATGGAGGAGATTGTTAGGCGCTTGAATTGCAAAGAGGGCCGCAAGAGTGACGGAGTGAAAGTGCCACATTGGGGAGATTGTTAGGCGCTTGGATTGCAAAGAGGGCCGCAAGTATGGCGGAGTGGCGAGAGCCATATTGGGGAGATTGTAAGGCACTTGGATTGCAAAGAGGGCCGCAAGTATGGGGGAGTGACGAGAGCCACATTGGAGAGATTGTAAGACGCTTGTATTGCAAAGAGGGCCGCAAGTATGACAGTGTGACGAGAGCCACATTGGGGAGATTGTTAGGCACTTGGATTGCAAAGAGGGCCGCAAGTATGACGGAGTGGGAAAGCAACACTGGGGAGATTTTAAGGCGCTTGTTTGAAAAGAGGGCCGCAAGTATGACGGTGTGACGAGAGCCACATCGGGGAGATTGTTATGCGCTTTGATTGCAAGGAGGGCCGCAAGTATGACGGAGTGGCGAGAACCACATTGGGGAGATTGTTAGGCGCTTGGATTGCAAAGAGGGCCGCAAGTATGACGGAGTGGCGAAAGCCACAACGGGGAGATTGTTAGGCGTTTTGATTGCAAAGAGGGCCGCAGGTATGGTGGAGTGACGAGAGCCACATTGGGGAGATTGTTAGGCGCTTGGATTGCAAAGAGGGCCGCAAGTATGACGAGGTGACGAGAGCCACATTAGGGAGATTGTTAGGCGTTTTGATTGCAAAGAGGGCCGCAAGAATGGTGGAGTGACGAGAGCCATATCGGGGAGATTGTTAGGCGCTTGGATTGCAAAGAGGGCCGAGAGAATGGCGGAGTGGCGAGAGCCACATCAAAAAGATGTTAGGCGCTCTGATTGCAAAGAAGGCCGCAAGTATGACGGAGTGGCGAGAGCCACATTGGGGAGATTGTTAGGCGCATGGATTGCAAAGAGGGCCGCAAGAGTGATGGAGTGAAAGTGCCACCTTGGGGAGATTGTGAGGCGCTTCGATTGCAAAGAGGGCCGCAAGTATGACGGTGTGACGAGAGCAACACTGGGGAGATTTTTAGGCGCTTGGATTGCAAAGAGGGCCGCAAGTATGACGGAGTAGCAAAAGCCACATTGGATTGATTGTTAGGCGCTTGGATTGCAGAGAGGGCCGCAAGTATGAGTGTGTGACGAGAGCCACATTGGGGGATTGTTATGCGCTTGGATTGCAAAGAGGGCCGCAAGTATGACGGAGTGACGAGAGATACATTGAGGATATGTTAGGCACTTGGATTGCAAAGAGGGTTGCAAGTATGACAGAGCGACGAGAGCCACATTGGGGAGATTGTTAGGCGCTTGGATTGCCAAGGGGGCCGCCAGTATGGTGGAGTTACGAGAGCCACACTGGGGAGATTGTTAGGCGCTTGGATTGCAAAGAGGGCCGCAAGTATGACGGAGTGACGAGAGCCACATTGGGGAGATGTTAGGAACTTGGATTGCAAAGAGGGCCGCAAGTATGGTGGAGTGACGAGAGCCACATTGAGGAGATTGTTAGGCGTTTGGATTGCAAAGAGGGCCGCAAGTATGACGGTGTGAAGAGAGCCACATTAGGGAAATTGTTAGGCACTTGGATTGAAAAGAGGGCCGCAAGTATGACGGAGCGACGAGAGCCACATTGAGGAGATTGTTAGGCGCTTGGATTGCAAAGAGGGCCGCAAGTATGACGGTGTGAAGAGAGCCACATTGGGGAGATTGTTAGGCGCTTGGTTTGCAAAGAGGGCCGAAAGTATGACGGAGAGGCGAGAGCAACACTGGGGAGATTGTTAGACGCTTGGATTGCAAAGAGGGCCGCAAGTATGACGGAGTGGCGAGAGCCACATTAGGGAGATGTTAGGCACATGGATTGCAAACAGCACATTTTTGTTTTCAGGATGTCTAGATAATTAACGCAAAAAAAATAAATAAAAATACAAAAACAAATTTGACCATCCCGTATGGTAGCTACGAGCGCTTGAAAAAAAAATTTCCCCTTAGTAAACCCTTCTCAACTTTGCTTGTCTGAATATGGAAGAAAAAAAGACTGCCGGTTACGGGACTCGAACCCCGGACCGCGAAAACACTAGTCGGCGTCGCTACCCCGTGCGCCATGCCACTCGATGGAAGTTGGATCGCTTACACTGATAGATAACCCACTGCTCTCAATGTATGCATGAATACATCTCATTGTATCTCGATTCATTCTTATTGTAATTGTAACACCAAAGCTAGATAGATTTATGGACAGCGAGGGTCTCATTGGATTTAAAAAACATCCAAGAATATCAAGGAAGCCGTTTTTTAACTAACTTTAAAAATTCAGTTTCAACACATTGTCTTTTTAAAATCGCCTTTGATAGATCTTGATCGCGTGATCGCGAAAGAGTAAATCGTTTGTGGTAACAACGAGCCGTTTAACCGGTAAAAAATAAACCGTGTCCATTCACGTTGATGCATTGATATTAATGCGTGAAAATGGTGGAACAAAAAAGAGTGGGTGTACCGGGTCTCGAACCCCAGACCTCAAGTATTCGAAGCTACAACGTTACTTCGTACGCTACGCCAATCGATGGAAGTAGCGTTGCTTACACTGGTAGATAACACACTGGTCTCAATGTATGGCATAGCTTGTTGTATTCAGATAGCTCGTCATCACGCCAACATTAAAACATGTTTCCTCGGCTAACCATTAATGCAAGGCAAGCATTAACATGTTTTATGTATAGAGTATGAATGTCCAACGGAGAAACTCTAATCATTATTATATTAACCATTTAACAAGAGACGCTACGCGTCGTCAAAGATGTGCTCAAAGACACTCTGTTTTTTAGAATTATATTCTTTACGGCTATATTGTTTAATTGGGGGATCTTTAAGTTACTTCTCAAGGTAGATATGAACATGGTCTACTTTCAAAAAAATCATCAGGTCGCTATGTTTTTTGTGAGCGACGTGAGGCGTCGCCGAAATTTCAAAGATTTTCTTGTCAAGTTCCACTTTCGGTACCGATTGTGGATGAACGGTGGTACCTAGTTAGTCGTAGCGTCGAACTTAAGGTCAACAATAATCCTTGGTGACGTAGTAACTCTACTGGTGTGACGAGTGACGGTGTGACGAGAGCCACATTGGGGAGATTGTTTGGCACTTGGATTGCAAAGAGGGCCGCAAGTATGGCGGAGCGACGAGAGCCAAATTGGGGAGATTGTTAGGCGCTTGGATTGCCAAGAGGGCCGCAAGTATGGTATAGTTACGAGAGCCACACTGGGGAGATTGTTAGGCGCTTGGATTGCAAAGAGGGCCGCAAGTATGACGGAGTGACGAGAGCCACATTGGGGAGTTTGTGAGGCGCTTGGATTGCAAAGAGGGCCGCAAGTATGACGGAGTGACGAGAGATACATTGGGGATATGTTAGGCACTTGGATTGCAAAGAGGGCCGCAAGTATGAAGGTTTGACGAGAGCCACATTGGGGAGATTGTTAAGCGTTTTGATTGCAAAGAGGGCCGCAAGTATGGTGGAGTGACGAGAGCCATATTGGGGAGATTGTTAGGCGCTTGGATTGCAAAGAGGGCCGCAATAATGGCGGAGTGGCGAAAGCCACATCGGGGAGATTGTAAGGCGCTCTGATTGCAAAGAGGGCCGCAAGTATGACGGAGTGGCGAGAGCCACATTGGGGAGATTGTTAGGCGCTTGGATGGCAAAGAGGGCCGCAAATATAGGTGGAGTGACGAGAGCCACATTGGGGTGATTGTTAGGCGCTTGGATTGCAAATAGGGCCCAAGGATGACGGAGTTGCGATAGCCACATTGGGGAGATTGTTAGGCTTTTGGATTGCAAAGAGGGCCGCAAGTATGGCGGAGTGACGAGAGCCACACTGGAAAGATTGTTAGGCGCTTGAATTGCAAAGAGGGCCGCAAGCATGGCGGTGTGACGAGAGCCACATTGGGGAGATTGTTAGGCGCTTGGACTGCAAAGAGGGCCGCAAGTATGGCGGAGTGACGAGAACCACATCGAGAGATTGTTAGGCGCTTGGATTGCAAAGAGGGCCGCAAGTATGACAAAGTGACGAGAGCCACATTGGGGAGATTGTTAGGCGCTTGGATTGAAAAGGGGGCCGCAAGTATGACGGAGTGGCGAGAGCCACATCGGGGAGATTGTTAGGCGCTTTGATTGCAAAGAGGGCCGCAAGTATGACGGAGTGGCGAGAACCACATGGGGGAGATTGTTAGGCGCTTGGATTGCAAAGAGGGCCGCAAGAGTGACGGAGTGAAAGTGCCACCTTGGGGAGATTGTGAGGCGCTTGGATTGCAAAGAGGGCCGCAAGTATGACTGAGTGGCGAGAGCCACATTGGGGAGATTGTTAGGCGCTCTGATTCAAGAGGGCCGCAAGTATGCCGGAGTGACGAGAGCCACATTGGAGAAATTGTTAGGCGCTTGGATTGCAAAGAGGGCCGCAAGAGTGAAGGAGTGAAAGTGCCACATTGGGGAGATTGTTAGGCGCTTGGATTGCAAAGAGGGCCGCAAGTATGGCGGAGTGGCGAGAGCCATATTGGGGAGATTGTTAGGCACTTGGATTGCAAAATGGGCCGCAAGTATGGGGGAGTGACGAGAACCACATCGAGAGATTGTTAGGCGCTTGGATTGCAAAGAGGGCCGCAAGTATGACAAAGTGACGAGAGCCACATTGGGGAGATTGTGAGGCGCTTGGATTGCAAAGAGGGCCGCAAGTATGACGGAGTGGCGAGAGCCACATTGGGGAGATTGTTAGGCGCTCTGATTCAAGAGGGCCGCAAGTATGCCGGAGTGACGAGAGCCACATTGGAGAGATTGTTAGGCGCTTATATTGCAAAAAGAGGGCCGCAAGAGTGACGGAGTGAAAGTGCCACCTTGGGGAGATTGTTAGGCGCTTGGATTGCAAAGAGGGCCGCAAGTATGGCGGAGTGGCGAGAGCCATATTGGGGAGATTGTAAGGCACTTGGATTGCAAAGAAGGCCGCAAGTATGGGGGAGTGACGAGAGCCACATTGGAGAGATTGTGAGACGCTTGTATTGCAAAGAGGGCCGCAAGTATGACGGTGTGACGAGAGCCACATTGGGGAGATTGTTAGGCGCTTGGATTGCAAAAAAGGCCGCAAGTATGACGGAGTGGGAAAGCAACACTGGGAAGATTGTAAGGCGCTTGTTTGAAAAGAGGGCCGCAAGTATGACGGAGTGGCGAGAACCACATTGGGGAGATTGTTAGGCGCTTGGATTGCAAAGAGGGCCGCAAGTATGACGGAGTGGCGAGAGCCACATCGGGGAGATTGTTAGGCGTTTTGATTGCAAAGAGGGCCGCAGGTATGGTGGAGTGACGAGAGCAACACTGGGGAGATTGTTAGGCGCTTGGATTGCAAAGAGGGCCGCAAGTATGGTGCAGTGACAGGAGCCACATTGGGAAGATTGTTAGGTGCTTGGATTGCAAAGAGGGCCGCAAGTATGGTGGAGTGACGAAAGCCACATTAGGGAGATTGTTAGGCGTTTGGATTGCAAAGAAGGGCGCAAGTATGACGGTGTGAAGAGAGCCACATTGGGGAAATTAGTAGGCACTTGGATTGCAAAGAGGGCCGCAAGTATGACAGTGTGACGAGAGCCACATTGGGGAGATTGTTAGGCACCTGGATTGCAAAGAGGGCTGCAAGTATGACGGAGTGGGAAAGCAACACTGGGGAGATTTTAAGGCGCTTGTTTAAAAAAAGGGCCGCAAGTATGACGGTGTGACGAGAGCCACATCGGGGAGATTGTTATGCGCTTTGATTGCAAGGAGGGCCGCAAGTATGACGGAGTGGCGAGAACCACATTGGGGAGATTGTTAGGCGCTTGGATTGCAAGGAGGGCCGCAAGTATGACGGAGTGGCGAGAGCCACATCGGGGAGATTGTTAGGCGTTTTGATTGCAAAGAGGGCCGCAGGTATGGTGGAGTGACGAGAGCAACACTGGGGAGATTGTTAGGCGCTTGGATTGCAAAGAGGGCCGCAAGTATGGTGCAGTGACGAGAGCCACATTAGGAAGATTGTTAGGTGCTTGGATTGCAAAGAGGGCCGCAAGTATGGTGGAGTGACGAGAGCCACATTGGGGAGATTGTTAGGCGTTTGGATTGCAAAGAGGGCCGCAAGTATGACGGTGTGAAGAGAGCCACATTGGGGATATAAGTAGGCACTTGGATTGCAAAGAGGGCCGCAAGTATGACGGAGCGACGAGAGGCACATTGGGGAGATTGTTAGGCGCTTGGATTGCAAAGGGGGCCGCAAGTATGACGGTTTGAAGAGAGCCACATTGGGGAGATTGTTAGGCGCTTGGTTTGCAAAGAGGGCCGCAAGTATGACGGAGTGGCGAGAGCAACACTGGGGAGATTGTTAGACGCTTGGATTGCAAAGAGGGCCGCAAGTATGACGGAGTGGCGAGAGCCACATTAGGGAGATGTTAGGCACATGGATTGCAAACAGCACATTTTTGTTTTCAGGATGTCTAGATAATTAACGCAAAAAAAATAAATAAAAATACAAAAACAAATTTGGACATCTCGTATGGTAGCTACGAGCGCTTGAAAAAAAAATTTCCCCTTAGTAAACCCTTCTCAACTTTGCTTGTCTGAATATGGAAGAAAAAAAGACTGCCGGTTACGGGACTCGAACCCCGGACCGCGAAAACACTAGTCGGCGTCGCTACCCCGTACGCCATGCCACTCGATGGAAGTTGGATCGCTTACACTGATAGATAACCCACTGCTCTCAATGTATGCATGAATACATCTCATTGTATCTCGATTCATTCTTATTGTAATTGTAACACCAAAGCTAGATAGATTTATGGACAGCGAGGGTCTCATTGGATTTAAAAAACATCCAAGAATATCCAGGAAGCCGTTTTTTAACTAACTCTAAAAATTCAGTTTCAACACATTGTCTTTTTAAAATCGCCTTTGATAGATCTTGATCGCGTGATCGCGAAAGAGTAAATCGTTTGTGGTAACTACGAGCCGTTTAACCGGTAAAAAATAAACCGTGTCCATTCACGTTGATGCATTGATATTAATGCGTGAAAATGGTGGAACAAAAAAGAGTGGGTGTACCGGGTCTCGAACCACAGACCTCAAGTATTCGAAACTACAACGTTACTTCGTACGCCACGCCAATCGATGGAAGTAGCGTTGCTTACACTGGTAGATAACACACTGGTCTCAATGTATGGCATAGCTTGTTGTATTCAGATAGCTCGTCATCACGCCAACATTAAAACATGTTTCCTCGGCTAACCATTAATGCAAGGCAAGCATTAACATGTTTTATGTATAGAGTATGAATGTCCAACGGAGAAACTCTAATCATTATTATATTAACAATTTAACAAGAGACGCTACGCGTCGTCAAAGACGTGCTCAAAGACACTCTGATTTTTAGAATTATATTCTTTACGGCTATATTGTTTAATTGGGGGATCTTAAAGTTACTTTTCAAGGTAGATATGAACATGGTCTACTAACAAAAAAATCATCGCGTCGCTATGTTTTTTGTGAGCGACGTGAGGCGTCGCCGCAATTTCAAAGATTTTCTTGTCAAGTTCCACTTTCGGTTTCGATTGTGGATGAACGGTGGTACCTAGTTAGTCGTAGCGTCGAACTAAAGGTCAACAATAATCCTGGGTGACATAGTAACTCTACTGGTGTGACGAGTGACGGTGTGACGAGAGCCAAATTGGGGAGATTGTTTGGCACTTGGATTGCAAAGAGGGCCGCAAGTATGACGGAGCGACGAGAGCCACATTGGGGAGATTGTTAGGCGCTTGGATTGCCAAGAGGGCCGCAAGTATGGTGGAGTTACGAGAGCCACACTGGGGAGATTGTTAGGCGCTTGGATTGCAAAGAGGGCCGCAAGTATGACGGAGTGACGAGAGCCACATTGGGGAGTTTGTAAGGCGCTTGGATTGCAAAGAGGGCCGCAAGTATGACGGAGTGACGAGAGATACATTGGGGATATGTTAGGAACTTGGATTGCAAAGAGGGCCGCAAGTATAAAGGTTTGACGAGAGCCACATTGGGGAGATTGTTAAGCGTTTTGATTGCAAAGAGGGCCGCAAGTATGGTGGAGTTACGAGAGCCATATTGGGGAGATTGTTAGGCGCTTGGATTGCAAAGAGGGCCGCAAAAATGGCGAAGTGGCGAAAGCCACATCGGGGAGATTGTAAGGCGCTCTGATTGCAAAGAGGGCTGCAAGTATGACGGAGTAGCGAGAGCCACATTGGGGAGATTGTTAGGCGCTTGGATGGCAAAGAGGGCCGCAAGTATGACGGTGTGACGAGAGCCACATTGGGGACATAATAAGGCGCTTGGATTGCAAAGAGGGCCGCAAGTTTGACGGAGTATCGAGAACCACACTGGGGAGATTGTAAGGCGCTTGGATTGCAAAGAGGGCCGCAAGTATGGCCAAGTGACGAGAGCCACACTGGGGAGATTGTTAGGCGCTTAAATTGCAAAGAGGGCCGCAAGCATGACGGTGTGACGAGAGCCACATTGGGGAGATTGTTAGGCGCTAGGACTGCAAAGAGGGCCGCAAGTATGGCGGAGTGACGAGAACCACATCGAGAGATTGTTTGCGCTTGGATTGCAAAGAGGGCCGCAAGTATGACAAAGTGACGAGAGCCACATTGGGGACATTGTTAGGCGCTTGGATTGAAAAGAGGGCCGCAAGTATGACGGAGTGGCGAGAGCCACATCGGGGAGATTGTTAGGCGCTTTGATTGCAAAGAGGGCCGCAAGTATGACGGAGTGGCGAGAACCACATGGGGGAGATTGTTAGGCGCTTGGATTGCAAAGAGGGCCGCAAGAGTGACGGAGTGAAAGTGCCACCTTGGGAGATTGTGAGGCGCTTGGATTGCAAAGAGGGCCGCAAGTATGACGGAGTGGCGAGAGCCACATTGGGGAGATTGTTAGGCGCTCTGATTCAAGAGGGCCGCAAGTATGCCGGAGCGACGAGAGCCACATTGGAGAGATTGTTAGGCGCTTGGATTGCAAAGAGGGCCGCAAGAGTGACGGAGTGGAAGTGCCACCTTGGGGAGATTGTTAGGCGCTTAGATTGCATAGAGGGCCGCAAGTTTGGCGGAGTGGCGAGAGCCATATTGGGGAGATTGTTAGGCAATTGGATTGCAAAGAGGGCCGCAAGTATGGGGGAGTGACGAGAGCCACATTGGAGAGATTGTGAGTCGCTTGTATTGCAAAGAGGGCCGCAAGTATTACGGTGTGACGAAAGTCACATCAGGGAGATTGTAAGGCGCTCTGATTGCAAAGAGGGCCGCAAGTATGACGGAGTAGAGAGCCACATTGGGGACATTGTTAGGCGCTTGGATTGCAAAGAGGGCCGCAAGTTTTACGGAGTGGCAAGAGCAGCACTGGGGAGATTGTTAGGCGCTTTGATTGCAAAGAGGGCCGCAAGTATGACAGGTTGTTAGGCGCTTGGATTGCAAAGAGGGCCGCAAGTATGACGGTGTGACGAGAGCCACATTAGGGAGATTGTTAGGCGTTTTGATTGCAAAGAGGGCCGCAAGTATGGTGGAGTGACGAGAGCCATATTGGGGAGATTGTGAGGCGCTTGGATTGCAAAGAGGGCCGAGAGAATGGCGGAGTGGCGAGAGCCACATCGGGGAGATTGTTAGGCGCTCTGATTGCAAAGAAGGCCGCAAGTATGACGGAGTGGCGAGAGCCACATTGGCGAGATTGTTAGGCGCAAGGATTGCTAAGAGGGCCGCAAGAGTGATGGAGTGAAAGTGCCACCTTGGGGAGATTGTGAGGCGCTTCGATTGCAGAGAGGGCCGCAAGTATGACGGTGTGACGAGAGCAACACTGGGGAGATTTTTAGGCGCTTGGATTGCAAAGAGGGCCGCCAGTATGACGGAGTGGCGAGAGCCACATTGGGTTGATTGTTAGGCGCTTGGATTGCAAAGAGGGCCGCGAGTATGACGGTGTGACGAGAGCCACATTGGGGGATTGTTATGCGCTTGGATTGCAAAGAGGGCCGCAAGTATGACGGAGTGACGAAAGATACATTGGGGATATGTAAGGCACTTGGATTGCAAAGAGGGCCGCAAGTATGAAGGTTTGACGAGAGCCACATTGGGGAGATTATTAGGCGTTTTGATTGCAAAGAGGGCCGCAAGTATGGTGGAGTGACGAGAGCCATATTGGGGAGATTGTTAGGCGCTTGGATTGCAAAGAGGGCCGCAAGAATGGCGGAGTGGCGAAAGCCACATCGGCAAGATTGTAAGGCGCTCTGATTGCAAAGAGGGCCGCAAGTATGACGGGGTGGCGAGAGCCACATTGGGGACATTGTTAAGCGCTTGAATGGCAAAGAGGGCCGCAAGTATGACGGTGTGACGAGAGCCACATTAAGGACATTATTAGGCGCTTGGATTGCAAAGAGGGCCGCAAGTATAATGGAGTGGCGAGAGCAACACTGGGGAGATTGTTAGGCGCTTAGATTGCAAAGAGGGCCGAAAGTATGGAGCAGTGACGAGAGCCACATTGGGAAGATTGTTAGGTGCTTGGATTGCAAAGAGGGCCGCAAGAATGGCGGAGTGGCGAGATCCACATCGGGGAGATTGTAAGGCGCTCTGATTGCAAAGAGCCATATTGGGGAGATTGTTATGCGTTTGAATTGCAAAGAGGGCCGCAAGTATGACGGAGTGACGGGATCCACATCGGAGAGATTGTAAGGCGCTTGGGGCCACCTTGGGGAGTTTGCTAGGCGCTTGGATTGCAAAGAGGGCCGCAAGTATGGCGGAGTGGCGAGAGCCACATCGGAGAGATTGTAAGGCGCTTGGATTGCAAAGAGGGCCGCAAGTATGGTGGAGTGAAGAGAGCCACAATGGAGAGATTGTTAGGCGCTTGGATGGCAAAGAGGGCCGCAAGTATGGCGGAGTGGCGAGAGCCATATTGGGGAGATTGTTAGGCGCTTGGATTGCAAAGAGGGCCGCAAGTATGGCGGAGTGGCGAGAGCCACATTAGGGAGATGTAAGGCACTTGGATTGCAAAGAGGGCCGCAATTATGGGGGAGTGACGAGAGCCACATTGGAGAGATTGTTAGACGCTTATATTGCAAAGAGGGCCGCAAGTATGACGGTGTGACGAGAGCCACATTTGGGAGATTGTTAGGCGCTTAGAATGCAAAGAGGGCCGCAAGTATGCCGATGTGGCGAGAGCAACACTGGGGAGATTGTTAGGCGCTTGGATTGCAAAGAGGGCCGCAAGTATGGTCAGTGACGAGAGCCACATTGGGGAGATTGTTAGGTGCTTGGATTGCAAAGAGGGCCGCAAGAATGGCGGTGTAACGAGAGCCACATTGGGGAGATTGTTAGGCGCTTGAATTGCAAAGAGGGTCGCAAGTATGACGGTGTGAAGAAAGCCACATTGGGGAGATTGTAAGGCGCTTGGTTTGCAAAGAGGGCCGCAAGTATGACGGAGTGGCGAGGGCAACATTGGGGAGATTGTGAGGCGCTTTGATTGCAAAGAGGGCCGCAAGTATGACGGAGTGACGACAGGCCCATTTGGGAGATGTGAGGCACTTGGATTGCAAAGAGGGCCGCAAGTATGGTGGAGTGACGAGAGCCACATTGGGGAGATTGTTAGGCGTTTGGATTGCAAAGAGGGCCGCAAGTATGACGGTGTGAAGAGAGCCACATTGGGGAAATTGTTTGGCACTTGGATTGCAAAGAGGGCCGCAAGTATGCCGATGTGGCGAGAGCAACACTGGGGAGATTGTTAGGCGCTTGGATTGCAAAGAGGGCCGCAAGTATGGTGCAGTGACGAGAGCCATATTGGGGAGATTGTTAGGCACTTGGATTGCAAAGAGGGCCGCAAGTATGGGGGAGTGACGAGAGCCACATTGGAGAGATTGTGAGACGCTTGTTTTGCAAAGAGGGCCGCAAGTATGACGGTGTGACGAGAGCCACATTGGGGAGATTGTTAGGCGCTTGGATTGCAAAGAGGGCCGCAAGTATGACGGAGTGGGAAAGCAATACTGGCGAGATTGTAAGGCGCTTAATTGAAAAGAGGGCCGCAAGTATGACGGTGTGACGAGAGCCACATCGGGGAGATTGTTTTGCGCTTTGATTGCAAGGAGGGCCGCAAGTATGACGGAGTGGCGAGAACCACATTGGGGAGATTGTTAGGCGCTTGGATTGCAAAGAGGGCCGCAAGTATGGTTCGGTGACAGGAGCCACATTGGGAAGATTGTAAGGTGCTTGGATTGCAAAGAGGGCCGCAAGTATGGTGGAGTGACGAGAGCCACATTGGGGAGATTGTTAGGCGTTTGGATTAAAAGAGGGCCGCAAGTATGACGGTGTGAAGAGAGCCACATTGGGGAAATAAGTAGGCACTTGGATTGCAAAGAGGGCCGCAAGTATGACGGAGCGACGAGAGCCACATTGGGGAGATTGTTAGGCGCTTGGATTGCAAAGAGGGCCGCAAGTATGACGGTGTGGCGAGAGCCACATTAGGGAGATGTTAGGCACATGGATTGCAAACAGCACATTTTTGTTTTCAGGATGTCTAGATAATTAACGCAAAAAAAATAAATAAAAATACAAAAACAAATTTGGACATCCCGTATGGTAGCTACGAGCGCTTGAAAAAAAAATTTCCCCTTAGTAAACCCTTCTCAACTTTGCTTGTCTGAATATGGAAGAAAAAAAGACTGCCGGTTACGGGACTCGAACCCCGGACCGCGAAAACACTAGTCGGCGTCGCTACCCCGTACGCCATGCCACTCGATGGAAGTTGGATCGCTTACACTGATAGATAACCCACTGCTCTCAATGTATGCATGAATACATCTCATTGTATCTCGATTCATTCTTATTGTAATTGTAACACCAAAGCTAGATAGATTTATGGACAGCGAGGGTCTCATTGGATTTAAAAAACATCCAAGAATATCCAGGAAGCCGTTTTTTAACTAACTCTAAAAATTCAGTTTCAACACATTGTCTTTTTAAAATCGCCTTTGATAGATCTTAATCGCGTGATCGCGAAAGAGTAAATCGTTTGTGGTAACAACGAGCCGTTTAACCGGTAAAAAATAAACCGTGTCCATTCACGTTGATGCATTGATATTAATGCGTGAAAATGGTGGAACAAAAAAGAGTGGGTGTACCGGGTCTCGAACCCCAGACCTCAAGTATTCGATGCTACAACGTTACTTCGTACGCCACGCCAATCGATGGAAGTAGCGTTGCTTACACTGGTAGATAACACACTGGTCTCAATGTATGGCATAGCTTGTTGTATTCACATAGCTCGTCATCACGCCAACATTAAAACATGTTTCCTCGGCTAACCATTAATGCAAGGCAAGCATTAACATGTTTTATGTATAGAGTATGAATGTCCAACGGAGAAACTCTAATCATTATTATATTAACCATTTAACAAGAGACGCTACGCGTCGTCAAAGACGTGCTCAAAGACACTCTGTTTTTAAGAATTATATTCTTTACGGCTATATTGTTTAATTGGAGGATCTTAAAGTTACTTCTCAAGGTAGATATGAACATGGTGTACTTTCAAAAAAATCATCAGGTCGCTATGTTTTTTGTGAGCGACGTGAGGCGTCGCCGCAATTTCAAAGATTTTCTTGTCAAGTTCCACTTTCAGTACCGATTGTGGATGAACGGTGGTACCTAGTTAGTTGTAGCGTCGAACTAAAGGTCAACAATAATCCTTGGTGACGTAGTAACTCTACTGGTGTGACGAGTGACGGTGTGACGAGAGCCAAATTGGGGAGATTGTTTGGCACTTGGATTGCAAAGAGGGAAGCAAGTATGACGGAGCGACGAGAGCCACATTGGGGAGATTGTTAGGCGCTTGGATTGCCAAGAGGGCCGCAAGTATGGTGGAGTTACGAGAGCCACACTGGGGAGATTGTTAGGCGCTTGGATTGCAAAGAGGGCCGCAAGTATGACGGAGTGACGAGAGCCACATTGGGGAGTTTGTAAGGCGCTTGGATTGCAAAGAGGGCCGCAAGTATGACGGAGTGACGAGAGATACATTGGGGATATGTTAGGCACTTGGATTGCAAAGAGGGCCGCAAGTATGAAGGTTTGACGAGAGCCACATTGGGGAGGTTGTTAAGCGTTTTGATTGCAAAGAGGGCCGCAAGTATGGTGGAGTGACGAGAGCCATATTGGGGAGATTGTTAGGCGCTTGGATTGCAAAGAGGGGGCGCAAAAATGGCGGAGTGTCGAAAGCCACATCGGGGAGATTGTAAGGCGCTCTTATTGCAAAGAGGGCCGCAAGTATGACGGGGTGGCGATGGCCACATTGGGGAGATTGTTAGGCGCTTGGATGGCAAAGAGGGCCGCAAGTATGACGGAGTGGCGAGAGCACCATTGGGGAGATTGTAAGGCGCTTGGATTGCAAAGAGGGCCGCAAGTATGGCTGAGTGACGAGAGCCACACTGGGGAGATTGTTAGGCGCTTGAATTGCAAAGAGGGCCGCAAGCATGACGGTGTGACGAGAGCCACATTGGGGAGATTGTTAGGCGCTAGGACTGCAAAGAGGGCCGCAAGTATGGCGGAGTTACGAGAACCACATCGAGAGATTGTTAGGCGCTTGGATTGCAAAGAGGGCCGCAAGTATGACAAAGTGACGAGAGCCACATTGGGGAGATTGTTAGGCGCTTGGATTGAAAAGAGGGCCGCAAGTATGACGGAGTGGCGAAAGCCACATCGGGGAGATTGTTAGGCGCTTTGATTGCAAAGAAGGCCGCAAGTATGACGGAGTGGCGAGAACCACATGGGGGAGATTGTTAGGCGATTGGATTGCAAAGAGGGCCGCAAGAGTGACGGAGTGAAAGTGCCACCTTTTGGAGATTGTTAGGCGCTTGGATGGCAAAGAGGGCCGCAAGTATGGCGGAGTGGCGAGAGCCATATTGGGGAGATTGTTAGGCGCTTGGATTTCAAAGAGGGCCGCAAGTATGGCGGAGTGGCGAGAGCCATATTAGGGAGATGTTAGGCACTTGGATTGCAAAGAGGGCCGCCATTATGGGGGAGTGACGAGAGCCACATTGGAGAGATTGTTAGACGCTTATATTGCAAAGAGGGCCGCAAGTATGACGGTGTGACGAGAGCAACACTGGGGAGATTGTAAGGCGTTTGGATTGCAAAGAGGGCCGCAAGTATGACGATGTGGCGAGAGCAACACTGGGGATATTGTAAGGCGCTTGGATTGCAAAGAGGGCCGCGAGTATGGTGCAGTGACGAGAGCCACATTGGGGAGATTGTAAGGTGCTTGGATTGCAAAGAGGGCCGCAAGAATGGCGGTGTGGCGAGAGCCACATTGAGGAGATTGTTAGGCGCTTGGATTGCAAAGAGGGCCGCAAGTATGACGGTGTGAAGAGAGCCACATTGGGGAGATTGTTAGGCGCTTGGTTTGCAAAGAGGGCCGCAAGTATGACGGAGTGGCGAGGGCAACATTGGGGAGATTGTGAGGCGCTTGGATTGCAAAGAGGGCCGCAAGTATGACGGAGTGACGACAGGCCCATTTGGGAGACGTGAGGCACTTGGATTGCAAAGAGGGCCGCAAGTATGGTGTAGTGACGAGAGCCACATTGGGGAGATTGTTAGGCGTTTGGATTGCAAAGAGGGCCGCAAGTATGACGGTGTGAAGAAAGCCACATTGGGGAAATTGTTTGGCACTTGGATTGCAAAGAGGGCCGCAAGTATGACGGAGCGACGAGAGCCACATTGGGGAGATTGTTAGGCGCTTGGATTGCAAAGAGGGCCGCAAGTATGACGGTGTGAAGAGAGCCACATTGGGGAGATTGTTAGGCGCTTGGATTGAAAAGAGGGCCGCAAGTATGACGGAGTGGCGAGAGCCACATCGGGGAGATTGTTAGGCGCTTTGATTGCAAAGAGGGCCGCAAGTATGACGGAGTGGCGAGAACCACATGGAGGAGATTGTTAGGCGCTTGGATTGCAAAGAGGGCCGCAAGAGTGACGGAGTGAAAGTGCCACCTTTGGGAGATTGTGAGGCGCTTGGATTGCAAAGAGGGCCGCAAGTATGACGGAGTAGCGAGAGCCACATTGGGGAGATTGTTAGGCGCTCTGATTCAAGAGGGCCGCAAGTATGCCGGAGTGACGAGAGCCACATTGAAGAAATTGTTAGGCGCTTGGATTGCAAAGAGGGCCGCAAGAGTGACGGAGTGAAAGTGCCACCTTGGGGAGATTGTTAGGCGCTTGGATTGCAAAGAGGGCCGCAAGTATGGCGGAGTGGCGAGAGCCATATTGGGGAGATTGTTAGGCACTTGGATTGCAAAGAGGGCCGCAAGTATGGGGGAGTGACGAGAGCCACATTGGAGAGATTGTGAGACGCTTGTATTGCAAAGGGGGCCGCAAGTATGACAGTGTGACGAGAGCCACATTGGGGAGATTGTTAGGCGCTTGGATTGCAAAGAGGGCCGCAAGTATGACGGAGTGGGAAAGCAACACTGGGGAGATTTTAAGGCGCTTGTTTGAAAAGAGGGCCGCAAGTATGACGGTGTGACGAGAGCCACATCGGGGAGATTGTTATGCGCTTTGATTGCAAGGAGGGCCGCAAGTATGACGGAGTGGCGAGAACCACATTGGGGAGATTGTTAGGCGCTTTGATTGCAAAAAGGGCCGCAAGTATGACGGAGTAGCGAGAGCCACATCGGGGAGATTGTTAGGCGTTTTGATTGCAAAGAGGGCCGCAGGTATGGTGGAGTGACGAGAGCAACCTTGGGGAGATTGTGAGGCGCTTGGATTGCAAAGAGGGCCGCAAGTATGACGGAGTGACGACAGGCCCATTTGGGAGATGTAAGGCACTTGGATTGCAAAAAAGGCCGCAAGTATGGTGTAGTGACGAGAGCCACATTGGGGAGATTGTAAGGCGTTTGGATTGCAAAGAGGGCCGCAAGTATGACGGTGTGAAGAAAGCCACATTGGGGAAATTGTTTGGCACTTGGATTGCAAAGAGGGCCGCAAGTATGACGGAGCGACGAGAGCCACATTGGGGAGATTGTTAGGCGCTTGGATTGCAAAGAGGGCCGCAAGTATGACGGTGTGAAGAGAGTCACATTGGGGAGATTGTTAGGCGCTTGTCTTGCAAAGAGGGCCGCAAGTATGACGGAGTGGCGAGAGCAACCCTGGGGAGATTGTTAGACGCTTGGATTGCAAAGAGGGCCGCAAGTATGACGGAGTGGCGAGAGCCACATTAGGGAGATGTTAGGCACATGGATTGCAAACAGCACATTTTTGTTTTCAGGATGTCTAGATAATTAACGCAAATAAAATAAAAAAAAAATACAAAAACAAATTTGGACATCCCGTATGGTAGCTACGAGCACTTGAAAAAAAAATTTCCCCTTAGTAAACCCTTCTCAACTTTGCTTGTCTGAATATGGAAGAAAAAAAGACTGCCGGTTACGGGACTCGAACCCCGGACCGCGAAAACCTAGTCGGCGTCGCTACCCCGTACGCCATGCCACTTGATGGAAGTTGGATCGCTTACACTGATAGATAACCCACTGCTCTCAATGTATGCATGAATACATCTCATTGTATCTCGATTCATTCTTATTGTAATTGTAACACCAAAGCTAGATAGATTTATGGACAGCGAGGGTCTCATTGGATTTAAAAAACATCCAAGAATATCCAGGAAGCCGTTTTTTAACTAACTCTAAAAATTCAGTTTCACACATTGTCTTTTTAAAATCGCCTTTGATAGATCTTGATCGCGTGATAGCGAAAGAGTAAATCGTTTGTGGTAACAATGAGCCGTTAAACCGGTAAAAAATAAACCGTTTCCATTCACGTTGATGCATTGATATTAATGCGTGAAAATGGTGGAACAAAAAAGAGTGGGTGTACCGGGTCTCGAACCCCAGACCTCAAGTATTCGAAGCTACAACGTTACTTCGTACGCCACGCCAATCGATGGAAGTAGCGTTGCTTACACTGGTAGATAACACACTGGTCTCAATGTATGGCATAGCTTGTTGTATTCACATAGCTCGTCATCACGCCAACATTAAAACATGTTTCCTCGGCTAACCATTAATGCAAGGCAAGCATTAACATGTTTTATGTATAGATTATGAATGTCCAACGGAGAAACTCTAATCATTATTATATTAACCATTTAACAAGAGACGCTACGCGTCGTCAAAGACGTGCTCAAAGACACTCTGTTTTTTAGAATTATATTCTTTACGGCTATATTGTTTAATTGGGGGATCTTAAAGTTTCTTCTCAAGGTAGATATGAACATGGTCTACTTTCAAAAAAATCATCGCGTCGCTATGTTTTTTTGTGAGCGACGTGAGGCGTCGCCGAAATTTCAAAGATTTTCTTGTCAAGTTCCACTTTCGGTACCGATTGTGGATGAACGGTGGTACCTAGTTAGTCGTAGCGTCGAACTTAAGGTCAACAATAATCCTTAGTGACGTAGTAACTCTACTGGTGTGACGAGTGACGGTGTGACGAGAGCCACATTGGGGAGATTGTTTGGCAATTGGATTGCAAAGAGGGCCGCAAGTATGACGGAGCGACGAGAGCCACATTGGGGAGATTGTTAGGCGCTTGGATTGCCAAGAGGGCCGCAAGTATGGTGGAGTTACGAGAGCCACACTGGGGAGATTGTTAGGCGCTTGGATTGCAAAGAGTGCCGCAAGTATGACGGAGTGACGAGAGCCACATTGGGGAGTTTGTGAGGCGCTTGGATTGCAAAGAGGGCCGCAAGTATGACAGAGCGACGAGAGCCACATTGGGGAGATTGTTAGGCGCTTGGATTGCCAAGGGGGCCGCCAGTATGGTGGAGTTACGAGAGCCACACTGGGGAGATTGTTAGGCGCTTGGATTGCAAAGAGGGCCGCAAGTATGACGGAGTGACGAGAGCCACATTGGGGAGTTTGTTAGGCGCTTGGATTCCAAAGGGGGCCGCAAGTATGGCGGAGTGGCGAGAACCACATCGGGGAGATTGTTAGGCGCTTGGATTGCAAAGAGGGCCGCAAGTATGACGGGGTGACGAGATCCACATCGGAGAGATTGTTAGGCGCTTGGGGTCACCTTAGGGAGTTTGTTAGGCGCTTGGATTGCAAAGAGGGCCGCAAGTATGGCGAAGTGGTGAGAGCCACATCGGGGAGATTGTCAGGCGCTTGGATTGCAAAGAGGGCCGCAAGTATGACGGAGTGGCGAGAGCAACACTGGGGAGATTGTAAGACGCTTGGATTGCAAAGAGGGCCGCAAGTATGACGGTGTGACGAGAGCCACATTGGGGAGATTGTTAGGCGCTTGGTTTGCAAAGAGGGCCGCAAGTATGACGGAGTGGCGAGAGCAACACTGAGGAGATTGTTAGACGCTTGGATTACAAAGCGGGCCGCAGGTATGACGGAGTGGCAAGAGCCACATTAGGGAGATTGTTAGGCGCTTGGATTGCAAAGAGGGCCGAAAGTATGGCGGAGTGGCGAGAGCCACATTAGGGAGATGTTAGGCACTTGGATTGCAAAGAGGGCCGCAAGTATGGTGGAGTGACGAGAGCCACATTGAGGAGATTGTTAGGCGTTTGGATTGCAAAGAGGGCCGCAAGTATGACGGTGTGAAGAGAGCCAAATTGGGGAAATTGTTAGGCACTTGGATTGCAAAGAGGGCCGCAAGTATGACGGAGCGACGAGAGCCACATTGGGGAGATTGTTAGGCGCTTGGATTGCAAAGAGGGCCGCAAGTATGACGGTGTGAAGAGAGCCACATTGGGGAGATTGTTAGGCGCTTGGTTTGCAAAGAGGGCCGCAAGTATGACGGAGTGGCGAGAGCAACACTGAGGAGATTGTTAGACGCTTGGATTGCAAAGAGGGCCGCAAGTATGACGGAGTGGCGAGAGCCACATTAGGGAGATGTTAGGCACATGGATTGCAAACAGCACATTTTTGTTTTCAGGATGTCTAGATAATTAACGCAAAAAAAATAAATAAAAATACAAAAACAAATTTGACCATCCCGTATGGTAGCTACGAGCGCTTGAAAAAAAAATTTCCCCTTAGTAAACCCTTCTCAACTTTGCTTGTCTGAATATGGAAGAAAAAAAGACTGCCGGTTACGGGACTCGAACCCCGGACCGCGAAAACACTAGTCGGCGTCGCTACCTCGTACGCCATGCCACTCGATGGAAGTTGGATCGCTTACACTGATAGATAACCCACTGCTCTCAATGTATGCATGAATACATCTCATTGTATCTCGATTCATTCTTATTGTAATTGTAACACCAAAGCTAGATAGATTTATGGACAGCGAGGGTCTCATTGGATTTAAAAAACATCCAAGAATATCCAGGAAGCCGTTTTTTAACTAACTTTAAAAATTCAGTTTCAACACATTGTCTTTTTAAAATCGCCTTTGATAGATCTTGATCGCGTGATCGCGAAAGAGTAAATCGTTTGTGGTAACAACGAGCCGTTTAACCGGTAAAAAATAAACCGTGTCCATTCACGTTGATGCATTGATATTAATGCGTGAAAATGGTGGAACAAAAAAGAGTGGGTGTACCGGGTCTCGAACCCCAGACCTCAAGTATTCGAAGCTACAACGTTACTTCGTACGCCACGCCAATCGATGGAAGTAGCGTTGCTTACACTGGTAGATAACACACTGGTCTCAATGTATGGCATAGCTTGTTGTATTCAGATAGCTCGTCATCACGCCAACATTAAAACATGTTTCCTCGGCTAACCATTAATGCAAGGCAAGCATTAACATGTTTTATGTATTGAGTATGAATGTCCAACGGAGAAACTCTAATCATTATTATATTAACCATTTAACAAGAGACGCTACGCGTCGTCAAAGACGTGCTCAAAGACACTCTGTTTTTTAGAATTATATTCTTTACGGCTATATTGTTTAATTAGGGGATCTTAAAGTTACTTCTCAAGGTAGATATGAACATGGTCTACTTTCCAAAAAATCATCAGGTCGCTATGTTTTTTGTGAGCGACGTGAGGCGTCGCCGAAATTTCAAAGATTTTCTTGTCAAGTTCCACTTTCGGTACCGATTGTGGATGAACGGTGGTACCAAGTTAGTCGTAGCGTCGAACTTAAGGTCAACAATAATCCTTGGTGACGTATTTACTCTACTGGTGTGACGAGTGACGGTGTGACGAGAGCCACATTGTGGAGATTGTTTGGCACTTGGATTGCAAAGAGGGCCGCAAGTATGACGGAGCGACGAGAGCCAAATTAGGTAGATTGTTAGGCGCTTGGATTGCCAAGAGGGCCGCAAGTATGGTGGTGTTACGAGAGCCACACTGGGGAGATTGTTAGGCGCTTGGATTGCAAAGAGGGCCGCAAGTATGACGGAGTGACGAGAGCCACATTGGGGAGTTTGTGAGGCGCTTGGATTGCAAAGAGGGCCGCAAGTATGACGGAGTGACGAGAGATACATTGGGGATATGTTAGGCACTTGGATTCCAAAGAGGGCCGCAAGTATGAAGGTTTGACGAGAGCCACATTGGGGAGATTGTTAAGCGTTTTGATTGCAAAGAGGGCCGCAAGTATGGTGGAGTGACGAGAGCCATATTGGGGAGATTGTTAGGCGCTTGGATTGCAAAGAGGGCCGCAATAATGGCGGAGTGGCGAAAGCCACATCGGGGAGATTGTAAGGCGCTCTGATTGCAAAGAGGGCCGCAAGTATGACGGAGTGGCGAGAGCCACATTGGGGAGATTGTTAGGCGCTTGGATGGCAAAGAGGGCCGCAAGTATGACGGTGTGACGAGCTACATTGGGGACATAATTAGGCGCTTGGATTGCAAAGAGGGCCGCAAGTTTGTCACGGACACACGGCCCGTGACCGCCTTTCGGCCCACAACCCGCATCCCTGACCATGCCGCACAAATCTCCCGCCCTGATATCTGTTGTCACCGAGATCACCTCGATACTGATGGTATGCGTTAGGGGTGGGAGAGGGGCCATGAGAGAAGAGAACCGGCGGTGGGACGTGAGTCGAGAGTCAGCCTCCGCATAGGGGAGGTCAGGAGACTCGTTACGAGTAGAGACAGATTTTGCGTTGAGGAAAAAAGGGGCGTTTTTCGAGGCCTTGTTCGGGCAATACTGCGGGTACAGGGATTAAGATAAGTAGCCGGTTGTTGGCATCAAGCTTATAATTATCGTAATTGCGTTATTTTTTCGTGGAGAAGAAACGTCTCGTATTGTGTCAAAATATGCAGGTATATATTTTCCGAACTAACTGATTTTTGATACGGAGGTAAATAAGTATTCCTTATTATTTCGGTGGTGAAAAGTGAGTTTAGCTGGAGACAGTCGCTGTATCCCGCAATTACCGCCGCATACAGTTTTTCTTCGCCAGCCAGTTGTCCACGATTTGGGAGTGGGGGCAACGCGAAGAGGCGGAAGTTCAGCGCTACCCAAATTCTCGTCGTTTGTGTGTTGGGGACCAGTTACTTCCCGCTATCCAGGGATTCGCAAGAGAGAGCAGGGAGCAGGGGAAGCCATAGGAACATCGTGCTGAAGACGTCGCGACGCCACCGCTGCCGGACGCCGTCCTGGACTGGGTTCGCCTTCCGGGGACGCAGGGACACCCGTTCCAGTGGAGTAAAGCTAAGTGCCCCTGTTGGTAGTACCGGGAAAGCAGTCTGTAGCAAGGCCATGTTGTAGCTGTAGTTTTCTTGTGTGTATCTTCCACAGGGTGCCAGTAGGTTGCGCGCTGACGTGTAGCTTGCCACCAGATTACGTCACCGCCTGTGAGCTGCCCGAGCAGCGGTATAATAGTGATCGAGTGCGTTACAATAAGTCAACGTATTGGTACCGTGTCGTAATAACGGTGGACCCTAGTTAGACGTTATAGACATATACTATTCAAATATATAATTTAACAGCTATCCTTAGAATATAATGACGGCTATGCCTGGACATTTTGTTGAGCCACGTTGGTGGAGGGGCATGTAGCCTAGCCCTTACCAATCGCCCAACCGATTACCGATACTAGCGGGAAGTGAATAGGCGGCCAGCTGCTTTATAAACTATTTGGTAACCGATGTTTGAATACTATTATATTACACCCTATTATCTAGTTTCTGTTGGAGATGGACATTCTTATCCATAATTTATTACTAGTAGTTGTTGAGTGCACGTTTAACCCATATCGTGTCGCTATAGGTAACGAGGTAGATCCTCCATTCATTCGGCGTGCTTTCATAACTATACATACTACTGATTATCACTAACCATTGTTTAACACTATTATTTATTAGTGCATTCCACTGTTTATATAAAATATATTGTTATTTTTATTTGTATTATGGAATCATCAGAAGTAAAGCTCGTAGTGTAAGGGGCCCCGCGCGAGTACTTTGTTCACATACTCACAGCGTCTTTGTAGGAGTTGTAGTAATTAGCGGCGTTTGTCATAATATTATATTGTATAATTTAAATATTTTGTTATTCAACTCTGTCTATGTTATTTGGTAAGCTATTGTTAACAGTAATGAGGATACTTTTCATTAAATATATATATATTCAATATTCGCATTTACTGCTGTTACGATCCTAAGACGACGTTATTCCTCAACAACCACCACCTTATAATAATTGAACACTGCTGGGGCTTTGTTCCTTTTCCCCCAAAGCAGTCTGTTAAAATAAATAACCATCATTATATTTTTTTAAAAAAGGAAAGGAACTGGAGCCCGTTTTAAGTATCCCGGGAATAGAGGAGTCGACCCACGGCCCAGCTACACCATCAACCCCCACGTGGCAGCGGCAGTGGCAGACTTTGGGTAAGTCGTCACAAGTTTGACGGAGTGGCGAGAGCAACACTGGGGAGATTGTTAGGCGCTTGAATTGCAAAGAGGGCCGCAAGCATGGCGGTGTGACGAG
The DNA here is from genome assembly GCA_945910005.1 of Isoperla grammatica. Taxonomy (NCBI): domain Eukaryota; kingdom Metazoa; phylum Arthropoda; class Insecta; order Plecoptera; family Perlodidae; genus Isoperla; species Isoperla grammatica. Next base: position 41,220,678 of record OX246748.1, on the reverse strand, counting down.
AGCCACATTGGGGAGATTGTTAGGCGCTTGGACTGCAAAGAGGGCCGCAAGTATGGCGGAGTGACGAGAACCACATCGAGAGATTGTTAGGCACTTGGATTGCAAAGAGGGCCGCAAGTATGACAAAGTGACGAGAGCCACATTGGGGAGATTGTTAGGCGCTTGGATTGAAAAGAGGGCCGCAAGTATGACGGAGTGGCGAGAGCCACATTGGGGAGATTGTTAGGCGCTTTGATTGCAAAGAGGGCCGCAAGTATGACGGAGTGGCGAGAACCACATGGGGGAGATTGTTAGGCGCTTGGATTGCAAAGAGGGCCGCTAGAGTGACGGAGTGAAAGTGCCACCTTGGGGAGATTGTGAGGCGCTTGGATTGCAAAGAGGGCCGCAAGTATGACGGAGTGGCGAGAGCCACATTGGGGAGATTGTTAGGCGCTCTGATTCAAGAGGGCTGCAAGTATGCCGGAGTGACGAGAGCCACATTGAAGAAATTGTTAGGCGCTTGGATTGCAAAGAGGGCCGCAAGAGTGACGGAGAGAAAGTGCCACCTTGGGGAGATTGTTAGGCGCTTGGATTGCAAAGAGGGCCGCAAGTATGGCGGAGTGGCGAGAGCCATATTGGGGAGATTGTTAGGCACTTGGATTGCAAAGAGGGCCGCAAGTATAGGGGAGTGACGAGAGCCACATTGGAGAGATTGTGAGACGCTTGTATTGCAAAGGGGGCCGCAAGTATGACAGTGTGACGAGAGCCACATTGGAGAGATTGTTAGGCGCTTGGATTGCAAAGAGGGCCGCAAGTATGACGGAGTGGGAAAGCAACACTGGGGAGATTTTAAGGCGCTTGTTTGAAAAGAGGGCCGCAAGTATGGCGGTGTGACGAGAGCCACATCGGGGAGATTGTTATGCGCTTTGATTGCAAGGAGGGCCGCAAGTATGACGGAGTGGCGAGAACCACATTGGGGAGATTGTTAGGCGCTTGGATTGCAAAGAGGGCCGCAAGTATGACGGAGTGGCGAGAGCCACATCGGGGAGATTGTTTGGCGTTTTGATTGCAAAGAGGGCCGCGGGTATGGTGGAGTGACAAGAGCAACACTGGGGAGATTGTTAGGCGCTTGGATTGCAAAGAGGGCCGCAAGTATGGTGCAGTGACGAGAGCCACATTGGGAAGATTGTTAGGTGCTTGGATTGCAAAGAGGGCCGCAAGTATGGTGGAGTGACGAGAGCCACATTGGGGAGATTGTTAGGCGTTTGGATTGCAAAGAGGGCCGCAAGTATGACGGTGTGAAGAGAGCCACATTGGGGAAAATAGTAGGCACTTGGATTGCAAAAAGGGCCGCAAGTATGACGGAGCGACGAGAGCCACATTGGGGAGATTGTTAGGCGCTTGGATTGCAAAGAGGGCCGCAAGTATGACGGTGTGAAGAGAGCCACATTGGGGAGATTGTTAGGCGCTTGGTTTGCAAAGAGGGCCGCAAGTATGACGGAGTGGCGAGAGCCACATCGGGGAGATTGTTAGGCGCTTTTAATGCAAAGAGGGCCGCAAGTATGACGGAGTGGCGAGAACCACATGGGGGAGATTGTTAGGCGCTTAGATTGCAAAGAGGGCCGCAAGAGTGACGGAGTGAAAGTGCCACCTTGGGGAGATTGTGAGGCGCTTGGATTGCAAAGAGGGCCGCAAGTATGACGGAGTGGCGAGAGCCACATTGGGGAGATTGTTAGGCGCTCTGATTCAAGAGGGCCGCAAGTATGCCGGAGCGACGAGAGCGACATTAGAGAGATTGTTAGGCGCTTGGATTGCAAAGAGGGCCGCAAGAGTGACGGAGTGGCGAGAGCCACATTAGGGAGATGTTAGGCACATGGATTGCAAACAGCACATTTTTGTTTTCAGGATGTCTAGATAATTAACGCAAAAAAAATAAATAAAAATACAAAAACAAATTTGACCATCCCGTATGGTAGCTACGAGCGCTTGAAAAAAAAATTTCCCCTTAGTAAACCCTTCTCAACTTTGCTTCTCTGAATATGGAAGAAAAAAAGACTGCCGGTTACGGGACTCGAACCCCGGACCGCGAAAACACTAGTCGGCGTCGCTACCCCGTACGCCATGCCACTCGATGGAAGTTGGATCGCTTACACTGATAGATAACCCACTGCTCTCAATGTATGCATGAATACATCTCATTGTATCTCGATTCATTCTTATTGTAATTGTAACACCAAAGCTAGATAGATTTATGGACAGCGAGGGTCTCATTAGATTTAAAAAACATCCAAGAATATCCAGGAAGCCGTTTTTTAACTAACTCTAAAAATTCAGTTTCGACACATTGTCTTTTTAAAATCGCCTTAGATAGATCTTGATCGCGTGATTGCGAAAGAGTAAATCGTTTGTGGTAACAACGAGCCGTTTAACCGGTAAAAAATAAACCGTGTCCATTCACGTTGATGCATTGATATTAATGCGTGAAAATGGTGGAACAAAAAAGAGTGGGTGTACCGGGTCTCGAACCCCAGACCTCAAGTATTCGAAGCTACAACGTTACTTCGTACGCCACGCCAATCGATGGAAGTAGCGTTGCTTACACTGGTAGATAACACACTGGTCTCAATGTATGGCATTGCTTGTTGTATTCAGATAGCTCGTCATCACGCCAACATTAAAACATGTTTCCTCGGCTAACCATTAATGCAAGGCAAGCATTAACATGTTTTATGTATAGAGTATGAATGTCCAACGGAGAAACTCTAATCATTATTATATTAACCATTTAACAAGAGACGCTACGCGTCGTCAAAGACGTGCTCAAAGACACTCTGTTTTTTAGAATTATATTCTTTACGGCTATATTGTTTGATTGGGGGATCTTAAAGTTACTTCTCAAGGTAGATATGAACATGGTCTTCTTTCAAAAAAATCATCAGGTCGCTATGTTTTTTGTGAGCGACGTGAGGCGTCGCCGAAATTTCAAAGATTTTCTTGTCAAGTTCCACTTTCGGTACCGATTGTGGATGAACGGTGGTACCTAGTTAGTCGTAGCGTCGAACTTAAGGTCAACAATAATCCTTGGTGACGTAGTAACTCTACTGGTGTGACGAGTGACGGTGTGACGAGAGCCACATTGGGGAGATTGTTTGGCACTTGGATTGCAAAGAGGGCCGCAAGTATGACGGAGCGACGAGAGCCAAATTGGGGAGATTGTTAGGCGCTTGGATTGCCAAGAGGGCCGCAAGTATGGTGGAGTTACGAGAGCCACACTGGGGAGATTGTTAGGCGCTTGGATTGCAAAGAGGGCCGCAAGTATGACGGAGTTACGAGAGCCACATTGGGGAGTTTGTGAGGCGCTTGGATTGCAAAGAGGGCCGCAAGTATGACGGAGTGACGAGAGATACATTGGGGATATGTTACGCACTTAAATTGCAAAGAGGGCCGCAAGTATGAAGGTTTGAGAAAGCCACATTGGGGAGATTGTTAAGCGTTTTGATTGCAAAGAGGGCCGCAAGTATGGTGGAGTGACGAGAGCCATATTGGGGAGATTGTAAGGCGCTTGAATTGCAAAGAGGGGCCGCAAGAATGGCGGAGTGGCGAAAGCCACATCGGGGAGATTGTAAGGCGCTCTGATTGCAAAGAGGGCCGCAAGTATGACGGAGTGGCGAGAGCCACATTGCGGAGATTGTTAGGCGCTTGGATGGCAAAGAGGGCCGCAAGTATGACGGTGTGACGAGAGCCACATTGGGGACATAATTAGGCGCTTGGATTGCAAAGAGGGCCGCAAGTTTGACGGAGTGGCGAGAGCAACACTGGGGAGATTGTTAGTCGCTTTGATTGCACAGAGGGCCGCAAATATAGGTGGAGTGACGAGAGCCACATTGGGGAGATTGTTAGGCGCTTGGATTGCAAAGAGGGCCGCAAGGATGACGGAGTGGCGAGAGCCACATTGGGGAGATTGTTAGGTTTTTGGATTGCAAAGAGGGCCGCAAGTATGGCGGAGTGACGAGAGCCACACTGGGGAGATTGTTAGGCGCTTGAATTGCAAAGAGGGCCGCAAGCATGGCGGTGTGACAAGAGCCACATTGGGGAGATTGTAAGGCGCTTGGACTGCAAAGAGGGCCGCAAGTATGGCGGAGTGACGAGAACCACATCGAGAGATTGTTAGGCGCTTGGATTGCAAAGAGGGCCGCAAGTATGACAAAGTGACGAGAGCCACATTGGGGAGATTGTTAGGCGCTTGGATTGCAAAGAGGGCCGCAAGTATGACGGAGTGGCGAGAGCCACATTGGGGAGATTGTTAGGCGCTCTGATTCAGGAGGGCCGCAAGTTTGCCGGAGTGACGAGAGACACATTGGAGTGATTGTTAGGCGTTTGGATTGCAAAGAGGGCCGCAAGAGTGACAAAGTGAAAGTGCCACCTTGGGGAGATTGTTAGGCGCTTGGATTGCAAAGAGGGCCGCAAGTATGGCGGAGTGGCGAGAGCCATATTGGGGAGATTGTTAGGCACTTGGATTGCAAAGAGGGCCGCAAGTATGGGGGAGTGACGAGAGCCACATTGGAGAGATTGTGAGACGCTTGTATTGCAAAGAGGGCCGCAAGTATGACGGTGTGACGAGAGCCACATTGGGGAGATTGTTAGGCGCTTGGATTGCAAAAAAGGCCGCAAGTATGACGGAGTGGGAAAGCAACACTGGGAAGATTGTAAGGCGCTTGTTTGAAAAGAGGGCCGCAAGAATGACGGTGTGACGAGAGCCACATCGGGGAGATTGTTATGCGCATTGATTGCAAGGAGGGCCGCAAGTATGACGGAGTAGCGAGAACCACATTGGGGAGATTGTTAGGCGCTTGGATTGCAAAGAGGGCCGCAAGTATGACGGAGTGGCGAGAGCCACATCGGGGAGATTGTAAGGCGTTTTGATTGCAAAGAGTGCCGCAGGTATGGTGGAGTGACGAGAGCAACACTGGGGAGATTGTTAAGCGTTTGGATTGCAAAGAGGGCCGCAAGTATGACGGTGTAAAGAGAGCCACATTGGGGAAATTAGTAGGCACTTGGATTGCAAAGAGGGCCGCAAGTATGACGGAGCGACGAGAGCCACATTGGGGAGATTGTTAGGCGCTTGGATTGCAAAGAGGGCCGCAAGTATGACGGTGTGAAGAGAGCCACATTGGGGAGATTGTTAGGCGCTTGGTTTGCAAAGAGGGCCGCAAGTATAACGGAGTGGCGAGACCAACACTGGGGAGATTGATAGACGCTTGGATTGCAAAGAGGGCCGCAAGTATGACGGAGTGGCGAGAGCCACATTAGGGAGATGTTAGGCACATGGATTGCAAACAGCACATTTTTGTTTTCAGGATGTCTAGAAAATTAACGCAAAAAGAAAAAATAAAAATACAAAAACAAATTTGGAAATCCCGTATGGTAGCTACGAGCGCTTGAAAAAAAAATTCCCCCTTAGTTAACCCTTCTCAACTTTGCTTGTCTGAATATGGAAGAAAAAAAGACTGCCGGTTACGGGACTCGAACCCCGGACCGCGAAAACACTAGTCGGCGTCGCTACCCCGTACGCCATGCCACTCGATGGAAGTTGGATCGCTTACACTGATAGATAACCCACTGCTCTCAATGTATGCATGAATACATCTCATTGTATCTCGATTCATTCTTATTGTAATTGTAACACCAAAGCTAGATAGATTTATGGACAGCGAGGGTCTCTTTGGATTTAAAAAACATCCAAGAATATCCAGGAAGCCGTTTTTTAACTAACTCTAAAAATTCAGTTTCAACACATTGTCTTTTTAAAATCGCCTTTGATAGATCTTGATCGCGTGATCGCGAAAGAGTAAATCGTTTGTGGTAACAACGAGCCGTTAAACCAGTAAAAAATAAACCGTGTCCATTCACGTTGATGCATTGATATTAATGCGTGAAAATGGTGGAACAAAAAAGAGTGGGTGTACCGGGTCTCGAACCCCAGACCTCAAGTATTCGAAGCTACAACGTTACTTCGTACGCCACGCCAATCGATGGAAGTAGCTTTGCTTACACTGGTAGATAACACACTGGTCTCAATGTATGGCATAGCTTGTTGTATTCAGATAGCTCGTCATCACGCCAACATTAAAACATGTTTCCTCGGCTAACTATTAATGCAAGGCAAGCATTAACATGTTTTATGTATAGAGTATGAATGTCCAACGGAGAAACTCTAATCATTATTATATTAACCATTTAACAAGAGACGCTACGCGTCGTCAAAGACGTGCTCAAAGACTCTGTTTTTTAGAATTATATTCTTTACGGCTATATTGTTTAATTGGGGGATCTTAAAGTTACTTCTCAAGGTAGATATGAACATGGTCTACTTTCAAAATAATCATCGCGTCGCTATGTTTTTTGTGAGCGACGTGAGGCGTCGCCGCAATTTCAAAGATTTTCTTGTCAAGTTCCACTTTCGGTACCGATTGTGGATGAACGGTGGTACCTAGTTAGTCGTAGCGTCGAACTTAAGGTCAACAATAATCCTTGGTGACGTAGTAACTCTACTGGTGTGACGAGTGACGGTGTGACGAGAGCCACATTGGGGACATAATTAGGCGCTTGGATTGCAAAGAGGGCCGCAAGTTTGACGGAGTGACGAGAGCCACACTGGGGAGATTGTTAGGCGCTTGAATTGCAAAGAGGGCCGCAAGCATGACGGTGTGACGACAGCCACATTGGGGAGATTGTTAGGCGCTAGGACTGCAAAGAGGGCCGCAAGTATGGCGGAGTGACGAGAACCACATCGAGAGATTGTTAGGCGCTTGGATTGCAAAGAGGGCCGCAAGTATGACAAAGTGATGAGAGCCACATTGGGGAGATTGTAAGGCGCTTGGATTGAAAAGAGGGCCGCAAGTATGACGGAGTGGCAAAAGCCACATCGGGGAGATTGTGAGGCGCTTTGATTGCAAAGAGGGTTGCAAGTATGACGGAGTGGCGAGAACTACATGGGGGAGATTGTAAGGCGCTTGGATTGCAAAGAGGGCCGCAAGAGTGACGGAGTGAAAGTGCCACCTTGGGGAGATTGTGAGGCGCTTGGATTGCAAAGAGGGCCGCAAGTATGACGGAGTGGCGAGAGCCACATTGGGGAGATTGTTAGGCGCTCTGATTAAAGAGGGCCGCAAGTATGCCGGAGCGACGAGAGCCACATTGGAGAGATTGTTAGGCGCTTGGATTGCAAAGAGGGCCGCAAGAGTGATGGAGTGGAAGTGCCACCTTGGGGAGATTGTAAGGCGCTTGGATTGCATAGAGGGCCGCAAGTATGGCGGAGTGGCGAGAGCCATATTGGGGAGATTGTTAGGCAATTGGATTACAAAGAAGGCCGCAAGTTTGGGGGAGTGACGAGAGCCACATTGGAGAGATTGTGAGTCGCTTGTATTGCAAAGAGGGCCGCAAGTATGACGGTGTGAAGAAAGCCACATCGGGGAGACTGTAAGAAGCTCTGATTGCAAAGAGGGCCGCAAGTATGACGGAGTAGAGAGCCACATTGGGGACATTGTTAGGCGCTTGGATTGCAAAGAGGGCCGCAAGTTTTACGGAGTGGCAAGAGCAACACTGGGGAGATTGTTAGGCACTTTGATTGCAAAGAGGGCCGCAAGAATGACAGATTGTTAGGCGCTTGGATTGAAAAGAGGGCCGCAAGTATGATAGAGTGGCGAGAGCCACATCGGGGAGATTGTTAGGCGCTTGGATTGCAAAGAGGGCCGCAAGTATGACGGTGTGGCGAGAGCCACATTTGGGGAGATTGTTAGGCGCTTGGATTGCAAAGAGGGCCGCAAGTATGACGGTGTGCCGAGAGCCACATTAGGGAGATTGTTAGGCGTTTTGATTGCAAAGAGGGCCGCAAGTATGGTGGAATGACGAGAGCCATATTGGGGAGATTGTTAGGCGCTTGGATTGCAAAGAGGGCCGAGAGAATGGCGGAGTGGCGAGAGCCACATCGGGGAGATTGTTAGGCGTTCTGATTGCAAAGAAGGCCGCAAGTATGACGGAGTGGCGAGAGCCACATTGGGGAGATTGTTAGGCGCTTGGATTGCAAAGAGGGCCGCAAGTATGGCGGAGTGGCGAGAGCCACATTAGGGAAATGTAAGGCACTAGAATTGCAAAGAGGGCCGCAAGTATGGCGGTGTGACGAGAGCCACATTGGGGAGATTGTTTGGCACTTGGATTGCAAAGAGGGCCGCAAGTATGACAGAGCGACGAGAGCCACATTGGGGAGATTGTTAGGCGCTTGGATTGCCAAGGGGGCCGCAAGTATGACGGAGTGACGGGATCCACATCGGAGAGATTGTAAGGCGCTTGGGGCCACCTTGGGGAGTTTGCTAGGCGCTTGGATTGCAAAGAGGGCCGCAAGTATGGCGGAGTGGCGAGAGCCACATCGGGGAGATTGTCAAGTATGACAGAGTGACGAAAGCCACATTGGAGAGATTGTGAGGCGCTTGGATGGCAAAGAGGGCCGCAAGTATGATGGAGTGACGACAGGCCCATTTGAGAGATGTGAGGCACTTGGATTGCAAAGAGGGCCGCAAGTATGGTGGAGTGAAGAGAGCTACATTGGGGAGATTTTTAGGCGCTTAGATGGCAAAGAGGGCCGCAAGTATGGCGGAGTGTGGAGAGCCATATTGGGGAGATTGTTAGGCGCTTGGATTTTAAAGAGGGCCGCAAGTATGGCGGAGTGGCGAGAGCCACATTAGGGAGATGTTAGGCACTTGGATTGCAAAGAGGGCCGCAATAATGGGGGAGTGACGAGAGCCACATTGGAGAGATTGTAAGACGCTTATATTGCAAAGAGGGCCGCAAGTATGACAGTGTGACGAGAGCCACATTGGGGAGATTGTTAGGCGCTTAGATTGCAAAGAGGGCCGCAAGTATGACGATGTGGCGAGAGCAACACTGGGGAGATTGTTAGGCGCTTGGATTGCAAAGAGGGCCGCAAGTATGGTGCAGTGACGAGAGCCACATTGGGGAGATTGTTAGGTGCTTGGATTGCAAAGAGGGCCGCAAGAATGGCGGTGTGACGAAAGCCACATTGGGGAGATTGTAAGGCGCTTGGATTGCAAAGAGAGCCACAAGTATGACGGTGTGAAGAGAGCCACATTGGGGAGATTGTTAGGCGCTTGGTTTGCAAAGAGGGCCGCAAGTATGACAAAGTGGCGAGGGCAACATTGGAGAGATTGTGAGGCGCTTGGATTGCAAAGAGGGCCGCAAGTATGACAAAGTGACGACAGGCCCATTTGGGAGATGTGAGGCACTTGGATTGCAAAGAGGGCCGCAAGTATGGTGGAGTGACGAGAGCCACATTGGGGAGATTGTTAGGCGTTTGGATTGCAAAGAGGGCCGCAAGTATGGCGGAGTGGCGAGAGCCACATTAGGAAGATGTTGGGCACTTGGATTGCAAAGAGTGCCGCAATTATGGGGGAGTGACGAGAGCCACATTGGAGAGATTGTAAGGCGCTTGGATTGCAAAGAGGGCCGCAAGTATGACCGAGTGGGAAAGCAACACTGGGGAGATTGTTAGGCGCTTGGATTGCAAAGAGGACCGCAAGTATGGTGCAGTGACGAGAGCCAAATTGGGAAGATTGTTAGGTGCTTGGATTGCAAAGAGGGCCGCAAGAATGGCGGAGTGGCGAGAGCCACATTGGGGAGATTGTTAGGCGTTTGGATTGCAAAGAGGGCCGCAAGTATGACACTGTGAAGAGAGCCACATTGGGGAAATTGTTTGGCACTTGGATTGCAAAGAGGGCCGCAAATATGACGGAACGACGAGAGCCACATTGGGGAGATTGTTAGGCGCTTGGATTGCAAAGAGGGCCGCCAGTATGACGGTGTGAAGAGAGCCACATTGGGGAGATTTTAGGCGTTTGGATTGCAAAGAGGGCCGCAAGTATGACACTGTGAAGAGAGCCACATTGGAAAAATTGTTTGGCACTTGGATTGTAAGAGGGCCGCAAGTATGACGGAGCGACGAGGGCCACATTGGGGAGATTGTTAGGCGCTTGGATTGCAAAGAGGGCCGCAAGTATGACGGTGTGAAGAGAGCCACATTGGGGAGATTGTTAGGCACTTGGTTTGCAAAGAGGGCCGCAAGTATGACGGAGTGGCGAGAGCAACACTGGGGAGATTGTTAGACGCTTGGATTGCAAAGAGGGCCGCAAGTATGACGGAGTGGCGAGAGCCACATTAGGGAGATGTTAGGAACATGGCTTGCAAACAACACATTTTTGTTTTCAGGATGTCTAGATAATTAACGCAAAAAAAATAAAAAAAAATACAAAAACAAATTTGGACATCCCCTATGGTAGCTACGAGCACTTGAAAAAAAAATTTCCCCTTAGTAAACCCTTCTCAACTTTGCTTGTCTGAATATGGAAGAAAAAAAGACTGCCGGTTACGGGACTCGAACCCCGCACCGCGAAAACACTAGTCGGCGTCGCTACCCCGTACGCCATGCCACTCGATGGAAGTTGGATCGCTTACACTGATAGATAACCCACTGCTCTCAATGTATGCATGAATACATCTCATTGTATCTCGATTCATTCTTATTGTAATTGTCACACCAAAGCTAGATAGATTTGTGGACAGCGAGGGTCTCATTGGATTTAAAAAACATCCAAGAATATCCAGGAAGCCGTTTTTTAACTAACTCTAAAAATTCAGTTTCAACACATTGTCTTTTTAAAATCGCCTTTGATAGATCTTGATCGCGTGATCGCGAAAGAGTAAATCGTTTGTGGTAACAATGAGCCGTTTAACCGGTAAAAAATAAACCGTGTCCATTCACGTTGATGCATTGATATTAATGCGTGAAAATGGTGGAGCAAAAAAGAGTGGGTGTACCGGGTCTCGAACCCCAGACCTCAAGTATTCGAAGCTACAACGTTACTTCGTACGCCACGCCAATCGATGGAAGTAGCGTTGCTTACACTGGTAGATAACACACTGGTCTCAATGTATGGCATAGCTTGTTGTATTCAGATAGCTCGTCATCACGCCAACATTAAAACATGTTTCCTCGGCTAACCATTAATGCAAGGCAAGCATTAACATGTTTTATGTATAGAGTATGAATGTCCAACGGAGAAACTTTAATCATTATTATATTAACTATTTAACAAGAGGCGCTACGCGTCGTCAAAGACGTGCTCAAAGACACTCTGTTTTTTAGAATTATATTCTTTACGGCTATATTGTTTAATTGGGGGATCTTAAAGTTACTTCTCAAGGTAGATATGAACATGGTCTACTTTCCAAAAAAACTTCGCGTCGCTATGTTTTTTGTGAGCGACGTGAGGCGTCGCCGAAATTTCAAAGATTTTCTTGTCAAGTTCCACTTTCGGTACCGATTGTGGATGAACGGTGGTACCTAGTTAGTCGTAGCGTCGAACTTAAGGTCAACAATAATCCTTGGTGACGTAGTAACTCTACTGGTGTGACGAGTGACGGTGTGACGAGAGCCACATTGGGGAGATTGTTTGGCACATGGATTGCAAAGAGGGCCACAAGTATGACGGAGCGACGAGAGCCACATTGGGGAGATTGTTAGGCGCTTGGATTGCCAAGAGGGCCGCAAGTATGGTGGAGTTACGAGAGCCACACTGGGGAGATTGTTAGGCGCTTAGATTGCAAAGAGGGCCGCAAGTATGACGGAGTGACGAGAGCCACATTGGGGAGTTTGTGAGGCGCTTGGATTGCAAAAAGGCCGCAAGTATGACAGAGCGACGAGAGCCACATTGGAGAGATTGTTAGGCGCTTGGATTGCAAAGAGGGCCGCAAGTATGGCGGAGTGGCGAGAGCCACATCGGGGAGATTGTTAGGCGCTTGGATTGCAAAGAGGGCCGCAAGTATGACGGAGTGGCGACAGCAACACTGGGGAGATTGTTAGACGCTTGAATTGCAAAGAGGGCCGCAAGTATGACGGTGTGACGAGGGCCACATTGGGGAGATTGTTAGGCGCTTGGTTTGCAAAGAGGGCCGCAAGTATGACGGAGTGGCGAGAGCAACACTGAGGAGATTGTTAGACGCTTGGATTGCAAAGCGGGCCGCAGGTATGACGGAGTGGCGAGAGCCACATTAGGGAGATTGTTAGGCGCTTGGATTGCAAAGAGGGCCGAAAGTATGGCGGAGTGGCTAGAGCCACATTAGGGAGATGTTAGGCACTTGGATTGCAAAGAGGGCCGCAAGTATGGTGGAGTGACGAGAGCCACATTGGAGAGATTGTTAGACGCTTGTATTGCAAAGAGGGCCGCAAGAATGGCGGTGTGACGAGAGCCACATTGGGGAGATTGTTAGGCGCTTGGATTGCAAAGAGGGCCGCAAGTATGACGGAGCGGCAAGAGCCACATTGGGGAGATTGTTAGGCGCTTGGATTGCAAAGAGGGCCGCAAGTATAGCGGAGTGGCGAGAGCCACATCGGGGAGATTGTTAGGCGCTGAGATTGCAAAGAGGGCCGCAAGTATGACGGAGTGGCGAGAGCAACACTGGGGAGATTGTTAGACGCTTGGATTGCAAAGAGGGCCGCAAGTATGACGGTGTGACGAGAGCCACATTGGGGAGATTGTTAGGCGCTTGGTTTGCAAAGAGGGCCGCAAGTATGACGGAGTGGCGAGAGCAACACTGAGGAGATTGTTAGACGCTTGGATTGCAAAGCGGGCCGCAGGTATGACGGAGTGGCGAGAGCCACATTAGGGAGATTGTTAGGCGCTTGGATTGCAAAGAGGGCCGAAAGTATGGCGGAGTGGCGAGAGCCACATTAGGGAGATGTTAGGCACTTGGATTGCAAAGAGGGCCGCAAGTATGGTGGAGTGACGAGAGCCACATTGGAGAGATTGTTAGACGCATGTATTGCAAAGAGGGCCGCAAGAATGGCGGAGTGACGAGAGCCACATTGGGGAGATTGTTAGGCGCTTGGATTGCAAAGAGGGCCGCAAGTATGACGGTGTGAAGAGAGCCACATTGGGACAATTGTAAGGCACTTGGATTGCAAAGAGGGCCGCAAGTATGACGGAGCGGCAAGAGCCACATTGGGGAGATTGTTAGGCGCTTGGATTGCAAAGAGGGCCGCAAGTATGACAGAGTGGCGAGAGCCACATTGGGGAGATTGTTAGGCGCTTGGATGGCAAAGAGGGCCGCAAGTATGGCGGAGTGGCGAGAGCCATATTGGGGAGATTGTAAGGCGCTTGGATTTCAAAGAGGGCCGCAAGTATGGCGGAGTGGCGAGAGCCACATTAGGAAGATGTTAGGCACTTGGATTGCAAAGAGTGCCGCAATTATGGGGGAGTGACGAGAGCCACATTGGAGAGATTGTAGGGCGCTTGGATTGCAAAGAGGGCCGCAAGTATGACCGAGTGGGAAAGCAACACTGGGGAGATTGTTAGGCGCTTGGATTGCAAAGAGGACCGCAAGTATGGTGCAGTGACGAGAGCCACATTGGGAAGATTGTTAGGTGCTTGGATTGCAAAGAGGGCCGCAAGAATGGCGGAGTGGCGAGAGCCACATTGGGGAGATTGTTAGGCGTTTGGATTGCAAAGAGGGCCGCAAGTATGACACTGTGAAGAGAGCCACATTGGGGAAATTGTTTGGCACCTGGATTGCAAAGAGGGCCGCAAATATGACGGAGCGACGAGAGCCACATTGGGGAGATTGTTAGGCGCTTGGATTGCAAAGAGGGCCGCCAGAATGACTGTGTGAAGAGAGCCACATTGGGGAGATTTTAGGCGTTTGGATTGCAAAGAGGGCCGCAAGTATGACACTGTGAAGAGAGCCACATTGGGGAAATTGTTTGGCACTTGGATTGTAAGAGGGCCGCAAGTATGACGGAGCGATGAGGGCCACATTGGGGAGATTGTTAGGCGCTTGGATTGCAAAGAGGGCCGCAAGTATGACGGTGTGAAGAGAGCCACATTGGGGAGATTGTTAGGCGCTTGGTTTGCAAAGAGGGCCGCAAGTATGACGGAGTGGCGAGAGCAACACTGGGGAGATTGTTAGACGCTTGGATTGCAAAGAGGGCCGCAAGTATGGCGGAGTGACGAGAACCACATCGAGAGATTGTTAGGCGCTTGGATTGCAAAGAGGGCCGCAAGTATGACAAAGTGACGAGAGCCACATTGGGGTGATTGTTAGGCGCTTGGATTGAAAAGAGGGCCGCAAGTATGACGGAGTGGCGAGAGCCACATCGGGGAGATTGTTAGGCGCTTTGATTGCAAAGAGGGCCGCAAGTATGACGGAGTGGCGAGAACCAAATGGGGGAGATTGCTAGCTTGCACCTAACAATCTCCGTCATACTTGCGGTCCTCTTTGCAATCCAAGTGCCTAACAATCTCTCCAATGTGGCTCTCGCCTTTCCGTCATACCAACGGCCCTCTTTGCAATCCAAGCGCCTAACAATCTCCCCAATGTGGCTCTCGCCACTCCGTCATACTTGCGGCCCTCTTTGCAATCAGAGACCCTAACAATCTTCCCAATGTGGCTCTCGTCACTGCACCATATTTGCGGCCCTCTTTGCAATCCAAGCGCCTAACAATCTCCCCAGTGTTGCTCTCGTCACTCCACCATACTTGCGGCCCTCTTTGCAATCAAAACGCCATACAATCTCCCCGAAGTGGCTCTCGCCACTCCGTCATACTTGCGGCCCTCTTTGCAATCCAAGCGCCTAACAATCTCCCCAATGTGTTTCTCGCCACTCCGTCATACTTGCGGCCCTGTTTGCAATCAAAGCGCCTAACAATCAACCCAATGTGGCTCTCGCCACTCCGTCATACTTGCGGCCCTCTTTGCAATCCAAGCGCCTAAAAATCTTCCCAGTGTTGCTCTCGTCACACCGTCATACTTGCGGCCCTCTTTGCAATCGAAGCGCCTCACAATCTCCCAAAGGTGGCACTTTCACTCCATCACTCTTGCGGCCCTCTTTGCAATCCATGCGCCTAACAATCTCCCCAATGTGGCTCTCGCCACTCCGTCATACTTGCGGCCTTCTTTGCAATCAGAGCGCCTAACAATCTCCCCGATGTGGCTCTCGCCACTCCGCCATTCTCTCGGCCCTCTTTGCAATCCAAGCGCCTAACAATCTCCCCAATATGGCTCTCGTCACACCACCATACTTGCGGCCCTCTTTGCAATCAAAACGCCTAACAATCTCCCTAATGTGGCTCTCGGCACACCGTCATACTTGCGGCCCTCTTTGCAATCCAAGCGCCTAACAATCTCCCCAATGTGGCTCTCGCCACACCGTCATACTTGCGGCCCTCTTTGCAATCCAAACGCCTAACAATCTCCCCGATGTGGCTCTCGCCACTCCATCATACTTGCGGCCCTCTTTTCAATCCAAGCGCCTAACAATCTGTCATACTTGCGGCCCTCTTTGCAATCAAAGCGCCTAACAATCTCCCCAGTGTTGCTCTTGCCACTCCGTAAAACTTGCGGCCCTCTTTGCAATCCAAGCGCCTAACAATGTCCCCAATGTGGCTCTCTACTCCGTCATACTTGCGGCCCTCTTTGCAATCAGAGCGCCTTACAGTCTCCCCGATGTGGCTTTCGTCACACCGTAATACTTGCGGCCCTCTTTGCAATACAAGCGACTCACAATCTCTCCAATGTGCCTCTCGTCACTCCCCCAAACTTGCGGCCCTCTTTGCAATCCAATTGCCTAACAATCTCCCCAATATGACTCTCGCCACTCCGCCATACTTGCGGCCCTCTATGCAATCCAAGCGCCTTACAATCTCCCCAAGGTGGAACTTCCACTCCGTCACTCTTGCGGCCCTCTTTGCAATCCAAGCGCCTTACAATCTCTCCAATGTGGCTCTCGTCGCTCCGGCATACTTGCAGCCCTCTCGAATCAGAGCGCCTTACAATCTCCCCAATGTGGCTCTCGCCACTCCGTCATACTTGCGGCCCTCTTTGCAATCCAAGCGCCTAACAATCTCCACGATGTGGTTCTCGCCACTCCGCAATACTTGCGGCCCCCTTTGCAATCCAAGCGCACAACGAACTCCCCAGCGTGGCTCTCGTCACTCCGTCATACTTGCGGCCCTCTTTGCAATCCAAGCGCCTAACAATCTCCCCAGTGTGGCTCTCGTAACTCCACCATACTGGCGGCCCCCTTGGCAATTCAAGCGCCTAACAATTTCCCCAATGTGGCTCTCGTCACTCTGTCATACTTGCGGCCCTCTTTGCAATCCAAGCGCCTCACAAACTCCCCAATGAGGCTCTCGTCACTCCGTCATACTTGCAGCCCTCTTTGCAATCCAAGCGCCTAACAATCTGCCCAGTGTGGCTCTCGTAACTCCACCATACTTGCGGCCCTCTTGGCAATCCAAGCGCCTTACAATCTCCCCAATGTGGCTCTCGTCGCTCCGTCATACTTGCGGCCCTCTTTGCAATCCAAGTGCCAAACAATCTCCCCAATGTGGCTCTCGTCACACCGTCACTCGTCACACCAGTAGAGTTACTACGTCACCAAGGATTATTGTTGACCTTAAGTTCGACGCTACGACTAACTAGGTACCACCGTTCATCCACAATCGGTACCGAAAGTGGAACTTGACAAGAAAATCTTTGAAATTTCGGCGACGCCTCACGTCGCTCACAAAAAACATAGCGACGCGAAGTTTTTTTGGAAAGTAGACCATGTTCATATCTACCTTGAGAAGTAACTTTAAGATCCCCCAATTAAACAATATAGCCGTAAAGAATATAATTCTAAAAAACAGAGTGTCTTTGAGCACGTCTTTGACGACGCGTAGCGTCTCTTGTTAAATGGTTAATATAATAATGATTAGAGTTTCTCCGTTGGACATTCATACTCTATACATAAAACATGTTAATGCTTGCCTTGCATTAATGGTTAGCCGAGGAAACATGTTTTAATGTTGGCGTTGACGAGCTTTCTGAATACAACAAGCTATGCCATACATTGAGACCAGTGTGTTATCTACCAGTGTAAGCAACGCTACTTCCATCGATTGGCGTGGCGTACGAAGTAACGTTGTAGCTTCGAATACTTGAGGTCTAGGGTTCGAGACCCGGTACACCCACTCTTTTTTGCTCCACCATTTTCACGCATTAATATCAATGCATCAACGTGAATGGACACGGTTTATTTTTTACCGGTTAAACGGCTCATTGTTACCACAAACGATTTACTCTTTCGCGATCACGCGATCAAGATCAATCAAAGGCGATTTTAAAAAAGACAATGTGTTGAAACTGAATTTTTAGAGTTAGTTAAAAAACGGCTTCCTGGATATTCTTGGATGTTTTTTAAATCCAATGAGACCCTCGCTGTCCATAAATCTATCTAGCTTTGGTGTGACAATTACAATAAGAATGAATCGAGATACAATGAGATGTATTCATGCAAACATTGAGAGCAGTGGGTTATCTATCAGTGTAAGCGATCCAACTTCCATCGAGTGGCATGGCGTACGGGGTAGCGACGCCGACTAGTGTTTTCGCGGTGCGGGGTTCGAGTCCCGTAACCGGCAGTCTTTTTTTCTTCCATATTCAGACAAGCAAAGTTGAGAAGGGTTTACTAAGGGGAAATTTTTTTTTCAAGTGCTCGTAGCTACCATAGGGGATGTCCAAATTTGTTTTTGTATTTTTTTTTATTTTTTTTGCGTTAATTATCTAGACATCCTGAAAACAAAAATGTGCTGTTTGCAAGCCATGTGCCTAACATCTCCCTAATGTGGCTCTCGCCACTCCGTCATACTTGCGGCCCTCTTTGCAATCCAAGCGTCTAACAATCTCCCCAGTGTTGCTCTCGCCACTCCGTCATACTTGCGGCCCTCTTTGCAAACCAAGCGCCTAACAATCTCCCCAATGTGGCTCTCTTCACACCGTCATACTTGCGGCCCTCTTTGCAATCCAAGCGCCTAACAATCTCCCTAATGTGGCTCTCGTCGCTCCGTCATACTTGCGGCCCTCTTTGCAATCCAAGTGCCAAACAATTTCCCCAATGTGGCTCTCTTCACAGTGTCATACTTGCGGCCCTCTTTGCAATCCAAACGCCTTACAATCTCCCCAATGTGGCTTTCGTCACTCCACCATACTTGCGGCCCTCTTTGCAATCCAAGTGCCTCACATCTCCCAAATGGGCCTGTCGTCACTTTGTCATACTTGCGGCCCTCTTTGCAATCCAAGCGCCTCACAATCTCCCCAATGTTGCCCTCGCCACTTCGTCATACTTGCGGCCCTCTTTGCAAACCAAGCGCCTTACAATCTCCCCAATGTGGCTCTCTTCACACCGTCATACTTGCGGCCCTCTTTCCAATCCAAGCGCCTAACAATCTCCCCAATGTGGCTCTCGTCACACCGCCATTCTTGCGGCCCTCTTTGCAATCCAAGCACCTAACAATCTCCCCAATGTGGCTCTCGTCACTGTACCATACTTGCGGCCCTCTTTGCAATCCAAGCGCCTAACAATCTTCCCAGTGTTGCTCTCGCCACATCGTCATACTTGCGGCCCTCTTTGCAATCTAAGCGCCTAACAATCTCCCCAATGTGGCTCTCGTCACACCGTCATTCTTGCGGCCCTCTTTGCAATATAAGCGTCTAACAATCCCTCCAATGTGGCTCTCGTCACTCCCCCATTATTGCGGCCCTCTTTGCAATCCAAGTGCCTAACATCTCCCTAATGTGGCTCTCGCCACTCCGGCATACTTGCGGCCCTCTTTGAAATCCAAGCGCCTAACAATCTCCCCAATATGGCTCTCGCCACTCCGCCATACTTGCGGCCCTCTTTGCCATCCAAGCGCCTAACAATCTCCCCAATGTAGCTCTCTTCACTCCACCATACTTGCGGCCCTCTTTGCAATCCAAGTGCTTCACATCTCCCAAATGGGCCTGTCGTCACTCCATCATACTTGCGGCCCTCTTTGCAATCCAAGCGCCTCACAATCTCCCCAATGTGGCTTTCGTCACTCTGTCATACTTGACAATCTCCCCGATGTGGTTCTCGCCACTCCGCCATACTTGCGGCCCTCTTTGCAATCCAAGCGCCAAGCAAACTCCCCAAGGTGGCCTCAAGCGCCTAACAATCTCTCCGATGTGGATCCCGTCACTCCGTCATACTTGCGGCCCTCTTTGCAATCCAAGCGCCTAACAATCTCGCCGATGTGGCTCTCGCCACTCCGCCATACTTGCGGCCCCCTTTGCAATCCAAGCGCCTAGCAAACTCCCCAATGTGGCTCTCGTCACTCCGTCATACTTGCGGCCCTCTTTGCAATCAAAGCGCCTAACAATCTCCCCAGTGTGGCTCTCGTAACTCCACCATACTGGCGGCCCCCTTGGCAATCCAAGGGCCTAACAATCTCCCCAATGTGGCTCTCGTCGCTCTGTCATACTTGCGGCCCTCTTTGCAATCCAAGTGCCAAACAATCTCCCCAATGTGGCTCTCGTCAAACCGCCATACTTGCGGCCCTCTTTGCAATCCTAGTGCCTTACATTTCCCTAATGTGGCTCTCGCCACTCCGCCATACTTGCGGCCCTCTTTGCAATCCAAGCGCCTAACAATCTCCCTTATGTGGCTCTCGCCACTCCGTCATACTTGCAGCCCTCTTTGCAATCCAAGCGCATAACAATCTCCCCAATATGGCTCTTTGCAATCAGAGCGCCTTACAATCTCCCCGATGTGGATCTCGCCACTCCGCCATTCTTGCGGCCCTCTTTGCAATCCAAGCACCTTACAATCTTCCCAATGTGGCTCTCGTCACTGCACCATACTTGCGGCCCTCTTTGCAATCTAAGCGCCTAACAATCTCCCCAGTGTCGCTCTCGCCACTCCATCATACTTGCGGCCCTCTTTGCAATCCAAGCGCCTAATAATGTCCCCAATGTGGCTCTCGTCACACCGTCATACTTGCGGCCCTCTTTGCCATCCAAGCGCCTAACAATCTCCCCAATGTGGCTCTCGCCACTCCGTCATACTTGCGGCCCTCTTTGCAATCAGAGCGCCTTACAATCTCCCCGATGTGGCTTTCGCCACTTCGCCATTCTTGCGGCCCTCTTTGCAATCCAAGCGCCTAACAATCTCCCCAATATGGCTCTCGTCACTCCAAAATACTTGCGGCCCTCTTTGCAATCAAAACGCCTAATAATCTCCCCAATGTGGCTCTCGTCAAACCTTCATACTTGCGGCCCTCTTTGCAATCCAAGTGCCTAACATATCCCCAATGTATCTCTCGTCACTCCGTCATACTTGCGGCCCTCTTTGCAATCCAAGCGCATAACAATCCCCCAATGTGGCTCTCGTCACACCGTCATACTTGCGGCCCTCTTTGCAATCCAAGCGCCTAACAATCAACTTAATGTGGCTCTCGCCACTCCGTCATACTTGCGGCCCTCTTTGCAATCCAAGCGCCTAAAAATCTTCCCAGTGTTGCTCTCGTCACACCGTCATACTTGCGGCCCTCTTTGCAATCGAAGCGCCTCACAATCTCCCAAAGGTGGCACTTTCACTCCATCACTCTTGCGGCCCTCTTTGCAATCCATGCGCCTAACAATCTCCCCAATGTGGCTCTCGCCACTCCGTCATACTTGCGGCCTTCTTTGCAATCAGAGCGCCTAACAATCCCCCCGATGTGGCTCTCGCCACTCCGCCATTCTCTCGGCCCTCTTTGCAATCCAAGCGCCTAACAATCTCCCCAATATGGCTCTCGTCACACCACCATACTTGCGGCCCTCTTTGCAATCAAAACGCCTAACAATCTCCCTAATGTGGCTCTCGGCACAGCGTCATACTTGTGGCCCTTTTTGCAATCCAAGCGCCTAACAATGTCCCCAATGTGGCTCTCGCCACACCGTCATACTTGCGGCCCTCTTTGCAATCCAAACGCCTAACAATCTCCCCGATGTGGCTCTCGCCACTCCATCATACTTGCGGCCCTCTTTTCAATCCAAGCGCCTAACAATCTGTCATACTTGCGGCCCTCTTTGCAATCAAAGCGCCTAACAATCTCCCCAGTGTTGCTCTTGCCACTCCGTAAAACTTGCGGCCCTCTTTGCAATCCAAGCGCCTAACAATGTCCCCAATGTGGCTCTCTACTCCGTCATACTTGCGGCCCTCTTTGCAATCAGAGCGCCTTACAGTCTCACCGATGTGGCTTTCGTCACACCGTCATACTTGCGGCCCTCTTTGCAATACAAGCGACTCACAATCTCTCCAATGTGGCTCTCGTCACTCCCCCAAACTGGCGGCCCTCTTTGCAATCCAATTGCCTAACAATCTCCCCAATATGGCTCTCGCCACTCCGCCATACTTGCGGCCCTCTATGCAATCCAAGCTCCTTACAATCTCCCCAAGGTGGCACTTCCACTCCGTCACTCTTGCGGCCCTCTTTGCAATCCAAGCGCCTTACAATCTCTCCAATGTGGCTCTCGTCGCTCCGGCATACTTGCGGCCCTCTTGAATCAGAGCGCCTAACAATCTCCCCAATGTGGCTCTCGCCACTCCGTCATACTTGCGGCCCTCTTTGCAATCCAAGCGCCTCACAATCTCCCCAAGGTGGCACTTTCACTCCGTCACTCTTGCGGCCCTCTTTGCAATCCAAGCGCCTTACAATCTCCCCCATGTGGTTCTCGCCACTCCGTCATACTTGCGGCCCTCTTTGCAATCAAAGCGCCTCACAATCTCCCCGATGTGGCTCTCGCCACTCCGTCATACTTGCGGCCCTCTTTTCAATCCAAGCGCCTAACAATCTCCCCAATGTGGCTCTCGTCACTTTGTCATACTTGCGGCCCTCTTTGCAATCCAAGCGCCTAACAATCTCTCGATGTGGTTCTCGTCACTCCGCCATACTTGCGGCCCTCTTTGCAGTCCTAGCGCCTAACAATCTCCCCAATGTGGCTCTCGTCACACCGTCATGCTTGCGGCCCTCTTTGCAATTCAAGCGCCTAACAATCTCCCCAGTGTGGCTCTCGTCACTCCGTCAAACTTGCGGCCCTCTTTGCAATCCAAGCGCCTAATTATGTCCCCAATGTGGCTCTCGTCACACCGTCACTCGTCACACCAGTAGAGTTACTACATCACCAAGGATTATTGTTGACCTTAAGTTCGACGCTACGACTAACTAGGTACCACCGTTCATCCACAATCGGTACCGAAAGTGGAACTTGACAAGAAAATCTTTGAAATTGCGGCGACGCCTCACGTCGCTCACAAAAAACATAGCGACGCGATGATTTTTTTGAAAGTAGACCATGTTCATATCTACCTTGAGAAGTAACTTTAAGATCCCCCAATTAAACAATATAGCCGTAAAGAATATAATTCTTAAAAACAGAGTGTCTTTGAGCACGTCTTTGACGACGCGTAGCGTCTCTTGTTAAATGGTTAATATAATAATGATTAGAGTTTCTCCGTTGGACATTCATACTCTATACATAAAACATGTTAATGCTTGCCTTGCATTAATGGTTAGCCGAGGAAACATGTTTTAATGTTGGCGTGATGACGAGCTATGTGAATACAACAAGCTATGCCATACATTGAGACCAGTGTGTTATCTACCAGTGTAAGCAACGCTACTTCCATCGATTGGCGTGGCGTACGAAGTAACGTTGTAGCTTCGAATACTTGAGGTCTGGGGTTCGAGACCCGGTACACCCACTCTTTTTTGTTCCACCATTTTTACGCATTAATATCAATGCATCAACGTGAATGGACACGGTTTATTTTTTACCGGTTAAACGGCTCGTTGTTACCACAAACGATTTACTCTTTCGCGATCACGCTTTCAAGATCTATCAAAGGCGATTTAAAAAAGACAATGTGTTGAAACTGAATTTTTAGAGTTAGTTAAAAAACGGCTTCCTGGATATTCTTGGATGTTTTTTAAATCCAATGAGACCCTCGCTGTCCATAAATCTATCTAGCTTTGGTGTTACAATTACAATAAGAATGAATCGAGATACAATGAGATGTATTCATGCATACATTGAGAGCAGTGGGTTATCTATCAGTGTAAGCGATCCAACTTCCATCGAGTGGCATGGCGTACGGGGTAGCGACGCCGACTAGTGTTTTCGCGGTCCGGGGTTCGAGTCCCGTAACCGGCAGTCTTTTTTTCTTCCATATTCAGACATGCAAAGTTGAGAAGGGTTTACTAAGGGGAAATTTTTTTTTCAAGCGCTCGTAGCTACCATACGGGATGTCCAAATTTGTTTTTGTATTTTTATTTATTTTTTTTGCGTTAATTATCTAGACATCCTGAAAGCAAAAATGTGCTGTTTGCAATCCATGTGCCTAACATCTCCTTAATGTGGTTCTCGCCACTCCGTCATACGCGGCGGCCCTCTTTGCAATCTAAGCGTCTTACAATCTCCCCAGTGTTGCTCTCGCCACTCCGTCATACTTGCGGTTCTCTTTGCAAACCAAGCGCCTAACAATCTCCCCAATGTGGCTCTCTTCACACCGTCATACTTGCGGCCCTCTTTGCAATCCAAGCGCCTAACAATCTCCCTAATGTGGCTCTCGTCGCTCCGTCATACTTGCGGCCCTCTTTGCAATCCAAGTGCCTACTAATTTCCCCAATGTGGCTCTCTTCACACCGTCATACTTTCGGCCCTCTTTGCAATCCAAACGCCTAACAATCTCCCCAATGTGGCTCTCGTCACTCCACCATACTTGCGGCCCTCTTTGCAATCCAAGCACCTTACAATCTTCCCAATGTGGCTCCTGTCACTGAACCAAACTTGCGGCCCTCTTTGCAATCCAAGCGCCTAACAATCTCCCCAATGTGGTTCTCGCCACTCCGTCATACTTGCGGCCCTCCTTGCAATCAAAGCGCATAACAATCTCTTCGATGTGGCTCTCGTCACACCGTCATACTTGCGGCCCTCTTTTCAAACAAGCGCCTTACAATCTCCCCAGTATTGCTTTCCCACTCCGTCATACTTGCGGCCCTCTTTGCAATCCAAGCGCCTTACAATCTCCCCAATGTGGCTCTCGTCACACCGTCATACTTGCGGCCCTCTTTGCAATACAAGCGTCTCACAATCTCTCCAATGTGGCTCTCGTTACTCCCCCATACTTGCGGCCCTCTTTGCAATCCAAGTGCCTAACAATCTCCCCAATATGGCTCTCGCCACTCCGCCATACTTGCGGCCCTCTTTGAAATCCAAGCGCCTAACAATCTCCCCAAGGTGGCACTTTCACTCCGTCACTCTTGCGGCCCTCTTTGCAATCCAAGCGCCTAACAATCTCTCCAATGTGGCTCTCGTCACTCCGGCATACTTGCGACCCTCTTGAATCAGAGCGCCTAACAATCTCCCCAATGTGGCTCTCGCCACTCCGTCATACTTGCGGCCCTCTTTGCAATCCAAGCGCTTCACAATCTCCCCAAGTTGGCACTTTAACTCCGTCACTCTTGCGGCCCTCTTTGCAATCCAAGCGCCTAACAATCTCCCCCATGTGGTTCTCGCCACTCCGTCATACTTGCGGCCCTCTTTGCATTCAAAGCGCCTAACAATCTCCCCGATGTGGTTCTCGCCACTCCGTCATACTTGCGGCCCTCTTTGCAATCAAAGCGCCTAACAATCTCCCCATTGTGGCTTTCTTCACTCCACCATACTTGCGGCCCTCTTTGCAATCCAAGTGCCTCACATCTCCTAAATGGGCCTGTCGTCACTCCATCATACTTGCGGCCCTCTTTGCAATCCAAGCGCCTTACAATCTCTCCGATGTGGCTCTCGCCACTCCGCCATACTTGCGGCCCTCTTTGCAATCCAAGCTCCTAGCAAACTCCCCAAGGTGGCCCCAAGCGCCTAACAATCTCTCCAATGTGGATCCCGTCACTCCGTCATACTTGCGGCCCTCTTTGCAATCCAAGCGCATAACAATCTCCCCAATATGGCTCTTTGCAATCAGAGCGCCTTACAATCTCCCCGATGTGGATCTCGCCACTCCGCCATTCTTGCAGCCCTCTTTGCAATCCAAGCACCTAACAATCTTTCCAATGTGGCTCTCGTCACTGCACCATACTTTCGGCCCTCTTTGCAATCTAAGCGCCTTACAATCTCCCCAGTGTTGCTCTCGCCACTCCATCATACTTGCGGCCCTCTTTGCAATCCAAGCGCCTAATAATGTCCCCAATGTGGCTCTCGTCACACCGTCATACTTGCGGCCCTCTTTGCCATCCAAGCGCTAAACAATCTCCCCAATGGGGCTCTCGCCACCCCGTCATACTTGCGGCCCTCTTTGCAATCAGAGCGCCTTACAATCTTGCCGATGTGGCTTTCGCCACTCCGCCATTCTTGCGGCCCTCTTTGCAATCCAAGCGCCTAACAATCTCCCCAATATAGCTCTCGTCACTCCACCATACTTGCGGCCCTCTTTGCAATCAAAACGCCTAATAATCTCCCCAATGTGGCTCTCGTCAAACCTTCATACTTGCGGCCCTCTTTGCAATCCAAGTGCCTTACATATCCCCAATGTATCTCTCGTCACTCCGTCACACTTGCGGCCCTCTTTGCAATCCAAGCGCAAAACAATCCCCCAATGTGGCTCTCGTCACACCGTCATACTTGCGGCCCTCTTTGCAATCCAAGCGCCTAACAATCAACCCAATGTGGCTCTCGCCACTCCGTCATACTTGCGGCCCTCTTTGCAATTCAAGCGCCTAAAAATCTCCCCAGTGTTGCTCTCGTCACACCGTCATACTTGCGGCCCTCTCTGCAATCGAAGCGCCTCACAATCTCCCAAAGGTGGCACTTTCACTCCATCACTCTTGCGGCCCTCTTTGCAATCCATGCGCCTAACAATCTCCCCAATGTGGCTCTCGCCACTCCGTCATACTTGCGGCCTTCTTTGCAATCAGAGCCCCTAACAATCTCCCCGATGTGGCTCTCGCCACTCCGCCATTCTCTCGGCCCTCTTTGCAATCCAAGCGCCTAACAATATCCCCAATATGGCTCTCGTCACTCCACCATACTTTCGGCCCTCTTTGCAATCAAAACGCCTAACAATCTCCCTAATGTGGCTCTCGTCACACCGTCATACTTGCGGCCCTCTTTGCAATCCAAGCGCCTAACAACCTGTCATACTTGCGGCCCTCTTTGCAATCAAAGCGCCTAACAATCTCCTCAGTGTTGCACTTGCCACTCCGTAAAACTTGCGGCCCTCTTTGCAATCCAAGCGCCTAACAATGTCCCTAATGTGGTTCTCTACTCCGTCATACTTGCGGCCCTCTTTGCAATCAGAGCGCCTTACAATCTCCCCGATGTGACTTTCGTCACACCGTCATACTTGCGGCCCTCTTTGCAATACAAGCGACTCACAATCTCTCCAATGTGGCTCTCGTCACTCCCCCATACTTGCGGCCCTCTTTGCAATCCAATTGCCTAACAATCTCCCCAATATGGCTCTCGCCACTCTGCCATACTTGCGGCCCTCTATGCAATCCAAGCGCCTAACAATCTCCCCAAGGTGGCACTTCCACTCCGTCACTCTTGCGGCCCTCTTTGCAATCCAAGCGCCTAACAATCTCTCCAATGTGGCTCTCGTCGCTCCGGCATACTTGCGGCCCTCTTGAATCAGAGCGCCTAACAATCTCCCCAATGTGGCTCTCGCCACTCCGTCATACTTGCGGCCCTCTTTGCAATCCAAGCGCCTCACAATCTCCCCAAGGTGGCACTTTCACTCCGTCACTCTTGCGGCCCTCTTTGCAATCCAAGCGCCTAACAATCTCCCCCATGTGGTTCTCGCCACTCCGTCATACTTGCGGCCCTCTTTGCAATCAAA
Organism: Isoperla grammatica; assembly: GCA_945910005.1. Lineage (NCBI taxonomy): Eukaryota > Metazoa > Arthropoda > Insecta > Plecoptera > Perlodidae > Isoperla > Isoperla grammatica. The sequence continues at coordinate 41,193,917 of OX246748.1, read as the reverse complement.
GCGCTTAACAATCTCCCCGATGTGGCTCTCGCCACTCCGTCATACTTGCGGCCCTCTTTTCAAACCAAGCGCCTTACAATGTCCCCAATGTGGCTCTCGTCACTTTGTCATACTTGCGGCCCTCTTTGCAATCCAAGCGCCTAACAATCTCTCGATGTGGTTCTCGTCACTCCGCCATACTTGCGGCCCTTTTTGCAGTCCTAGCGCCTAACAATCTCCCCAATGTGGCTCTCGTCACACCGTCATGCTTGCGGCCCTCTTTGCAATTCAAGCGTCTAACAATCTCCCCAGTGTGGCTCTCGTCACTCCACCATACTGGCGGCCCCCTTGGCAATCCAAGCGCCTAACAATCTCCCCAATGTGGCTTTCGTCACTCTGTCATACTTGCGGCCCTCTTTGCAATCCAAGCGCCTCACAAACTCCCCAATGAGGCTCTCGTCACTCCGTCATACTTGCGGCCCTCTATGCAATCCAAGCGCCTAACAATCTCCCCAGTGTGGCTCTCGTAACTCCACCATACTTGCGGCCCTCTTGGCAATCCAAGCTTCTAACAATCTCCCCAATGTGGCTCTTGTCGCTCCGTCATACTTGCGGCCCTCTTTGCAATCCAAGTGCCAAACAATCTCCCCAATGTGGCTCTCGTCACACCGTCACTCGTCACACCAGTAGAGTTACTACGTCACCAAGGATTATTGTTGACCTTAAGTTCGACGCTACGACTAACTAGGTACCACCGTTCATCCACAATCGGTACCGAAAGTGGAACTTGACAAGAAAATCTTTGAAATTTCGGCGACGCCTCACGTCGCTCACAAAAAACATAGCGACGCGAAGTTTTTTTGAAAAGTAGACCATGTTCATATCTACCTTGAGAAGTAACTTTAAGATCCCCCAATTAAACAATATAGCCGTAAAGAATATAATTCTAAAAAACAGAGTGTCTTTGAGCACGTCTTTGACGACGCGTAGCGTCTCTTGTTAAATGGTTAATATAATAATGATTAGAGTTTCTCCGTTGGACATTCATACTCTATACATAAAACATGTTAATGCTTGCCTTGCATTAATTATTAGCCGAGGAAACATGTTTTAATGTTGGCGTTGACGAGCTATCTGAATACAACAAGCTATGCCATACATTGAGACCAGTGTGTTATCTACCAGTGTAAGCAACGCTACTTCCATCGATTGGCGTGGCGTACGAAGTAACGTTGTAGCTTCGAATACTTGAGGTCTGGGGTTCGAGACCCGGTACACCCACTCTTTTTTGCTCCACCATTTTCACGCATTAATATCAATGCATCAACGTGAATGGACACGGTTTATTTTTTACCGGTTAAACGGCTCATTGTTACCACAAACGATTTACTCTTTCGCGATCACGCGATCAAGATCTATCAAAGGCGATTTTAAAAAGACAATGTGTTGAAACTGAATTTTTAGAGTTAGTTAAAAAACGGCTTCCTGGATATTCTTGGATGTTTTTTAAATCCAATGAGACCCTCGCTGTCCTAAAATCTATCTAGCTTTGGTGTGACAATTACAATAAGAATGAATCGAGATACAATGAGATGTATTCATGCATACATTGAGAGCAGTGGGTTATCTATCAGTGTAAGCGATCCAACTTCCATCGAGTGGCATGGCGTACGGGGTAGCGACGCCGACTAGTGTTTTCGCGGTGCGGGGTTCGAGTCCCGTAACCGGCAGTCTTTTTTTCTTCCATATTCAGACAAACAAAGTTGAGAAGGGTTAACTTAGGGGAAATTTTTTTTTCAAGTGCTCGTAGCTACCATAGGGGATGTCCAAATTTGTTTTTGTATTTTTTTTTTTTTTTTTTGCGTTAATTATCTAGACATCCTGAAAACAAAAATGTGCTGTTTGCAAGCCATGTGCCTAACATCTCCCTAATGTGGCTCTCGCCACTCCGTCATACTTGCGGCCCTCTTTGCAATCCAAGCGTCTAACAATCTCCCCAGTGTTGCTCTCGCCACTCCGTCATACTTGCGGCCCTCTTTGCAAACCAAGCGCCTAACAATCTCCCCAATGTGGCTCTCTTCACACTGTCATACTTGCGGCCCTCTTTGCAATCCAAGCGCCTAACAATCTCCCCAATGTGGCTCTCGTCGCTCCGTCATACTTGCGGCCCTCTTTGCAATCCAAGTGCCAAACAATTTCCCCAATGTGGCTCTCTTCACAGTGTCATACTTGCGGCCCTCTTTGCAATCCAAACGCCAAACAATCTCCCCAATGTGGCTCTCGTCACTCCACCATACTTGCGGCCCTCTTTGCAATCCAAGTGCCTCACATCTCCCAAATGGGCCTGTCGTCACTTTGTCATACTTGCGGCCCTCTTTGCAATCCAAGCGCCTCACAATCTCCCCAATGTTGCCCTTGCCACTTCGTCATACTTGCGGCCCTCTTTGCAAACCAAGCGCCTAACAATCTCCCCAATGTGGCTCTCTTCACACCGTCATACTTGTGGCCCTCTTTCCAATCCAAGCGCCTAACAATCTCCCCAATGTGGCTCTCGTCACACCGCCATTCTTGCGGCCCTCTTTGCAATCCAAGCACCTAACAATCTCCCCAATGTGGCTCTCGTCACTGCACCATACTTGCGGCCCTCTTTGCAATCCAAGCGCCTAACAATCTCCCCAGTGTTGCTCTCGCCACATCGTCATACTTGCGGCCCTCTTTGCAATCTAAGCGCCTAACAATCTCCCCAATGTGGCTCTCGTCACACCGTCATACTTGCGGCCCTCTTTGCAATATAAGCGTCTAACAATCTCTCCAATGTGGCTCTCGTCACTCCCCCATTATTGCGGCCCTCTTTGCAATCCAAGTGCCTAACATCTCCCTAATGTGGCTCTCGCCACTCCGCCATACTTGCGGCCCTCTTTGAAATCCAAGCGCCTAACAATCTCCCCAGTGTTGCTCTCGTTGCTCCGTCATACTTGCGGCCCTCTTTGCAATCCAAGTGCCTACTAATTTCCCCAATGTGGCTCTCTTCACACCGTCATACTTTCGGCCCTCTTTGCAATCCAAACGCCTTACAATCTCCCCAATGTGGCTCTCGTCACTCCACCATACTTGCGGCCCTCTTTGCAATCCAAGCACCTTACAATCTTCCCAATGTGGCTCCTGTCACTGAACCAAACTTGCGGCCCTCTTTGCAATCCAAGCGCCTTACAATCTCCCCAATGTGGTTCTCGCCACTCCGTCATACTTGCGGCCCTCCTTGCAATCAAAGCGCAAAACAATCTCCCCGATGTGGCTCTCGTCACACCGTCATACTTGCGGCCCTCTTTTCAAACAAGCGCCTTACAATCTCCCCAGTATTGCTTTCCCACTCCGTCATACTTGCGGCCCTCTTTGCAATCCAAGCGCCTTACAATCTCCCCAATGTGGCTCTCGTCACACCGTCATACTTGCGGCCCTCTTTGCAATACAAGCGTCTCACAATCTCTTCAATGTGGCTCTCGTCACTCCCCCATACTTGCGGCCCTCTTTGCAATCCAAGTGCCTAACAATCTCCCCAATATGGCTCTCGCCACTCCGCCATACTTGCGGCCCTCTTTGAAATCCAAGCGCCTAACAATCTCCCCAAGGTGGCACTTTCACTCCGTCACTCTTGCGGGTTTCTTTGCAATCCAAGCGCCTAACAATCTCTCCAATGTGGCTCTCGTCACTCCGGCATACTTGCGGCCCTCTTGAATCAGAGCGCCTAACAATCTCCCCAATGTGGCTCTCGCCACTCCGTCATACTTGCGGCCCTCTTTGCAATCCAAGCGCCTCACAATCTCCCCAAGGTGGCACTTTCACTCCGTCACTCTTGCGGCCCTCTTTGCAATCCAAGCGCCTAACAATCTCCCCCATGTGGTTCTCGCCACTCCGTCATACTTGCGGCCCTCTTTGCAATCAAAGCGCCTAACAATCTCCCCGATGTGGTTCTCGCCACTCCGTCATACTTGCGGCCCTCTTTGCAATCAAAGCGCCTAACAATCTCCCCAATGTGGCTCTCGTCACACCGTCATACTTGCGGCCCTCTTTGCCATCCAAGCGCCTACCAATCTCCCCAATGTGGCTCTCGCCACTCCGTCATACTTGCGGCCCTCTTTGCAATCCAAGTGCCTAACATATCCCCAATGTTTCTCTCGTCACTCCGTCATACTTGCGGCCCTCTTTGCAATCTAAGCGCCTAACAATCTCCCCGATGTGGTTCTCGCCACTCCGCAATACTTGCGGCCCCCTTTGCAATCCAAGCGCCAAACAAACTCCCCAATGTGGCTCTCGTCACTCCGTCATACTTGCGGCCCGCTTTGCAATCCAAGCGCCTCACAATCTCCCCAATGTGGCTTTCGTCACTCTGTCATACTTGACAATCTCCCCGATGTGGTTCTCGCCACTCCGCCATACTTGCGGCCCTCTTTGCAATCCAAGCGCCTAGCAAACTCCCCAAGGTGGCCCCAAGCGCCTAAGAATCTCTCCGATGTGGATCCCGTCACTCCGTCATACTTGCGGCCCTCTTTGCAATCCAAGCGCCTAACAATCTCCCCGATGTAGCTCTCGCCACTCCGCCATACTTGCGGCCCCCTTTGCAATCCAAGCGCCTAACAAACTCCCCAATGTGGCTCTCGTCACTCCGTCATACTTGCGGCCCTCTTTGCAATCAAAGCGCCTAACAATCTCCCCAATGTGGCTCTCGTCACTTTGTCATACTTGCGGCCCTCTTTGCAATCCAAGCGCCTAACAATCTCTCGATGTGGTTCTCGTCACTCCGCCATACTTGCGGCCCTCTTTGCAGTCCTAGCGCCTAACAATCTCCCCAATGTGGCTCTCGTCACACGGTCATGCTTGCGGCCCTCTTTGCAATTCAAGCGCCTAACAATCTCCCCAGTGTGGCTCTCGTCACTCCTTCAAACTTGCGGCCCTCTTTGCAATCCAAGCGCCTAATTATGTCCCCAATGTGGCTCTCGTCACACCGTCACTCGTCACACCAGTAGAGTTACTACGTCACCAAGGATTATTGTTGACCTTAAGTTCGACGCTACGACTAACTAGGTACCACCGTTCATCCACAATCGGTACCGAAAGTGGAACTTGACAAGAAAATCTTTGAAATTGCGGCGACGCCTCACGTCGCTCACAAAAAACATAGCGACGCGATGATTTTTTTGAAAGTAGACCATGTTCATATCTACCTTGAGAAGTAACTTTAAGATCCCCAAATTAAACAATATAGCCGTAAAGAATATAATTCTTAAAAACAGAGTGTCTTTGAGCACGTCTTTGACGACGCGTAGCGTCTCTTGTTAAATGGTTAATATAATAATGATTAGAGTTTCTCCGTTGGACATTCATACTCTATACATAAAACATGTTAATGCTTGCCTTGCATTAATGGTTAGCCGAGGAAACATGTTTTAATGTTGGCGTGATGACGAGCTATGTGAATACAACAAGCTATGCCATACATTGAGACCAGTGTGTTATCTACCAGTGTAAGCAACGCTACTTCCATCGATTGGCGTGGCGTACGAAGTAACGTTGTAGCTTCGAATACTTGAGGTCTGGGGTTCGAGACCCGGTACACCCACTCTTTTTTGTTCCACCATTTTCACGCATTAATATCAATGCATCAACGTGAATGGACACGGTTTATTTTTTACCGGTTAAACGGCTCGTTGTTACCACAAACGATTTACTCTTTCGCGATCACGCGATCAAGATCTATCAAAGGCGATTTAAAAAAGACAATGTGTTGAAACTGAATTTTTAGAGTTAGTTAAAAAACGGCTTCCTGGATATTCTTGGATGTTTTTTAAATCCAATGAGACCCTCGCTGTCCATTAATCTATCTAGCTTTGGTGTTACAATTACAATAAGAATAAAACGAGATACAATGAGATGTATTCATGCATACATTGAGAGCAGTGGGTTATCTATCAGTGTAAGCGATCCAACTTCCATCGAGTGGCATGGCGTACGGGGTAGCGACGCCGACTAGTGTTTTCGCGGTCCGGGGTTCGAGTCCCGTAACCGGCAGTCTTTTTTTCTTCCATATTCAGACAAGCAAAGTTGAGAAGGGTTTACTAAGGGGAAATTTTTTTTTCAAGCGCTCGTAGCTACCAAACGGGATGTCCAAATTTGTTTTTGTATTTTTATTTATTTTTTTTGCGTTAATTATCTAGACATCCTGAAAACAAAAATGTGCTGTTTGCAATCCATGTGCCTAACATCTCCCTAATGTGGCTTTCGCCACTCCGTCATACTTGCGGCCCTCTTTGCAATCTAAGCGTCTAACAATCTCCCCAGTGTTGCTCTCGCCACTCCGTCATACTTACGGCCCTCTTTGCAATCCAAGCGCCTCACAATCTCCCCAAGGTGGCACTTTCACTCCGTCACTCTTGCGGCCCTCTTTGCAATCCAAGCGCCTAACAATCTCCCCCATGTGGTTCTCGCCACTCCGTCATACTTGCGGCCCTCTTTGCAATCAAAGCGCCTAACAATCTCCCCGATGTGGTTCTCGCCACTCCGTCATACTTGCGGCCCTCTTTGCAATCAAAGCGCCTAACAATCTCCCCAATGTGGCTCTCGTCACACCGTCATACTTGCGGCCTTCTTTGCCATCCAAGCGCCTACCAATCTCCCCAATGTGGCTCTCGCCACTCCGTCTTACTTGCGGCCCTCTTTGCAATCCAAGTGCCTAACATGTCCCCAATGTTTCTCTCGTCACTCCGTCATACTTGCGGCCCTCTTTGCAATCTAAGCGCCTAACAATCTCCCCGATGTGGTTCTCGCCACTCCGCAATACTTGCGGCCCCCTTTGCAATCCAAGCGCCAAACAAACTCCCCAATGTGGCTCTCGTCACTCCGTCATACTTGCGGCCCGCTTTGCAATCCAAGCGCCTCACAATCTCCCCAATGTGGCTTTCGTCACTCAGTCATACTTGACAATCTCCCCGATGTGGTTCTCGCCACTCCGCCATACTTGCGGCCCTCTTTGCAATCCAAGCGCCTAGCAAACTCCCCAAGGTGGCCCCAAGCGCCTAAGAATCTCTCCGATGTGGATCCCGTCACTCCGTCATACTTGCGGCCCTCTTTGCAATCCAAGCGCCTAACAATCTCCCCGATGTAGCTCTCGCCACTCCGCCATACTTGCGGCCCCCTTTGCAATCCAAGCGCCTAACAAACTCCCCAATGTGGCTCTCGTCACTCCGTCATACTTGCGGCCCTCTTTGCAATCAAAGCGCCTAACAATCTCCCTAATGTGGCTCTCGTCACTTTGTCATACTTGCGGCCCTCTTTGCAATCCAAGCGCCTAACAATCTCTCGATGTGGTTCTCGTCACTCCGCCATACTTGCGGCCCTCTTTGCAGTCCTAGCGCCTAACAATCTCCCCAATGTGGCTCTCGTCACACGGTCATGCTTGCGGCCCTCTTTGCAATTCAAGCGCCTAACAATCTCCCCAGTGTGGCTCTCGTCACTCCGTCAAACTTGCGGCCCTCTTTGCAATCCAAGCGCCTAATTATGTCCCCAATGTGGCTCTCGTCACACCGTCACTCGTCACACCAGTAGAGTTACTACGTCACCAAGGATTATTGTTGACCTTAAGTTCGACGCTACGACTAACTAGGTACCACCGTTCATCCACAATCGGTACCGAAAGTGGAACTTGACAAGAAAATCTTTGAAATTGCGGCGACGCCTCACGTCGCTCACAAAAAACATAGCGACGCGATGATTTTTTTGAAAGTAGACCATGTTCATATCTACCTTGAGAAGTAACTTTAAGATCCCCAAATTAAACAATATAGCCGTAAAGAATATAATTCTTAAAAACAGAGTGTCTTTGAGCACGTCTTTGACGACGCGTAGCGTCTCTTGTTAAATGGTTAATATAATAATGATTAGAGTTTCTCCGTTGGACATTCATACTCTATACATAAAACATGTTAATGCTTGCCTTGCATTAATGGTTAGCCGAGGAAACATGTTTTAATGTTGGCGTGATGACGAGCTATGTGAATACAACAAGCTATGCCATACATTGAGACCAGTGTGTTATCTACCAGTGTAAGCAACGCTACTTCCATCGATTGGCGTGGCGTACGAAGTAACGTTGTAGCTTCGAATACTTGAGGTCTGGGGTTCGAGACCCGGTACACCCACTCTTTTTTGTTCCACCATTTTCACGCATTAATATCAATGCATCAACGTGAATGGACACGGTTTATTTTTTACCGGTTAAACGGCTCGTTGTTACCACAAACGATTTACTCTTTCGCGATCACGCGATCAAGATCTATCAAAGGCGATTTAAAAAAGACAATGTGTTGAAACTGAATTTTTAGAGTTAGTTAAAAAACGGCTTCCTGGATATTCTTGGATGTTTTTTAAATCCAATGAGACCCTCGCTGTCCATTAATCTATCTAGCTTTGGTGTTACAATTACAATAAGAATTAAACGAGATACAATGAGATGTATTCATGCATACATTGAGAGCAGTGGGTTATCTATCAGTGTAAGCGATCCAACTTCCATCGAGTGGCATGGCGTACGGGGTAGCGACGCCGACTAGTGTTTTCGCGGTCCGGGGTTCGAGTCCCGTAACCGGCAGTCTTTTTTTCTTCCATATTCAGACAAGCAAAGTTGAGAAGGGTTTACTAAGGGGAAATTTTTTTTTCAAGCGCTCGTAGCTACCAAACGGGATGTCCAAATTTGTTTTTGTATTTTTATTTATTTTTTTTGCGTTAATTATCTAGACATCCTGAAAACAAAAATGTGCTGTTTGCAATCCATGTGCCTAACATCTCCCTAATGTGGCTTTCGCCACTCCGTCATACTTGCGGCCCTCTTTGCAATCTAAGCGTCTAACAATCTCCCCAGTGTTGCTCTCGCCACTCCGTCATACTTGCGGCCCTCTTTGCAAACCAAGCGCCTAACAATCTCCCCAATGTGGCTCTCTTCACACCGTCATACTTGCGGCCCTCTTTGCAATCCAAGCGCCTAACAATCTCCCCAATGTGGCTCTCGTTGCTCCGTCATACTTGCGGCCCTCTTTGCAATCCAAGTGCCTACTAATTTCCCCAATGTGGCTCTCTTCACACCGTCATACTTTCGGCCCTCTTTGCAATCCAAACGCCTAACAATCTCCCCAATGTGGCTCTCGTCACTCCACTATACTTGCGGCCCTCTTTGCAATCCAAGCACCTTACAATCTTCCCAATGTGGCTCCTGTCACTGAACCAAACTTGCGGCCCTCTTTGCAATCCAAGCGCCTCACAATCTCCCCAAGGTGGCACTTTCACTCCGTCACTCTTGCGGCCCTCTTTGCAATCCAAGCGCCTAACAATCTCCCCCATGTGGTTCTCGCCACTCCGTCATACTTGCGGCCCTCTTTGCAATCAAAGCGCTTAACAATCTCCCCGATGTGGCTCTCGCCACTCCGTCATACTTGCGGCCCTCTTTTCAAACCAAGCGCCTTACAATGTCCCCAATGTGGCTCTCGTCACTTTGTCATACTTGCGGCCCTCTTTGCAATCCAAGCGCCTAACAATCTCTCGATGTGGTTCTCGTCACTCCGCCATACTTGCGGCCCTTTTTGCAGTCCTAGCGCCTAACAATCTCCCCAATGTGGCTCTCGTCACACCGTCATGCTTGCGGCCCTCTTTGCAATTCAAGCGTCTAACAATCTCCCCAGTGTGGCTCTCGTCACTCCACCATACTGGCGGCCCCCTTGGCAATCCAAGCGCCTAACAATCTCCCCAATGTGGCTTTCGTCACTCTGTCATACTTGCGGCCCTCTTTGCAATCCAAGCGCCTCACAAACTCCCCAATGAGGCTCTCGTCACTCCGTCATACTTGCGGCCCTCTATGCAATCCAAGCGCCTAACAATCTCCCCAGTGTGGCTCTCGTAACTCCACCATACTTGCGGCCCTCTTGGCAATCCAAGCTTCTAACAATCTCCCCAATGTGGCTCTTGTCGCTCCGTCATACTTGCGGCCCTCTTTGCAATCCAAGTGCCAAACAATCTCCCCAATGTGGCTCTCGTCACACCGTCACTCGTCACACCAGTAGAGTTACTACGTCACCAAGGATTATTGTTGACCTTAAGTTCGACGCTACGACTAACTAGGTACCACCGTTCATCCACAATCGGTACCGAAAGTGGAACTTGACAAGAAAATCTTTGAAATTTCGGCGACGCCTCACGTCGCTCACAAAAAACATAGCGACGCGAAGTTTTTTTGAAAAGTAGACCATGTTCATATCTACCTTGAGAAGTAACTTTAAGATCCCCCAAATAAACAATATAGCCGTAAAGAATATAATTCTAAAAAACAGAGTGTCTTTGAGCACGTCTTTGACGACGCGTAGCGTCTCTTGTTAAATGGTTAATATAATAATGATTAGAGTTTCTCCGTTGGACATTCATACTCTATACATAAAACATGTTAATGCTTGCCTTGCATTAATTATTAGCCGAGGAAACATGTTTTAATGTTGGCGTTGACGAGCTATCTGAATACAACAAGCTATGCCATACATTGAGACCAGTGTGTTATCTACCAGTGTAAGCAACGCTACTTCCATCGATTGGCGTGGCGTACGAAGTAACGTTGTAGCTTCGAATACTTGAGGTCTGGGGTTCGAGACCCGGTACACCCACTCTTTTTTGCTCCACCATTTTCACGCATTAATATCAATGCATCAACGTGAATGGACACGGTTTATTTTTTACCGGTTAAACGGCTCATTGTTACCACAAACGATTTACTCTTTCGCGATCACGCGATCAAGATCTATCAAAGGCGATTTTAAAAAGACAATGTGTTGAAACTGAATTTTTAGAGTTAGTTAAAAAACGGCTTCCTGGATATTCTTGGATGTTTTTTAAATCCAATGAGACCCTCGCTGTCCTAAAATCTATCTAGCTTTGGTGTGACAATTACAATAAGAATGAATCGAGATACAATGAGATGTATTCATGCATACATTGAGAGCAGTGGGTTATCTATCAGTGTAAGCGATCCAACTTCCATCGAGTGGCATGGCGTACGGGGTAGCGACGCCGACTAGTGTTTTCGCGGTGCGGGGTTCGAGTCCCGTAACCGGCAGTCTTTTTTTCTTCCATATTCAGACAAACAAAGTTGAGAAGGGTTAACTTAGGGGAAATTTTTTTTTCAAGTGCTCGTAGCTACCATAGGGGATGTCCAAATTTGTTTTTGTATTTTTTTTTTTTTTTTTTTGCGTTAATTATCTAGACATCCTGAAAACAAAAATGTGCTGTTTGCAAGCCATGTGCCTAACATCTCCCTAATGTGGCTCTCGCCACTCCGTCATACTTGCGGCCCTCTTTGCAATCCAAGCGTCTAACAATCTCCCCAGTGTTGCTCTCGCCACTCCGTCATACTTGCGGCCCTCTTTGCAAACCAAGCGCCTAACAATCTCCCCAATGTGGCTCTCTTCACACTGTCATACTTGCGGCCCTCTTTGCAATCCAAGCGCCTAACAATCTCCCCAATGTGGCTCTCGTCGCTCCGTCATACTTGCGGCCCTCTTTGCAATCCAAGTGCCAAACAATTTCCCCAATGTGGCTCTCTTCACAGTGTCATACTTGCGGCCCTCTTTGCAATCCAAACGCCAAACAATCTCCCCAATGTGGCTCTCGTCACTCCACCATACTTGCGGCCCTCTTTGCAATCCAAGTGCCTCACATCTCCCAAATGGGCCTGTCGTCACTTTGTCATACTTGCGGCCCTCTTTGCAATCCAAGCGCCTCACAATCTCCCCAATGTTGCCCTTGCCACTTCGTCATACTTGCGGCCCTCTTTGCAAACCAAGCGCCTAACAATCTCCCCAATGTGGCTCTCTTCACACCGTCATACTTGTGGCCCTCTTTCCAATCCAAGCGCCTAACAATCTCCCCAATGTGGCTCTCGTCACACCGCCATTCTTGCGGCCCTCTTTGCAATCCAAGCACCTAACAATCTCCCCAATGTGGCTCTCGTCACTGCACCATACTTGCGGCCCTCTTTGCAATCCAAGCGCCTAACAATCTCCCCAGTGTTGCTCTCGCCACATCGTCATACTTGCGGCCCTCTTTGCAATCTAAGCGCCTAACAATCTCCCCAATGTGGCTCTCGTCACACCGTCATACTTGCGGCCCTTTTTGCAATATAAGCGTCTAACAATCTCTCCAATGTGGCTCTCGTCACTCCCCCATTATTGCGGCCCTCTTTGCAATCCAAGTGCCTAACATCTCCCTAATGTGGCTCTCGCCACTCCGCCATACTTGCGGCCCTCTTTGAAATCCAAGCGCCTAACAATCTCCCCAGTGTTGCTCTCGTTGCTCCGTCATACTTGCGGCCCTCTTTGCAATCCAAGTGCCTACTAATTTCCCCAATGTGGCTCTCTTCACACCGTCATACTTTCGGCCCTCTTTGCAATCCAAACGCCTTACAATCTCCCCAATGTGGCTCTCGTCACTCCACCATACTTGCGGCCCTCTTTGCAATCCAAGCACCTTACAATCTTCCCAATGTGGCTCCTGTCACTGAACCAAACTTGCGGCCCTCTTTGCAATCCAAGCGCCTTACAATCTCCCCAATGTGGTTCTCGCCACTCCGTCATACTTGCGGCCCTCCTTGCAATCAAAGCGCAAAACAATCTCCCCGATGTGGCTCTCGTCACACCGTCATACTTGCGGCCCTCTTTTCAAACAAGCGCCTTACAATCTCCCCAGTATTGCTTTCCCACTCCGTCATACTTGCGGCCCTCTTTGCAATCCAAGCGCCTTACAATCTCCCCAATGTGGCTCTCGTCACACCGTCATACTTGCGGCCCTCTTTGCAATACAAGCGTCTCACAATCTCTTCAATGTGGCTCTCGTCACTCCCCCATACTTGCGGCCCTCTTTGCAATCCAAGTGCCTAACAATCTCCCCAATATGGCTCTCGCCACTCCGCCATACTTGCGGCCCTCTTTGAAATCCAAGCGCCTAACAATCTCCCCAAGGTGGCACTTTCACTCCGTCACTCTTGCGGGTTTCTTTGCAATCCAAGCGCCTAACAATCTCTCCAATGTGGCTCTCGTCACTCCGGCATACTTGCGGCCCTCTTGAATCAGAGCGCCTAACAATCTCCCCAATGTGGCTCTCGCCACTCCGTCATACTTGCGGCCCTCTTTGCAATCCAAGCGCCTCACAATCTCCCCAAGGTGGCACTTTCACTCCGTCACTCTTGCGGCCCTCTTTGCAATCCAAGCGCCTAACAATCTCCCCCATGTGGTTCTCGCCACTCCGTCATACTTGCGGCCCTCTTTGCAATCAAAGCGCCTAACAATCTCCCCGATGTGGTTCTCGCCACTCCGTCATACTTGCGGCCCTCTTTGCAATCAAAGCGCCTAACAATCTCCCCAATGTGGCTCTCGTCACACCGTCATACTTGCGGCCCTCTTTGCCATCCAAGCGCCTACCAATCTCCCCAATGTGGCTCTCGCCACTCCGTCATACTTGCGGCCCTCTTTGCAATCCAAGTGCCTAACATATCCCCAATGTTTCTCTCGTCACTCCGTCATACTTGCGGCCCTCTTTGCAATCTAAGCGCCTAACAATCTCCCCGATGTGGTTCTCGCCACTCCGCAATACTTGCGGCCCCCTTTGCAATCAAAGCGCCAAACAAACTCCCCAATGTGGCTCTCGTCACTCCGTCATACTTGCGGCCCGCTTTGCAATCCAAGCGCCTCACAATCTCCCCAATGTGGCTTTCGTCACTCTGTCATACTTGACAATCTCCCCGATGTGGTTCTCGCCACTCCGCCATACTTGCGGCCCTCTTTGCAATCCAAGCGCCTAGCAAACTCCCCAAGGTGGCCCCAAGCGCCTAAGAATCTCTCCGATGTGGATCCCGTCACTCCGTCATACTTGCGGCCCTCTTTGCAATCCAAGCGCCTAACAATCTCCCCGATGTAGCTCTCGCCACTCCGCCATACTTGCGGCCCCCTTTGCAATCCAAGCGCCTAACAAACTCCCCAATGTGGCTCTCGTCACTCCGTCATACTTGCGGCCCTCTTTGCAATCAAAGCGCCTAACAATCTCCCCAATGTGGCTCTCGTCACTTTGTCATACTTGCGGCCCTCTTTGCAATCCAAGCGCCTAACAATCTCTCGATGTGGTTCTCGTCACTCCGCCATACTTGCGGCCCTCTTTGCAGTCCTAGCGCCTAACAATCTCCCCAATGTGGCTCTCGTCACACGGTCATGCTTGCGGCCCTCTTTGCAATTCAAGCGCCTAACAATCTCCCCAGTGTGGCTCTCGTCACTCCTTCAAACTTGCGGCCCTCTTTGCAATCCAAGCGCCTAATTATGTCCCCAATGTGGCTCTCGTCACACCGTCACTCGTCACACCAGTAGAGTTACTACGTCACCAAGGATTATTGTTGACCTTAAGTTCGACGCTACGACTAACTAGGTACCACCGTTCATCCACAATCGGTACCGAAAGTGGAACTTGACAAGAAAATCTTTGAAATTGCGGCGACGCCTCACGTCGCTCACAAAAAACATAGCGACGCGATGATTTTTTTGAAAGTAGACCATGTTCATATCTACCTTGAGAAGTAACTTTAAGATCCCCAAATTAAACAATATAGCCGTAAAGAATATAATTCTTAAAAACAGAGTGTCTTTGAGCACGTCTTTGACGACGCGTAGCGTCTCTTGTTAAATGGTTAATATAATAATGATTAGAGTTTCTCCGTTGGACATTCATACTCTATACATAAAACATGTTAATGCTTGCCTTGCATTAATGGTTAGCCGAGGAAACATGTTTTAATGTTGGCGTGATGACGAGCTATGTGAATACAACAAGCTATGCCATACATTGAGACCAGTGTGTTATCTACCAGTGTAAGCAACGCTACTTCCATCGATTGGCGTGGCGTACGAAGTAACGTTGTAGCTTCGAATACTTGAGGTCTGGGGTTCGAGACCCGGTACACCCACTCTTTTTTGTTCCACCATTTTCACGCATTAATATCAATGCATCAACGTGAATGGACACGGTTTATTTTTTACCGGTTAAACGGCTCGTTGTTACCACAAACGATTTACTCTTTCGCGATCACGCGATCAAGATCTATCAAAGGCGATTTAAAAAAGACAATGTGTTGAAACTGAATTTTTAGAGTTAGTTAAAAAACGGCTTCCTGGATATTCTTGGATGTTTTTTAAATCCAATGAGACCCTCGCTGTCCATTAATCTATCTAGCTTTGGTGTTACAATTACAATAAGAATAAAACGAGATACAATGAGATGTATTCATGCATACATTGAGAGCAGTGGGTTATCTATCAGTGTAAGCGATCCAACTTCCATCGAGTGGCATGGCGTACGGGGTAGCGACGCCGACTAGTGTTTTCGCGGTCCGGGGTTCGAGTCCCGTAACCGGCAGTCTTTTTTTCTTCCATATTCAGACAAGCAAAGTTGAGAAGGGTTTACTAAGGGGAAATTTTTTTTTCAAGCGCTCGTAGCTACCAAACGGGATGTCCAAATTTGTTTTTGTATTTTTATTTATTTTTTTTGCGTTAATTATCTAGACATCCTGAAAACAAAAATGTGCTGTTTGCAATCCATGTGCCTAACATCTCCCTAATGTGGCTTTCGCCACTCCGTCATACTTGCGGCCCTCTTTGCAATCTAAGCGTCTAACAATCTCCCCAGTGTTGCTCTCGCCACTCCGTCATACTTGCGGCCCTCTTTGCAATCCAAGCGCCTCACAATCTCCCCAAGGTGGCACTTTCACTCCGTCACTCTTGCGGCCCTCTTTGCAATCCAAGCGCCTAACAATCTCCCCCATGTGGTTCTCGCCACTCCGTCATACTTGCGGCCCTCTTTGCAATCAAAGCGCCTAACAATCTCCCCGATGTGGTTCTCGCCACTCCGTCATACTTGCGGCCCTCTTTGCAATCAAAGCGCCTAACAATCTCCCCAATGTGGCTCTCGTCACACCGTCATACTTGCGGCCCTCTTTGCCATCCAAGCGCCTACCAATCTCCCCAATGTGGCTCTCGCCACTCCGTCTTACTTGCGGCCCTCTTTGCAATCCAAGTGCCTAACATATCCCCAATGTTTCTCTCGTCACTCCGTCATACTTGCGGCCCTCTTTGCAATCTAAGCGCCTAACAATCTCCCCGATGTGGTTCTCGCCACTCCGCAATACTTGCGGCCCCCTTTGCAATCCAAGCGCCAAACAAACTCCCCAATGTGGCTCTCGTCACTCCGTCATACTTGCGGCCCGCTTTGCAATCCAAGCGCCTCACAATCTCCCCAATGTGGCTTTCGTCACTCAGTCATACTTGACAATCTCCCCGATGTGGTTCTCGCCACTCCGCCATACTTGCGGCCCTCTTTGCAATCCAAGCGCCTAGCAAACTCCCCAAGGTGGCCCCAAGCGCCTAAGAATCTCTCCGATGTGGATCCCGTCACTCCGTCATACTTGCGGCCCTCTTTGCAATCCAAGCGCCTAACAATCTCCCCGATGTAGCTCTCGCCACTCCGCCATACTTGCGGCCCCCTTTGCAATCCAAGCGCCTAACAAACTCCCCAATGTGGCTCTCGTCACTCCGTCATACTTGCGGCCCTCTTTGCAATCAAAGCGCCTAACAATCTCCCCAATGTGGCTCTCGTCACTTTGTCATACTTGCGGCCCTCTTTGCAATCCAAGCGCCTAACAATCTCTCGATGTGGTTCTCGTCACTCCGCAATACTTGCGGCCCTCTTTGCAGTCCTAGCGCCTAACAATCTCCCCAATGTGGCTCTCGTCACACGGTCATGCTTGCGGCCCTCTTTGCAATTCAAGCGCCTAACAATCTCCCCAGTGTGGCTCTCGTCACTCCGTCAAACTTGCGGCCCTCTTTGCAATCCAAGCGCCTAATTATGTCCCCAATGTGGCTCTCGTCACACCGTCACTCGTCACACCAGTAGAGTTACTACGTCACCAAGGATTATTGTTGACCTTAAGTTCGACGCTACGACTAACTAGGTACCACCGTTCATCCACAATCGGTACCGAAAGTGGAACTTGACAAGAAAATCTTTGAAATTGCGGCGACGCCTCACGTCGCTCACAAAAAACATAGCGACGCGATGATTTTTTTGAAAGTAGACCATGTTCATATCTACCTTGAGAAGTAACTTTAAGATCCCCAAATTAAACAATATAGCCGTAAAGAATATAATTCTTAAAAACAGAGTGTCTTTGAGCACGTCTTTGACGACGCGTAGCGTCTCTTGTTAAATGGTTAATATAATAATGATTAGAGTTTCTCCGTTGGACATTCATACTCTATACATAAAACATGTTAATGCTTGCCTTGCATTAATGGTTAGCCGAGGAAACATGTTTTAATGTTGGCGTGATGACGAGCTATGTGAATACAACAAGCTATGCCATACATTGAGACCAGTGTGTTATCTACCAGTGTAAGCAACGCTACTTCCATCGATTGGCGTGGCGTACGAAGTAACGTTGTAGCTTCGAATACTTGAGGTCTGGGGTTCGAGACCCGGTACACCCACTCTTTTTTGTTCCACCATTTTCACGTATTAATATCAATGCATCAACGTGAATGGACACGGTTTATTTTTTACCGGTTAAACGGCTCGTTGTTACCACAAACGATTTACTCTTTCGCGATCACGCGATCAAGATCTATCAAAGGCGATTTAAAAAAGACAATGTGTTGAAACTGAATTTTTAGAGTTAGTTAAAAAACGGCTTCCTGGATATTCTTGGATGTTTTTTAAATCCAATGAGACCCTCGCTGTCCATTAATCTATCTAGCTTTGGTGTTACAATTACAATAAGAATAAAACGAGATACAATGAGATGTATTCATGCATACATTGAGAGCAGTGGGTTATCTATCAGTGTAAGCGATCCAACTTCCATCGAGTGGCATGGCGTACGGGGTAGCGACGCCGACTAGTGTTTTCGCGGTCCGGGGTTCGAGTCCCGTAACCGGCAGTCTTTTTTTCTTCCATATTCAGACAAGCAAAGTTGAGAAGGGTTTACTAAGGGGAAATTTTTTTTTCAAGCGCTCGTAGCTACCAAACGGGATGTCCAAATTTGTTTTTGTATTTTTATTTATTTTTTTTGCGTTAATTATCTAGACATCCTGAAAACAAAAATGTGCTGTTTGCAATCCATGTGCCTAACATCTCCCTAATGTGGCTTTCGCCACTCCGTCATACTTGCGGCCCTCTTTGCAATCTAAGCGTCTAACAATCTCCCCAGTGTTGCTCTCGCCACTCCGTCATACTTGCGGCCCTCTTTGCAAACCAAGCGCCTAACAATCTCCCCAATGTGGCTCTCTTCACACCGTCATACTTGCGGCCCTCTTTGCAATCCAAGCGCCTAACAATCTCCCCAATGTGGCTCTCGTTGCTCCGTCATACTTGCGGCCCTCTTTGCAATCCAAGTGCCTACTAATTTCCCCAATGTGGCTCTCTTCACACCGTCATACTTTCGGCCCTCTTTGCAATCCAAACGCCAAACAATCTCCCCAATGTGGCTCTCGTCACTCCACCATACTTGCGGCCCTCTTTGCAATCCAAGCACCTTACAATCTTCCCAATGTGGCTCCTGTCACTGAACCAAACTTGCGGCCCTCTTTGCAATCCAAGCGCCTTACAATCTCCCCAATGTGGTTCTCGCCACTCCGTCATACTTGCGGCCCTCCTTGCAATCAAAGCGCATAACAATCTCCCCGATGTGGCTCTCGTCACACCGTCATACTTGCGGCCCTCTTTTCAAACAAGCGCCTTACAATCTCCCCAGTATTGCTTTCCCACTCCGTCATACTTGCGGCCCTCTTTGCAATCCAAGCGCCTTACAATCTCCCCAATGTGGCTCTCGTCACACCGTCATACTTGCGGCCCTCTTTGCAATACAAGCGTCTCACAATCTCTCCAATGTGGCTCTCGTCACTCCCCCATACTTGCGGCCCTCTTTGCAATCCAAGTGCCTAACAATCTCCCCAATATGGCTCTCGCCACTCCGCCATACTTGCGGCCCTCTTTGAAATCCAAGCGCCTAACAATCTCCCCAAGGTGGCACTTTCACTCCGTCACTCTTGCGGGTTTCTTTGCAATTCAAAGCGCCTAACAATCTCTCCAATGTGGCTCTCGTCACTCCGGCATACTTGCGGCCCTCTTGAATCAGAGCGCCTAACAATCTCCCCAATGTGGCTCTCGCCACTCCGTCATACTTGCGGCCCTCTTTGCAATCCAAGCGCCTCACAATCTCCCCAAGGTGGCACTTTCACTCCGTCACTCTTGCGGCCCTCTTTGCAATCCAAGCGCCTAACAATCTCCCCCATGTGGTTCTCGCCACTCCGTCATACTTGCGGCCCTCTTTGCAATCAAAGCGTCTAACAATCTCCCCGATGTGGTTCTCGCCACTCCGTCATACTTGCGGCCCTCTTTGCAATCAAAGCGCCTAACAATCTCCCCAATGTGGCTCTCGTCACACCGTCATACTTGCGGCCCTCTTTGCCATCCAAGCGCCTACCAATCTCCCCAATGTGGCTCTCGCAACTCCGTCATACTTGCGGCCCTCTTTGCAATCCAAGTGCCTAACATATCCCCAATGTTTCTCTCGTCACTCCGTCATACTTGCGGCCCTCTTTGCAATCTAAGCGCCTAACAATCTCCCCGATGTGGTTCTCGCCACTCCGCAATACTTGCGGCCCCCTTTGCAATCCTAGCGCCAAACAAACTCCCCAATGTGGCTCTCGTCATTTCGTCATACTTGCGGCCCGCTTTGCAATCCAAGCGCCTCACAATCTCCCCAATGTGGCTTTCGTCACTCTGTCATACTTGACAATCTCCCCGATGTGGTTCTCGCCACTCCGCCATACTTGCGGCCCTCTTTGCAATCCAAGCGCCTAGCAAACTCCCCAAGGTGGCCCCAAGCGCCTAAGAATCTCTCCGATGTGGATCCCGTCACTCCGTCATACTTGCGGCCCTCTTTGCAATCCAAGCGCCTAACAATCTCCCCGATGTAGCTCTCGCCACTCCGCCATACTTGCGGCCCCCTTTGCAATCCAAGCGCCTAACAAACTCCCCAATGTGGCCCTCGTCACTCCGTCATACTTGCGGCCCTCTTTGCAATCAAAGCGCCTAACAATCTCCCCAGTGTGGCTCTCGTAACTCCACCATACTGGCGGCCCCCTTGGCAATCCAAGCGCCTAACAATCTCCCCAATGTGGCTCTCGTCGCTCTGTCATACTTGCGGCCCTCTTTGCAATCCAAGTGCCAAACAATCTCCCCAATGTGGCTCTCGTCACACCGCCATACTTGCGGCCCTCCTTGCAATCCTAGTGCCTTACATTTCCCTAATGTGGCTCTCGCCACTCCGCCATACTTGCGGCCTTCTTTGCAATCCAAGCGCCTAACAATCTCCCTTATGTGGCTCTCGCCACTCCGTCATAGTTGCAGCCCTCTTTGCAATCCAAGCGCATAACAATCTCCCCAATATGGCTCTTTGCAATCAGAGCGCCTTACAATCTCCCCGATGTGGATCTCGCCACTCCGCCATTCTTGCGGCCCTCTTTGCAATCCAAGCACCTTACAATCTTCCCAATGTGGCTCTCGTCACTGCACCATACTTGCGGCCCTCTTTGCAATCTAAGCGCCTAACAATCTCCCCATTGTCGCTCTCGCCACTCCATCATACTTGCGGCCCTCTTTGCAATCCAAGCGCCTAATAATGTCCCCAATGTGGCTCTCGTCACACCGTCATACTTGCGGCGCTCTTTGCCATCCAAGCGCCTAACAATCTCCCCAATGTGGCTCTCGCCACTCCGTCATACTTGCGGCCCTCTTTGCAATCAGAGCGCCTTACAATCTCCCCGACGTGGCTTTCGCCACTTCGCCATTCTTGCGGCCCTCTTTGCAATCCAAGCGCCTAACAATCTCCCCAATATGGCTCTCGTCACTCCAAAATACTTGCGGCCCTCTTTGCAATCAAAACGCCTAATAATCTCCCCAATGTGGCTCTCGTCAAACCTTCATACTTGCGGCCTTTTTTGCAATCCAAGTGCCTAGCATATCCCCAATGTATCTCTCGTCACTCCGTCATACTTGCGGCCCTCTTTGCAATCCCAGCGCATAACAATCCCCCAATGTGGCTCTCATCACACCGTCATACTTGCGGCCTTTTTTGAGATCCAAGCGCCTAACAATCAACCCAATGTGGCTCTCGCCACTCCGTCATACTTGCGGCCCTCTTTGCAATCCAAGCGCCTAAAAATCTTCCCAGTGTTGCTCTCGTCACACCGTCATACTTGCGGCCCTCTTTGCAATCGAAGCGCCTCACAATCTCCCAAAGGTGGCACTTTCACTCCATCACTCTTGCGGCCCTCTTTGCAATCCATGCGCCTAACAATCTCCCCAATGTGGCTCTCGCCACTCCGTCATACTTGCGGCCTTCTTTGCAATCAGAGCGCCTAACAATCTCCCCGATGTGGCTCTCGCCACTCCGCCATTCTCTCGGCCCTCTTTGCAATCCAAGCGCCTAACATTCTCCCCAATATGGCTCTCGTCACACCACCATACTTGCGGCCCTCTTTGCAATCAAAACTCCTAACAATCTTCCTAATGTGGCTCTCGGCACAGCGTCATACTTGCGGCCCTCTTTGCAATCTAAGCGCCTAACAATCTCCCCAATGTGGCTCTCGCCACACCGTCATACTTGCGGCCCTCTTTGCAATCCAAACGCCTAACAATCTCCCCGATGTGGCTCTCGCCACTCCATCATACTTGCGGCCCTCTTTTCAATCCAAGCGCCTAACAATCTGTCATACTTGCGGCCCTCTTTGCAATCAAAGCGCCTAACAATCTCCCCAGTGTTGCTCTTGCCACTCCGTAAAACTTGCGGCCCTCTTTGCAATCCAAGCGCCTAACAATGTCCCCAATGTGGCTCTCTACTCCGTCATACTTGCGGCCCTCTTTGCAATCAGAGCGCCTTACAGTCTCCCCGATGTGGCTTTCGTCACACCGTCATACTTGCGGCCCTCTTTGCAATACAAGCGACTCACAATCTCTCCAATGTGGCTCTCGTCACTCCCCCAAACTTGCGGCCCTCTTTGCAATCCAATTGTCTAACAATCTCCCCAATATGGCTCTCGCCACTCCGCCATACTTGCGGCCCTCTATGCAGTCCAAGCGCCTTACAATCTCCCCAAGGTGGCACTTCCACTCCGTCACTCTTGCGGCCCTCTTTGCAATCCAAGCGCCTTACAATCTCTCCAATGTGGCTCTCGTCGCTCCGGCATACTTGCGGCCCTCTTGAATCAGAGCGCCTAACAATCTCACCAAAGTGGCTCTCGCCACTCCGTCATACTTGCGGCCCTCTTTGCAATCCAAGCGCCTCACAATCTCCCCAAGGTGGCACTTTCACTCCGTCGCTCTTGCGGCCCTCTTTGCAATGCAAGCGCCTTACAATCTCCCCCATGTGGTTCTCGCCACTCCGTCATACTTGCGGCCCTCTTTGCAATCAAAGCGCCTCACAATCTCCCCGATGTGGCTCTCGCCACTCCGTCATACTTGCGGCCCTCTTTTCAATCCAAGCGCCTAACAATCTCCCCAATGTGGCTCTCGTCACTTTGTCATACTTGCGGCCCTCTTTGCAATCCATGCGCCTAACAATCTCTCGATGTGGTTCTCGTCACTCCGCCATACTTGCGGCCCTCTTTGCAGTCCTAGCGCCTAACAATCTCCCCAATGTGGCTCTCGTCACACCGTCATGCTTGCGGCCCTCTTTGCAATTCAAGCGCCTAACAATCTCCCCAGTGTGGCTCTCGTCACTCCGTCAAACTTGCGGCCCTCTTTGCAATCCAAGCGCCTAATTATGTCCTCAATGTGGCTCTCGTCACACCGTCACTCGTCACACCAGTAGAGTTACTACGTCACCAAGGATTATTGTTGACCTTAAGTTCGACGCTACGACTAACTAGGTACCACCGTTCATCCACAATCGGTACCGAAAGTGGAACTTGACAAGAAAATCTTTGAAATTGCGGCGACGCCTCACGTCGCTCACAAAAAACATAGCGACGCGATGATTTTTTTGAAAGTAGACCATGTTCATATCTACCTTGAGAAGTAACTTTAAGATCCCCCAATTAAACAATATAGCCGTAAAGAATATAATTCTTAAAAACAGAGTGTCTTTGAGCACGTCTTTGACGACGCGTAGCGTCTCTTGTTAAATGGTTAGTATAATAATGATTAGAGTTTCTCCGTTGGACATTCATACTCTATACATAAAACATGTTAATGCTTGCCTTGCATTAATGGTTAGCCGAGGAAACATGTTTTAATGTTGGCGTGATGACGAGCTATGTGAATACAACAAGCTATGCCATACATTGAGACCCGTGTGTTATCTACCAGTGTAAGCAACGCTACTTCCATCGATTGGCGTGGCGTACGAAGTAACGTTGTAGCTTCGAATACTTGAGGTCTGGGGTTCGAGACCCGGTACACCCACTCTTTTTTGTTCCACCATTTTCACGCATTAATATCAATGCATCAACGTGAATGGACACGGTTTATTTTTTACCGGGTTAACGGCTCGTTGTTACCACAAACGATTTACTCTTTCGCGATCACGCGATCAAGATCTATCAAAGGCGATTTAAAAAAGACAATGTGTTGAAACTGAATTTTTAGAGTAAGTTAAAAAACGGCTTCCTGGATATTCTTGGATGTTTTTTAAGTCCAATGAGACCCTCGCTGTCCATTAATCTATCTAGCTTTGGTGTTACAATTACAATAAGAATAAAACGAGATACAATGAGATGTATTCATGCATACATTGAGAGCAGTGGGTTATCTATCAGTGTAAGCGATCCAACTTCCATCGAGTGGCATAGCGTACGGGGTAGCGACGCCGACTAGTGTTTTCGCGGTCCGGGGTTCGAGTCCCGTAACCGGCAGTCTTTTTTTCTTCCATATTCAGACAAGCAAAGTTGAGAAGGGTTTACTAAGGGGAAATTTTTTTTCAAGCGCTCGTAGCTACCAAACGGGATGTCCAAATTTGTTTTTGTATTTTTATTTATTTTTTTTGCGTTAATTATCTAGACATCCTAAAAACAAAAATGTGCTGTTTGCAATCCGTGTGCCTAACATCTCCCTAATGTGGCTCTCGCCACTCCGTCATACTTGCGGCCCTCTTTGCAATCTAAGCGTCTTACAATCTCCCCAGTGTTGCTCTCGCCACTCCGTCATACTTGCGGCCCTCTTTGCAAACCAAGCGCCTAACAATCTCCCCAATGTGGCTCTCTTCACACCGTCATACTTGCGGCCCTCTTTGCAATCCAAGCGCCTAACAATCTCCCCAATGTGGCTCTCGTTGCTCCGTCATACTTGCGGCCCTCTTTGCAATCCAAGTGCCTACTAATTTCCCCAATGTGGCTCTCTTCACACCGTCATACTTTCGGCCCTCTTTGCAATCCAAACGCCTAACAATCTCCCCAATGTGGCTCTCGTCACTCAACCATACTTGCGGCCCTCTTTGCAATCCAAGCACCTTACAATCTTCCCAATGTGGCTCCTGTCACTGAACCAAACTTGCGGCCCTCTTTGCAATCCAAGCGCCTAACAATCTCCCCAATGTGGTTCTCGCCACTCCGTCATACTTGCGGCCCTCCTTGCAATCAAAGCGCATAACAATCTCCCCGATGTGGCTCTCGTCACACCGTCATACTTGCGGCCCTCTTTTCAAACAAGCGCCTTACAATCTCCCCAGTATTGCTTTCCCACTCCGTCATACTTGCGGCCCTCTTTGCAATCCAAGCGCCTTACAATCTCCCCAATGTGGCTCTCGTCACACCGTCATACTTGCGGCCCTCTTTGCAATACAAGCGTATCACAATCTCTCCAATGTGGCTCTCGTCACTCCCCCATACTTGCGGCCCTCTTTGCAATCCAAGTGCCTAACAATCTCCCCAATATGGCTCTCGCCACTCCGCCATACTTGCGGCCCTCTTTGAAATCCAAGCGCCTAACAATCTCCCCAAGGTGGCACTTTCACTCCATCACTCTTGCGGCCCTCTTTGCAATCCAAGCGCCTAACAATCTCTCCAATGTGGCTTTCGTCACTCCGGCATACTTGCGGCCCTCTTGAATCAGAGCGCCTAACAATCTCCCCAATGTGGCTCTCGCCACTCCGTCATACTTGCGGCCCTCTTTGCAATCCAAGCGCCTCACAATCTCCCCAAGGTGGCACTTTCACTCCGTCACTCTTGCGGCCCTCTTTGCAATCCAAGCGCCTAACAATCTCCCCCATGTGGTTCTCGCCACTCCGTCATACTTGCGGCCCTCTTTGCAATCAAAGCGCCTAACAATCTCCCCGATGTGGTTCTCGCCACTCCGTCATACTTGCGGCCCTCTTTGCAATCAAAGCGCCTAACAATCTCCCCAATGTGGCTCTCGTCACACCGTCATACTTGCGGCCCTCTTTGCCATCCAAGCGCCTACCAATCTCCCCAATGTGGCTCTCGCCACTCCGTCATACTTTCGGCCCTCTTTGCAATCCAAGTGCCTTACATATCCCCAATGTTTCTCTCGTCACTCCGTCATACTTGCGGCCCTCTTTGCAATCCAAGCGCCTAACAATCTCCCCGATGTGGTTCTCGCCACTCCGCAATACTTGCGGCCCCCTTTGCAATCCAAGCGCCAAACAAACTCCCCAATGTGGCTCTCGTCACTCCGTCATACTTGCGGCCCTCTTTGCAATCCAAGCGCCTCACAATCTCCCCAATGTGGCTTTCGTCACTCTGTCATACTTGACAATCTCCCCGATGTGGTTCTCGCCACTCCGCCATACTTGCGGCCCTCTTTGCAATCCAAGCGCCTAGCAAACTCCCCAAGGTGGCCCCAAGCGCCTAACAATCTCTCCGATGTGGATCCCGTCACTCCGTCATACTTGCGGCCCTCTTTGCAATCAAAGCGCCTAACAATCTCCCCAGTGTGGCTCTCGTAACTCCACCATACTGGCGGCCCCCTTGGCAATCCAAGCGCCTAACAATCTCCCCAATGTGGCTCTCGTCGCTCTGTCATACTTGCGGCCCTCTTTGCAATCCAAGTTCCAAACAATCTCCCCAATGTGGCTCTCGTCACACCGCCATACTTGCGGCCCTCTTTGCAATCCTAGTGCCTTACATTTCCCTAATGTGGCTCCAGCCACTCCGCCATACTTGCGGCCCTCTTTGCAATCCAAGCGCCTAACAATCTCCCTTATGTGGCTCTCGCCACTCCGTCATACTTGCAGCCCTCTTTGCAATCCAAGCGCATAACAATCTCCCCAATATGGCTCTTTGCAATCAGAGCGCCTTACAATCTCCCCGATGTGGATCTCGCCACTCCGCCATTCTTGCGGCCCTCTTTGCAATCCAAGCACCTTACAATCTTCCCAATGTGGCTCTCGTCACTGCACCATACTTGCGGCCCTCTTTGCAATCTAAGCGCCTAACAATCTCCCCAGTGTCGCTCTCGCCACTCCATCATACTTGCGGCCCTCTTTGCAATCCAAGCGCCTAATAATGTCCCCAATGTGGCTCTCGTCACACCGTCATACTTGCGGCCCTCTTTGCCATCCAAGCGCCTAACAATCTCCCCAATGTGGCTTTCGCCACTCCGTCATACTTGCGGCCCTCTTTGCAATCAGAGCGACTTACAATCTCCCCGATGTGGCTTTCGCCACTTCGCCAATCTTGCGGCCCTCTTTGCAATCCAAGCGCCTAACAATCTCCCCAATATGGCTCTCGTCACTCCAAAATACTTGCGGCCCTCTTTGCAATCAAAACGCCTAATAATTTCCCCAATGTGGCTCTCGTCAAACCTTTATACTTGCGGCCCTCTTTGCAATTCAAGTGCCTAACATATCCCCAATGTATCTCTCGTCACTCCGTCTTACTTGCGGCCCTCTTTGCAATCCAAGCGCATAACAATCCCCCAATGTGGCTCTCATCACACCGTCATACTTACGGCCTTTTTTGCAATCCAAGCGCCTAACAATCAACCCAATGTGGCTCTCGCCACTCCGTCATACTTGCGGCCCTCTTTGCAATCCAAGCGCCTAAAAATCTTCCCAGTGTTGCTCTCGTCACACCGTCATACTTGCGGCCCTCTTTGCAATCGAAGCGCCTCACAATCTCCCAAAGGTGGCACTTTCACTCCATCACTCTTGCGGCCCTCTTTGCAATCCATGCGCCTAACAATCTCCCCAATGTGGCTCTTGCCACTCCGTCATACTTGCGGCCTTATTTGCAATCAGAGCGCCTAACAATCTCCCCGATGTGGCTCTCGCCACTCCGCCATTCTCTCGGCCCTCTTTGCAATCCAAGCGCCTAACAATCTCCCCAATATGGCTCTCGTCACACCACCATACTTGCGGCCCTCTTTGCAATCAAAACGCCTAACAATCTCCCTAATGTGGCTCTCGGCACAGCGTCATACTTGCGGCCCTCTTTGCAATCCAAGCGCCTAACAATCTCCCCAATGTGGCTCTCGCCACACCGTCATACTTGCGGCCCTCTTTGCAATCCAAACGCCTAACAATCTCCCCGATGTGGCTCTCGCCACTCCATCATACTTGCGGCCCTCTTTTCAATCCAAGCGCCTAACAATCTGTCATACTTGCGGCCCTCTTTGCAATCAAAGCGCCTAACAATCTCCCCAGTGTTGCTCTTGCCACTCCGTAAAACTTGCGGCCCTCTTTGCAATCAAAGCGCCTAACAATGTCCCCAATGTGGCTCTCTACTCCGTCATACTTGCGGCCCTCTTTGCAATCAGAGCGCCTTACAGTCTCCCCGATGTGGCTTTCGTCACACCGTCATACTTGCGGCCCTCTTTGCAATACAAGCGACTCACAATCTCTCCAATGTGGCTCTCGTCACTCCCCCAAACTTGCGGCTCTCTTTGCAATCAAATTGCCTAACAATCTCCCCAATATGGCTCTCGCCACTCCGCCATACTTGCGGCCCTCTATGCAATCCAAGCGCCTTACAATCTCCCCAAGGTGGCACTTCCACTCCGTCACTCTTGCGGCCCTCTTTGCAATCCAAGCGCCTTACAATCTCTCCAATGTGGCTCTCGTCGCTCCGGCATACTTGCGGCCCTCTTGAATCAGAGCGCCTAACAATCTCCCCAATGTGGCTCTCGCCACTCCGTCATACTTGCGGCCCTCTTTGCAATCCAAGCGCCTTACAATCTCCCCCATGTGGTTCTCGCCACTCCGTCATACTTGCGGCCCTCTTTGCAATCAAAGCGCCTCACAATCTCCCCGATGTGGCTCTCGCCACTCCGTCATACTTGCGGCCCTCTATTCAATCCAAGCGCCTAACAATCTCCCCAATGTGGCTCTCGTCACTTTGTCATACTTGCGGCCCTCTTTGCAATCCAAGCGCCTAACAATCTCTCGATGTGGTTCTCGTCACTCCGCCATACTTGCGGCCCTCTTTGCAGTCCTAGCGCCTAACAATCTCCCCAATGTGGCTCTCGTCACACCGTCATGCTTGCGGCCATCTTTGCAATTCAAGCGCCTAACAATCTCCCCAGTGTGGCTCTCGTCACTCCGTCAAACTTGCGGCCCTCTTTGCAATCCAAGCGCCTAATTATGTCTTCAATGTGGCTCTCGTCACACCGTCACTCGTCACACCAGTAGAGTTACTACGTCACCAAGGATTATTGTTGACCTTAAGTTCGACGCTACGACTAACTAGGTACCACCGTTCATCCACAATCGGTACCGAAAGTGGAACTTGACAAGAAAATCTTTGAAATTGCGGCGACGCCTCACGTCGCTCACAAAAAACATAGCGACGCGATGATTTTTTTGAAAGTAGACCATGTTCATATCTACCTTGAGAAGTAACTTTAAGATCCCACAATTAAACAATATAGCCGTAAAGAATATAATTCAAAAAAACAGAGTGTCTTTGAGCACGTCTTTGACGACGCGTAGCGTCTCTTGTTAAATGGTTCATATAATAATGATTAGAGTTTCTCCGTTGGACATTCATACTCTATACATAAAACATGTTAATGCTTGCCTTGCATTAATGGTTAGCCGAGGAAACATGTTTTAATGTTGGCGTGATGACGAGCTATGTGAATACAACAAGCTATGCCATACATTGAGACCAGAGTGTTATCTACCAGTGTAAGCAACGCTACTTCCATCGATTGGCGTGGCGTACGAAGTAACGTTGTAGCTTCGAATACTTGAGGTCTGGGGTTCGAGACCCGGTACACCCACTCTTTTTTGTTCCACCATTTTCACGCATTAATATCAATGCATCAACGTGAATGGACACGGTTTTTTTTTTACCGGTTAAACGGCTCGTTGTTACCACAAACGATTTACTCTTTCGCGATCACGCGATCAAGATCTATCAAAGGCGATTTAAAAAAGACAATGTGTTGAAACTGAATTTTTAGAGTTTGTTAAAAAACGGCTTCCTGGATATTCTTGGATGTTTTTTAAATCCAATGAGACCCTCGCTGTCCATAAATCTATCTAGCTTTGGTGTTACAATTACAATAAGAATGAATCGAGATACAATGAGATGTATTCATGCATACATTGAGAGCAGTGGGTTATCTATCAGTGTAAGCGATCCAACTTCCATCGAGTGGCATGGCGTACGGGGAAGCGACGCCGACTAGTGTTTTCGCGGTCCGGGGTTCGAGTCCCGTAACCGGCAGTCTTTTTTTCTTCCATATTCAGACAAGCAAAGTTGAGAAGGGTTTACTAAGGGGAATTTTTTTTTTCAAGCGCTCGTAGCTACCAAACGGGATGTCCAAATTTGTTTTTGTATTTTTATTTATTTTTTTTGCGTTAATTATCTAGACATCCTGAAAACAAAAATGTGCTGTTTGCAATCCATGTGCCTAACATCTCCCTAATGTGGCTCTCGCCACTCCGTCATACTTGCGGCCCTCTTTGCAATCTAAGCGTCTAACAATCTCCCCAGTGTTGCTCTCGCCACTCCGTCATACTTGCGGCCCTCTTTGCAAACCAAGCGCCTAACAATCTCCCCAATGTGGCTCTCTTCACACCGTCATACTTGCGGCCCTCTTTGCAATCCAAGCGCCTAACAATCTCCCCAATGTGGCTCTCGTTGCTCCGTCATACTTGCGGCCCTCTTTGCAATCCAAGTGCCTACTAATTTCCCCAATGTGGCTCTCTTCACACCGTCATACTTTCGGCCCTCTTTGCAATCCAAACGCCTAACAATCTCCCCAATGTGGCTCTCGTCACTCCACCATACTTGCGGCCCTCTTTGCAATCCAAGCACCTTACAATCTTCCCAATGTGGCTCCTGTCACTGAACCAAACTTGCAGCCCTCTTTGCAATCCAAGCGCCTAACAATCAACCCAATGTGGCTCTCGCCACTCCGTCATACTTGCGGCCCTCTTTGCAATCCAAGCGCCTAAAAATCTTCCCAGTGTTGCTCTCGTCACACCGTCATACTTGCGGCCCTCTTTGCAATCGAAGCGCCTCACAATCTCCCAAAGGTGGCACTTTCACTCCATCACTCTTGCGGCCCTCTTTGCAATCCATGCGCCTAACAATCTCTCCAATGTGGCTCTCGTCACTCCGGCATACTTGCGGCCCTCTTGAATCAGAGCGCCTAACAATCTCCCCAATGTGGCTCTCGCCACTCCGTCATACTTGCGGCCCTCTTTGCAATCCAAGCGCCTCACAATCTCCCCAAGGTGGCACTTTCACTCCGTCACTCTTGCGGCCCTCTTTGCAATCCAAGCGCCTAACAATCTCCCCCATGTGGTTCTCGCCACTCCGTCATACTTGCGGCCCTCTTTGCAATCAAAGCGCCTAACAATCTCCCCGATGTGGTTCTCGCCACTCCGTCATACTTGCGGCCCTCTTTGCAATCAAAGCGCCTAACAATCTCCCCAATGTGGCTCTCGTCACACCGTCATACTTGCGGCCCTCTTTGCCATCCAAGCGCCTACCAATCTCCCCAATGTGGCTCTCGCCACTCCGTCATACTTGCGGCCCTCTTTGCAATCCAAGTGCCTTACATATCCCCAATGTTTCTCTCGTCACTCCGTCATACTTGCGGCCCTCTTTGCAATCCAAGCGCCTAACAATCTCCCCGATGTGGTTCTCGCCACTCCGCAATACTTGCGGCCCCCTTTGCAATCCAAGCGCCAAACAAACTCCCCAATGTGGCTCTCGTCACTCCGTCATACTTGCGGCCCTCTTTGCAATCCAAGCGCCTCACAATCTCCCCAATGTGGCTTTCGTCACTCTGTCATACTTGACAATCTCCCCGATGTGGTTCTCGCCACTCCGCCATACTTGCGGCCCTCTTTGCAATCCAAGCGCCTAGCAAACTCCCCAAGGTGGCCCCAAGCGCCTAACAATCTCTCCGATGTGGATCCCGTCACTCCGTCATACTTGCGGCCCTCTTTGCAATCAAAGCGCCTAACAATCTCCCCAGTGTGGCTCTCGTAACTCCACCATACTGGCGGCCCCCTTGGCAATCCAAGCGCCTAACAATCTCCCCAATGTGGCTCTCGTCGCTCTGTCATACTTGCGGCCCTCTTTGCAATCCAAGTTCCAAACAATCTCCCCAATGTGGCTCTCGTCACACCGCCATACTTGCGGCCCTCTTTGCAATCCTAGTGCCTTACATTTCCCTAATGTGGCTCCAGCCACTCCGCCATACTTGCGGCCCTCTTTGCAATCCAAGCGCCTAACAATCTCCCTTATGTGGCTCTCGCCACTCCGTCATACTTGCAGCCCTCTTTGCAATCCAAGCGCATAACAATCTCCCCAATATGGCTCTTTGCAATCAGAGCGCCTTACAATCTCCCCGATGTGGATCTCGCCACTCCGCCATTCTTGCGGCCCTCTTTGCAATCCAAGCACCTTACAATCTTCCCAATGTGGCTCTCGTCACTGCACCATACTTGCGGCCCTCTTTGCAATCTAAGCGCCTAACAATCTCCCCAGTGTCGCTCTCGCCACTCCATCATACTTGCGGCCCTCTTTGCAATCCAAGCGCCTAATAATGTCCCCAATGTGGCTCTCGTCACACCGTCATACTTGCGGCCCTCTTTGCCATCCAAGCGCCTAACAATCTCCCCAATGTGGCTTTCGCCACTCCGTCATACTTGCGGCCCTCTTTGCAATCAGAGCGACTTACAATCTCCCCGATGTGGCTTTCGCCACTTCGCCAATCTTGCGGCCCTCTTTGCAATCCAAGCGCCTAACAATCTCCCCAATATGGCTCTCGTCACTCCAAAATACTTGCGGCCCTCTTTGCAATCAAAACGCCTAATAATTTCCCCAATGTGGCTCTCGTCAAACCTTTATACTTGCGGCCCTCTTTGCAATCCAAGTGCCTAACATATCCCCAATGTATCTCTCGTCACTCCGTCTTACTTGCGGCCCTCTTTGCAATCCAAGCGCATAACAATCCCCCAATGTGGCTCTCATCACACCGTCATACTTACGGCCTTTTTTGCAATCCAAGCGCCTAACAATCAACCCAATGTGGCTCTCGCCACTCCGTCATACTTGCGGCCCTCTTTGCAATCCAAGCGCCTAAAAATCTTCCCAGTGTTGCTCTCGTCACACCGTCATACTTGCGGCCCTCTTTGCAATCGAAGCGCCTCACAATCTCCCAAAGGTGGCACTTTCACTCCATCACTCTTGCGGCCCTCTTTGCAATCCATGCGCCTAACAATCTCCCCAATGTGGCTCTTGCCACTCCGTCATACTTGCGGCCTTATTTGCAATCAGAGCGCCTAACAATCTCCCCGATGTGGCTCTCGCCACTCCGCCATTCTCTCGGCCCTCTTTGCAATCCAAGCGCCTAACAATCTCCCCAATATGGCTCTCGTCACACCACCATACTTGCGGCCCTCTTTGCAATCAAAACGCCTAACAATCTCCCTAATGTGGCTCTCGGCACAGCGTCATACTTGCGGCCCTCTTTGCAATCCAAGCGCCTAACAATCTCCCCAATGTGGCTCTCGCCACACCGTCATACTTGCGGTCCTCTTTGCAATCCAAACGCCTAACAATCTCCCCGATGTGGCTCTCGCCACTCCATCATACTTGCGGCCCTCTTTTCAATCCAAGCGCCTAACAATCTGTCATACTTGCGGCCCTCTTTGCAATCAAAGCGCCTAACAATCTCCCCAGTGTTGCTCTTGCCACTCCGTAAAACTTGCGGCCCTCTTTGCAATCAAAGCGCCTAACAATGTCCCCAATGTGGCTCTCTACTCCGTCATACTTGCGGCCCTCTTTGCAATCAGAGCGCCTTACAGTCTCCCCGATGTGGCTTTCGTCACACCGTCATACTTGCGGCCCTCTTTGCAATACAAGCGACTCACAATCTCTCCAATGTGGCTCTCGTCACTCCCCCAAACTTGCGGCTCTCTTTGCAATCAAATTGCCTAACAATCTCCCCAATATGGCTCTCGCCACTCCGCCATACTTGCGGCCCTCTATGCAATCCAAGCGCCTTACAATCTCCCCAAGGTGGCACTTCCACTCCGTCACTCTTGCGGCCCTCTTTGCAATCCAAGCGCCTTACAATCTCTCCAATGTGGCTCTCGTCGCTCCGGCATACTTGCGGCCCTCTTGAATCAGAGCGCCTAACAATCTCCCCAATGTGGCTCTCGCCACTCCGTCATACTTGCGGCCCTCTTTGCAATCCAAGCGCCTTACAATCTCCCCCATGTGGTTCTCGCCACTCCGTCATACTTGCGGCCCTCTTTGCAATCAAAGCGCCTCACAATCTCCCCGATGTGGCTCTCGCCACTCCGTCATACTTGCGGCCCTCTATTCAATCCAAGCGCCTAACAATCTCCCCAATGTGGCTCTCGTCACTTTGTCATACTTGCGGCCCTCTTTGCAATCCAAGCGCCTAACAATCTCTCGATGTGGTTCTCGTCACTCCGCCATACTTGCGGCCCTCTTTGCAGTCCTAGCGCCTAACAATCTCCCCAATGTGGCTCTCGTCACACCGTCATGCTTGCGGCCATCTTTGCAATTCAAGCGCCTAACAATCTCCCCAGTGTGGCTCTCGTCACTCCGTCAAACTTGCGGCCCTCTTTGCAATCCAAGCGCCTAATTATGTCTTCAATGTGGCTCTCGTCACACCGTCACTCGTCACACCAGTAGAGTTACTACGTCACCAAGGATTATTGTTGACCTTAAGTTCGACGCTACGACTAACTAGGTACCACCGTTCATCCACAATCGGTACCCAAGTGGAACTTGACAAGAAAATCTTTGAAATTGCGGCGACGCCTCACGTCGCTCACAAAAAACATAGCGACGCGATGATTTTTTTGAAAGTAGACCATGTTCATATCTACCTTGAGAAGTAACTTTAAGATCCCCCAATTAAACAATATAGCCGTAAAGAATATAATTCAAAAAAACAGAGTGTCTTTGAGCACGTCTTTGACGACGCGTAGCGTCTCTTGTTAAATGGTTCATATAATAATGATTAGAGTTTCTCCGTTGGACATTCATACTCTATACATAAAACATGTTAATGCTTGCCTTGCATTAATGGTTAGCCGAGGAAACATGTTTTAATGTTGGCGTGATGACGAGCTATGTGAATACAACAAGCTATGCCATACATTGAGACCAGAGTGTTATCTACCAGTGTAAGCAACGCTACTTCCATCGATTGGCGTGGCGTACGAAGTAACGTTGTAGCTTCGAATACTTGAGGTCTGGGGTTCGAGACCCGGTACACCCACTCTTTTTTGTTCCACCATTTTCACGCATTAATATCAATGCATCAACGTGAATGGACACGGTTTTTTTTTTACCGGTTAAACGGCTCGTTGTTACCACAAACGATTTACTCTTTCGCGATCACGCGATCAAGATCTATCAAAGGCGATTTAAAAAAGACAATGTGTTGAAACTGAATTTTTAGAGTTTGTTAAAAAACGGCTTCCTGGATATTCTTGGATGTTTTTTAAATCCAATGAGACCCTCGCTGTCCATAAATCTATCTAGCTTTGGTGTTACAATTACAATAAGAATGAATCGAGATACAATGAGATGTATTCATGCATACATTGAGAGCAGTGGGTTATCTATCAGTGTAAGCGATCCAACTTCCATCGAGTGGCATGGCGTACGGGGAAGCGACGCCGACTAGTGTTTTCGCGGTCCGGGGTTCGAGTCCCGTAACCGGCAGTCTTTTTTTCTTCCATATTCAGACAAGCAAAGTTGAGAAGGGTTTACTAAGGGGAATTTATTTTTTCAAGCGCTCGTAGCTACCAAACGGGATGTCCAAATTTGTTTTTGTATTTTTATTTATTTTTTTTGCGTTAATTATCTAGACATCCTGAAAACAAAAATGTGCTGTTTGCAATCCATGTGCCTAACATCTCCCTAATGTGGCTCTCGCCACTCCGTCATACTTGCGGCCCTCTTTGCAATCTAAGCGTCTAACAATCTCCCCAGTGTTGCTCTCGCCACTCCGTCATACTTGCGGCCCTCTTTGCAAACCAAGCGCCTAACAATCTCCCCAATGTGGCTCTCTTCACACCGTCATACTTGCGGCCCTCTTTGCAATCCAAGCGCCTAACAATCTCCCCAATGTGGCTCTCGTTGCTCCGTCATACTTGCGGCCCTCTTTGCAATCCAAGTGCCTACTAATTTCCCCAATGTGGCTCTCTTCACACCGTCATACTTTCGGCCCTCTTTGCAATCCAAACGCCTAACAATCTCCCCAATGTGGCTCTCGTCACTCCACCATACTTGCGGCCCTCTTTGCAATCCAAGCACCTTACAATCTTCCCAATGTGGCTCCTGTCACTGAACCAAACTTGCAGCCCTCTTTGCAATCCAAGCGCCTAACAATCAACCCAATGTGGCTCTCGCCACTCCGTCATACTTGCGGCCCTCTTTGCAATCCAAGCGCCTAAAAATCTTCCCAGTGTTGCTCTCGTCACACCGTCATACTTGCGGCCCTCTTTGCAATCGAAGCGCCTCACAATCTCCCAAAGGTGGCACTTTCACTCCATCACTCTTGCGGCCCTCTTTGCAATCCATGCGCCTAACAATCTCCCCAATGTGGCTCTTGCCACTCCGTCATACTTGCGGCCCTCTTTGCAATCCAAGTGCCTACTAATTTCCCCAATGTGGCTCTCTTCACACCGTCATACTTGCGGCCCTCTTTGCAATCCAAACGCCTAACAATCGCCCCAATGTGGCTCTCGTCACTCCACCATACTTGCGGCCCTCTTTGCAATCCAAGCACCTAACAATCTTCCCAATGTGGCTCCTGTCACTGCACCATACTGGCGGCCCTCTTTGCAATCCAAGCGCCTAACAATCTCCCCAGTGTTGCTCTCGTCACTCCACCATACCTGCGGCCCTCTTTGCAATCAAAACACTTAACAATCTCCCCGATGTGGCTCTCGCCACTCCGTCATACTTGCGGCCCTCTTTGCAATCCAAGCGCCTAACAATCTCCCCAATGTGGTTCTCGCCACTCCGTCATACTTGCGGCCCTCCTTGCAATCAATGCGCATAACAATCTCCCCGATGTGGCTCTCGTCACACCGTCATACTTGCGGCCCTCTTTTCAAACAAGCGCCTTACAATCTTCCCAGTGTTGCTTTCCCACTCCGTCATACTTGCGGCCTTTTTTGCAATCCAAGCGCCTAACAATCTCCCCAATGTGGCTCTCGTCACACCGTCATACTTGCGGCCCTCTTTGCAATACAAGCGTCTCACAATCTCTCCAATGTGGCTCTCGTCTTTCCCCCATACTTGCGGCCCTCTTTGCAATCCAAGTGCCTAACAACCTCCCCAATATGACTCTCGCCACTCCGCCATACTTGCGGCCCTCTTTGCAATCCAAGCGCTAACAATCTCCCCAAGGTGGCACTTTCACTCCGTCACTCTTGCGGCCCTCTTTGCAATCCAAGCGTCTAACAATCTCTCCAATGTGGCTCTCGTCACTCCGGCATACTTGCGGCCCTCTTGAATCAGAGCGCCTAACAATCTCCCCAATGTGGCTCTCGCCACTCCGTCATACTTGTGGCCCTCTTTGCAATCCAAGCGCCTCACAATCTCCCCAATGTGGCTCTCGTCACTTTGTCATACTTGCGGCCCTCTTTGCAATCCAAGCGCCTAACAATCTCTCGATGTGGTTCTCGTCACTCCGCCATACTTGCGGCCCTCTTTGCAGTCCAAGCGCCTAACAATCTCCCCAATGTGGCTCTCGTCACACCGCCATGCTTGCGGCCCTCTTTGCAATCCAAAAGCCTAACAATCTCCCCAATGTGGCTCTCGCCACTCCGTCATCCTTGCGGCCCTCTTTGCAATCCAAGCGCCTAACAATCTCCCCAATGTGGCTCTCGTCACTCCACCTATATTTGCGGCCCTCTGTGCAATCAAAGCGCCTAACAATCTCCCCAGTGTTGCTCTCGCCACTCCGTCAAACTTGCGGCCCTCTTTGCAATCCAAGCGCCTAATTATGTCCCCAATGTGGCTCTCGTCACACCGTCATACTTGCGGCCCTCTTTGCCATCCAAGCGCCTCACAATCTCCCCAATGTGGCTCTCGTCACTCCGTTATACTTGCGGCCCTCTTTGCAATCAGAGCGCCTTACAATCTCCCCGATGTGGCTTTCGCCACTCCGCCATTCTTGCGGCCCTCTTTGCAATCCAAGCGCCTAACAATCTCCCCAATATGGCTCTCGTCACTCCACCAAACTTGCGGCCCATTTTGCAATCAAAACGCTTAACAATCTCCCCAATGTGGCTCTCTCAAACCTTCATACTTGCGGCCCTCTTTGCAATTTAAGTGCCTAACATATCCCCAATGTATCTCTCGCCACTCCGTCATACTTGCGGCCCTCTTTGCAATCCAAGCGCCTAACAATCTCTCGATGTGGTTCTCGTCACTCCGACATACTTGCGGCCCTCTTTGCAGTCCTAGCGCCTAACAATCTCCCCAATGTGGCTCTCGTCACACCGTCATGCTTGCGGCCCTCTTTGAAATTCAAGCGCCTAACAATCTCCCCAGTGTGGCTCTCGTCACTCCGCCATACTTGCGGCCCTCTTTGCAATCCAAGCGCCTTACAATCTCCCCAATGTGGCTCTCGCCACTCCGTCATACTTGCGGCTCTCTTTGCAATCCAAGCGCCTTACAATCTCCCCAATGTGGCTCTCGTCACTCCACCTATATTTGCGGCCCTCTGTGCAATCAAAGCGCCTAACAATCTCCCCAGTGTTGCTCTCGCCACTCCGTCATACTTGCGGCCCTCTTTGCAATCCAAGCACCTACTCATGTCCCCAATGTAGCTCTCGTCACACCGTCATACTTGCGGCTCTCTTTGCCATCCAAGCGCCTAACAATCTCCCCAATGTGGCTCTCGCCACCCCGTCATACTTGCGGCCCTCTTTGCAATAAGAGCGCTTTACAATCTCCCCGATGTGGCTTTCGCCACTCCGCCATTTTTGCGGCCCTCTTTGCAATCCAAGCGCCTAACAATCTCCACAATATGGCTCTCGTCACTCCACCATACTTGCGGCCCTCTTTGCAATCAAAACGCTTAACATTCTCCCCAATATGGCTCTCGTCAAACCTTCATACTTGCGGCCCTCTTTGCAATCCAAGTGCCTAACATATCCCCAATGTATCTCTCGTCACTCCGTCATACTTGCGGCCCTCTTTGCAATCCAAGCGCCTTACAAACTCCCCAATGTGGCTCTCGTCATTCCGTCATACTTGCGGCCCTCTTTGCAATCCAAGCGCCCAACAATCTCCCCAGTGTGGCTCTCGTAACTCCACCATACTTGCGGCCCTCTTGGCAATCCAAGCGCCTAACAATCTCCCCAATGTGGCTCTCGTCGCTCCGTCATACTTGCGGCCCTCTTTGCAATCCAAGTGCCAAACAATCTCCCCAATGTGGCTCTCGTCACTCCACCATACTTGCGGCCCTCTTTGCAATCCAAGCACCTAACAATCTTCCCAATGTGGCTCTCGTCACTGCACCATACTTGCGGCCCTCTTTGCAATCCAAGTGCCAAACAATCTCCCCAATGTGGCTCTCGTCACACCGTCACTCGTCACACCAGTAGAGTTACTACGTCACCAAGGATTATTGTTGACCTTAAGTTCGACGCTACGACTAACTAGGTACCACCGTTCATCCACAATCGGTACCGAAAGTGGAACTTGACAAGAAAATCTTTGAAATTTCGGCGACGCCTCACGTCGCTCATAAAAAACATAGCGACGCGATGATTTTTTTGAAAGTAGACCATGTTCATATCTACCTTGAGAAGTAACTTTAAGATCCCCCAATTAAACAATATAGCCGTAAAGAATATAATTCTAAAATACAGAGTGTCTTTGAGCACGTCTTTGACGACGCGTAGCGTCTCTTGTTAAATGTTTAATATAATAATGATTAGAGTTTCTCCGTTGGACATTCATACTCTATACATAAAACATGTTAATGCTTGCCTTGCATTAATGGTTAGCCGAGGAAACATGTTTTAATGTTGGCGTGATGACGAGCTATCTGAATACAACAAGCTATTCCATACATTGAGACCAGTGTGTTATCTACCAGTGTAAGCAACGCTACTTCCATCGATTGGCGTGGCGTACGAAGTAACGTTGAAGCTTCGAATACTTGAGGTCTGGGGTTCGAGACCCGGTACACCCACTCTTTTTTGTTCCACCATTTTCACGCATTAATATCAATGCATCAACGTGAATGGACACGGTTTATTTTTTACCGGTTTAACGGCTCATTGTTACCACAAACGATTTACTCTTTCGCGATCACGCGATCAAGATCTATCAAAGGCGATTTTAAAAAGACAATGTGTTGAAACTGAATTTTTAGAGTTAGTTAAAAAACGGCTACCTGGATATTCTTGGATGTTTTTTAAATCCAATGAGACCCTCGCTGTCCATAAATCTATCTAGCTTTGGTGTTACAATTACAATAAGAATGAATCGAGATACAATGAGATGTATTCATGCATACATTGAGAGCAGTGGGTTATCTATCAGTGTAAGCGATCCAACTTCCATCGAGTGGCATGGCGTACGGGGTAGCGACGCCGAGTAGTGTTTTCGCGGTCCGGGGTTCGAGTCCCGTAACCGGCAGTCTTTTTTTCTTCCATATTCAGACAAGCAAAATTGAGAAGGGTTTACTAAGGGGAAATTTTTTTTTCAAGTGCTCGTAGCTACCATACGGGATGTCCAAATTTGTTTTTGTATTTTTTTTGTATTTTTTTTGCGTTAATTATCTAGACATCCTGAAAACAAAAATGTGCTGTTTGCAATCCATGTGCCTAACATCTCCCTAATGTGGCTCTCGCCACTCCGTCATACTTGCGGCCCTCTTTGCAATCCAAGCGTCTAACAATATCCCCAAGGTTGCTCTTTTGCCACTCCGTCATACTTGCGGCCCTCTTTGCAAACCAAGCGCCTAACAATCTCCCCAATGTGGCTCTCTTCACACCGTCATACTTGCGGCCCTCTTTGCAATCCAAGCGCCTAACAATCTCCCCAATGTGGCTCTCGACGCTCCGTCCTACTTGCGGCCCTCTTTGCAATCCAAGAACCAAACAATTTCCCCAATGTGGCTCTCTTCACACCGTCATACTTGCGGCCCTCTTTGCAATCCAAACGCCTAACAATCTCCCCAATGTGGCTCTCGTCACTACACCATACTTGCGGCCCTCTTTGCAATCCAAGTGCCTCACATCTCCCAAATGGGCCTGTCGTCACTCCGTCATACTTGCGGCCCTCTTTGCAATCCAAGCGCCTCACAATCTTCCCAATGTTGCCCTCGCCACTCCGTCATACTTGCGGCCCTCTTTGCAAACCAAGCGCCTAACAATCTCCCCAATGTGGCTCTCTTCACACCGTCATACTTGCGGCCCTCTTTGCAATCCAAGCGCCTAACAATCTCCCCAATGTGGCTCTCGTCACACCGCCATTCTTGCGGCCCTCTTTGCAATCCAAGCACCTAACAATCTCCCCAATGTGGCTCTCGTCACTGCACCATACTTGCGGCCCTCTTTGCAATCCAAGCGCCTTACAATATCCCCAGTGTTGCTCTCGCCACATCGTCATACTTGCGGCCCTCTTTGCAATCCAAGCGCCTTTCAATCTCCCCAATGTGGCTCTCGTCACACCGTCATACTTGCGGCCCTCTTTGCAATATAATCGTCTAACAATCTCTCCAATGTGGCTCTCGTCACTCCCCCATAATTGCGGCCCTCTTTGCAATCCAAGTGCCTTACATCTCCCTAATGTGGCTCTCGCCACTCCGCTATACTTGCGGCCCTCTTTGAAATCCAAGCGCCTAACAATCTCCCCAATATGGCTCTCGCCACTCCGCCATACTTGCGGCCCTCTTTGCCATCCAAGCGCCTAACAATCTCCCCAAGGTGGCACTTTCACTCCGTCACTCTTGCGGCCCTCTTTGCAATCCAAGCGCCTAACAATCTCCCCCATGTGGTTCTCGCCACTCCGTCATACTTGCGGCCTTCTTTGCAATCAAAGCGCCTAACAATCTCCCCGATGTGGCTCTCGCCACTCCGTCATACTTGCGGCCCTCTTTGCAATCCAAGCGCCTAACAATCTCCCCAGTGTGGCTCTCGTAACTATACCATACTTGCGGCCCTCTTGGCAATCCAAGCGCCTAACAATCTCCCCAATTTGGCTCTCATCGCTCCGCCATACTTGCGGCCCTCTTTGCAATCCAAGTGCCAAACAATCTCCCCAATGTGGCTCTCGTCACACCGTCACTCGTCACACCAGTAGAGTAACTACGTCACCAAGGATTATTGTTGACCTTAAGTTCGACGCTACGACTAACTAGGTACCACCGTTCATCCACAATCGGTACCGAAAGTGGAACTTGACAAGAAAATCTTTGAAATTTCGGCGACGCCTCACGTCGCTCACAAAAAACATAGCGATCTGATGATTTTTTTTTAAAGTAGACCATGTTCATATCTACCTTGAGAAGTAACTTTAAGATCCCCCAATTAAACAATATAGCCGTAAAGAATATCATTCTAAAAAACAGAGTGTCTTTGAGCACGTCTTTGACGACGCGTAGCGTCTCTTGTTAAATGGTTAATATAATAATGATTAGAGTTTCTCCGTTGGACATTCATACTCTATACATAAAACATGTTAATGTTTGCCTTGCATTAATGGTTAGCCGAGGAAACATGTTTTAATGTTGGCGTGATGACGAGCTATCTGAATACAACAAGCTATGCCATACATTGAGACCAGTGTGTTATCTACCAGTGTAAGCAACGCTACTTGCATCGATTGGCGTGGCGTACGAAGTAACGTTGTAGCTTCGAATACTTGAGGTCTGGGGTTCGAGACCCGGTACACCCACTCTTTTTTGTTCCACCATTTTCACGCATTAATATCAATGCATCAACGTGAATGGACACGGTTTATTTTTTACCGGTTAAACGGCTCGTTGTTACCACAAACGATTTACTCTTTCGCGATCACGCGATCAAGATCTATCAAAGGCGATTTTAAAAAGACAATGTGTTGAAACTGAATTTTTAAAGTTAGTTAAAAAACGGCTTCCTGGATATTCTTGGATGTTTTTTAAATCTAATGAGACCCTCGCTGTCCATAAATCTATCTAGCTTTGGTGTAACAATTACAATTAGAATGAATCGAGATACAATGAGATGTATTCATGCATACATTGAGAGCAGTGGGTTATCTATCAGTGTAAGCGATCCAATTTCCATCGAGTGGCATGGCGTACGGGGTAGCGACGCCGACTAGTGTTTTCGCGGTCCGGGGTTCGAGTCCCGTAACCGGCAGTCTTTTTTTCTTCCATATTCAGACAAGCAAAGTTGAGAAGGGTTTACAAAGGGGAAATTTTTTTTTCAAGCGCTCGTAGCTACCATACGGGATGGTCAAATTTGTTTTTGTATTTTTTTTTTATTTTTTTTGCGTTTATTATCTAGACATCCTGAAAACAAAAATGTGCTGTTTGCAATCCATGTGCCTAACATCTCCCTAATGTGGCTCTCGCCACTCCGTCATACTTGTGGCCCTCTTTGCAATCCAAGCGTCTAACAATCTCCCCAGTGTTGCTCTCGCCACTCCGTCATACTTGCGGCCCTCTTTGCAAACCAAGCGCCTAACAATCTCCCCAATGTGGCTCTCCTCACTACGTCATACTTGCGGCCCTCTTTGCAATCCAAGCGCCTAACAATCTCCCCAATGTGGCTCTCGTCGCTCCGTCATACTTGCGGCCCTCTTTGCAATCCAAGTGCCTAACAATTTCCCCAATGTGGCTCTCTTCACACCGTCATACTTGCGGCCCTCTTTGCAATCCAAACGCCTAACAATCTCCCCAATGTGGCTCTCGTCACTCCACCATACTTGAGGCCCTCTTTGCAATCCAAGTGCCTCACATCTCCCAAATGGGCCTGTCGTCACTCCGTCATAATTGCGGCCCTCTTTGCAATCCAAGCGCCTCACAATCTCCCCAATGTTGCTCTCGCCACTCCGTCATACTTGCGGCCCTCTTTGCAAACCAAGCGCCTAACAATCTCCCCAATGTGGCTCTCTTCACACCGTCATACTTGCGGCCCTCTTCGCAATCCAAGCGCCTAACA
The DNA here is from genome assembly GCA_945910005.1 of Isoperla grammatica. Lineage (NCBI taxonomy): Eukaryota > Metazoa > Arthropoda > Insecta > Plecoptera > Perlodidae > Isoperla > Isoperla grammatica. The sequence continues at coordinate 41,150,173 of OX246748.1, read as the reverse complement.
ATCTCTTCGATGTGGATCTCGTCACTCCGTCAAACTTGCGGCCCTCTTTGCAATCCAAGCGCCTAACAATCTCCCCGATGTGGCTCTCGCCACTCCGGCATATTTGCGGCCCCCTTTGCAATCCAAGCGCCTAACAAACTCCCCAATGTAACTCTCGTCACTTTGTCATACTCGCGGCCCTCTTTGCAATCCAAGCGCCTAACAATCTCCCCAGTGTGGCTCTCGTAACTCCACCTTACTGGCGGCCCCCTTGGCAATCCAAGCGCCTAACAATCTCCCCAATGTGGCTCTCGTCGCTCTGTCATACTTGCGGCCCTCTTTGCAATCCAAGTGCTTAACATATCCTCAATGTATCTCTCGTCACTCCGTCATACTTGCGGCCCTCTTTGCAATCCAAGCGCATAACAATCCCCCAATGTGGCTCTCGTCACACCGTCATACTTGCGGCCCTCTTTGCAATCCAAGCGCCTAACAATCAGCCCAATGTGGCTCTCGCCATTCCGTCATACTTGCGGCCATCTTTGCAATCCAAGCGCCTAAAAAATCTCCCCAGTGTTGCTCTCGTCACACCGTCATACTTGCGGCCCTCTTTGCAATCGAAGCGCCTCACAATCTCCCCAAGGTGGCACTTTCACTCCATCACCCTTGCGGCCCTCTTTGCAATCCATGCGCCTAACAATCTCCCCAACGTGGCTCTCGCCACACCGTCATACTTGCGGCCTTCTTTGCAATCAGAGCGCCTAACAATCTCCCCGATGTGGCTCTCGCCACTCCGCCATTCTCTCGGCCCTCTTTGCAATCCAAGCGCCTAACAATCTCCCCAATATGGCTCTCGTCACTCCACCATACTTGCGGCCCTATTTGCAATCAAAACGCCTAACAATCTCCCTAATGTGGCTCTCGTCACTTCGTCACTCTTGCGGCCCTCTTTTCAATCCAAGCGCCTAACAATTTCTCCAATGTGGCTCTCGTCACTCCGGCATACTTGCGGCCCTCTTGAATCAGAGCGCCTAACAATCTCCCCAATGTGGCTCTCGCCACTCAGTCATACTTGCGGCTTTCTTTGCAATCCAAGCGCCTCACAATCTCCCCAAGGTGGCACTTTCACTCCGTCACTCTTGCGGCCTTCTTTGCAATCCAAGCGCCTAACAATCTCCCCCATGTGGTTCTCGCCACTCCGTCATACTTGCGGCCCTCTTTGCAATCAAAGCGCCTAACAATCTCCCCGATGTGGCTCTCGCCACTCCGTCATACTTGCGGCCCCCTTTTCAATCCAAGCTCCTAACAATCTCCCCAATGTGGCTCTCGTCACTTTGTCATACTTGCGGCCCTCTTTGCAATCCAAGCGCCTAACAATCTCTCGATGTGGTTCTCGTCACTCCGCCATACTTGCGGCCCTCTTTGCAGTCCAAGCGCCTAACAATCTCCCCAATGTGGCTCTCGTCACACCGCCATGCTTGCGGCCTTCTTTGCAATTCAAGCGCCTAACAATCTCCCCAGTGTGGCTCTCGTCACTTCGCCATACTTGCGGCCCTCTTTGCAATCCAAAAGCCTAACACGCTCCCCAATGTGGCTCTCACCACTCCGTCATCCTTGCGGCCCTATTTGCAATCCAAGCGCCTAACAATCTCCCCAATGTGGCTCTCGTCACTCCACCTATATTTGCGGCCCTCTGTGCAATCAAAGCGCCTAACAATCTCCCCAGTGTTGCTCTCGCCACTCCGTCAAACTTGCGGCCCTCCTTGCAATCCAAGCGCCTAATTATGTCCCCAATGTGGCTCTCGTCACACCGTCATACTTGCGGCCCTCTTTGCCATCCAAGCGCCTAACAATCTCCCCAATGTGGCTCTCGCCACTCCGTCATACTTGCGGCCCTCTTTGCAATCAGAGCGCCTTACAATCTCCCCGATGTGGCTTTCGCCACTCCGCCATTATTGCGGCCCTCTTTGCAATCCAAGCGCCTAACAATCTCCCCAATATGGCTCTCGTCACTCCACCATACTTGCGGCCCTCTTTGCAATCAAAACGCTTAACAATCTCCCCAATGTGGCTCTCGTCAAACCTTCATACTTGCGGCCCTCTTTGCAATCCAAGTGCCTTACATATCCCCAATGTATCTCTCGTCACTCCGTCATACTTGCGGCCCTCTTTGCAATCCAAGCGCCTCACAAACTCCCCAATGTGGCTCTCGTCACTCCGTCATACTTGCGGCCCTCTTTGCAATCCAAGCGCCTAACAATCTCCCCAGTGTGGCTCTCGTAACTATACCATACTTGCGGCCCTCTTGGCAACCCAGCGCCTAACAATCTCCCCAATTTGGCTCTCGTCGCTCCGCCATACTTGCGGCCCTCTTTGCAATCCAAGTGCCAAACAATCTCCCCAATGTGGCTCTCGTCACACCGTCACTCGTCACACCAGTAGAGTTACTACGTCACCAAGGATTATTGTTGACCTTAAGTTCGACGCTACGACTAACTAGGTACCACCGTTCATCCACAATCGGTACCGAAAGTGGAACTTGACAAGAAAATCTTTGAAATTTCGGCGACGCCTCACGTCGCTCACAAAAAACATAGCGACCTGATGATTTTTTTGAAAGTAGACCATGTTCATATCTACCTTGAGAAGTAACTTTAAGATCCCCCAATTAAACAATATAGCCGTAAAGAATATAATTCAAAAAAACAGAGTGTCTTTGAGCACGTCTTTGACGACGCGTAGCGTCTCTTGTTAAATGGTTCATATAATAATGATTAGAGTTTCTCCGTTGGACATTCATACTCTATACATAAAACATGTTAATGCTTGCCTTGCATTAATGGTTAGCCGAGGAAACATGTTTTAATGTTGGCGTGATGACGAGCTATGTGAATACAACAAGCTATGCCATACATTGAGACCAGAGTGTTATCTACCAGTGTAAGCAACGCTACTTCCATCGATTGGCGTGGCGTACGAAGTAACGTTGTAGCTTCGAATACTTGAGGTCTGGGGTTCGAGACCCGGTACACCCACTCTTTTTTGTTCCACCATTTTCACGCATTAATATCAATGCATCAACGTGAATGGACACGGTTTTTTTTTTACCGGTTAAACGGCTCGTTGTTACCACAAACGATTTACTCTTTCGCGATCACGCGATCAAGATCTATCAAAGGCGATTTAAAAAAGACAATGTGTTGAAACTGAATTTTTAGAGTTTGTTAAAAAACGGCTTCCTGGATATTCTTGGATGTTTTTTAAATCCAATGAGACCCTCGCTGTCCATAAATCTATCTAGCTTTGGTGTTACAATTACAATAAGAATGAATCGAGATACAATGAGATGTATTCATGCATACATTGAGAGCAGTGGGTTATCTATCAGTGTAAGCGATCCAACTTCCATCGAGTGGCATGGCGTACGGGGAAGCGACGCCGACTAGTGTTTTCGCGGTCCGGGGTTCGAGTCCCGTAACCGGCAGTCTTTTTTTCTTCCATATTCAGACAAGCAAAGTTGAGAAGGGTTTACTAAGGGGAATTTTTTTTTTCAAGCGCTCGTAGCTACCAAACGGGATGTCCAAATTTGTTTTTGTATTTTTATTTATTTTTTTTGCGTTAATTATCTAGACATCCTGAAAACAAAAATGTGCTGTTTGCAATCCATGTGCCTAACATCTCCCTAATGTGGCTCTCGCCACTCCGTCATACTTGCGGCCCTCTTTGCAATCTAAGCGTCTAACAATCTCCCCAGTGTTGCTCTCGCCACTCCGTCATACTTGCGGCCCTCTTTGCAAACCAAGCGCCTAACAATCTCCCCAATGTGGCTCTCTTCACACCGTCATACTTGCGGCCCTCTTTGCAATCCAAGCGCCTAACAATCTCCCCAATGTGGCTCTCGTTGCTCCGTCATACTTGCGGCCCTCTTTGCAATCCAAGTGCCTACTAATTTCCCCAATGTGGCTCTCTTCACACCGTCATACTTTCGGCCCTCTTTGCAATCCAAACGCCTAACAATCTCCCCAATGTGGCTCTCGTCACTCCACCATACTTGCGGCCCTCTTTGCAATCCAAGCACCTTACAATCTTCCCAATGTGGCTCCTGTCACTGAACCAAACTTGCAGCCCTCTTTGCAATCCAAGCGCCTAACAATCAACCCAATGTGGGTCTCGCCACTCCGTCATACTTGCGGCCCTCTTTGCAATCCAAGCGCCTAAAAATCTTCCCAGTGTTGCTCTCGTCACACCGTCATACTTGCGGCCCTCTTTGCAATCGAAGCGCCTCACAATCTCCCAAAGGTGGCACTTTCACTCCATCACTCTTGCGGCCCTCTTTGCAATCCATGCGCCTAACAATCTCCCCAATGTGGCTCTTGCCACTCCGTCGACTTGCGGCCCTCTTTGCAATCCAAGTGCCTACTAATTTCCCCAATGTGGCTCTCTTCACACCGTCATACTTGCGGCCCTCTTTGCAATCCAAACGCCTAACAATCGCCCCAATGTGGCTCTCGTCACTCCACCATACTTGCGGCCCTCTTTGCAATCCAAGCACCTTACAATCTTCCCAATGTGGCTCCTGTCACTGCACCATACTGGCGGCCCTCTTTGCAATCCAAGCGCCTAACAATCTCCCCAGTGTTGCTCTCGTCACTCCACCATACCTGCGGCCCTCTTTGCAATCAAAACACTTAACAATCTCCCCGATGTGGCTCTCGCCACTCCGTCATACTTGCGGCCCTCTTTGCAATCCAAGCGCCTAACAATCTCCCCAATGTGGTTCTCGCCACTCCGTCATACTTGCGGCCCTCCTTGCAATCAATGCGCATAACAATCTCCCCGATGTGGCTCTCGTCACACCGTCATACTTGCGGCCCTCTTTTCAAACAAGCGCCTTACAATCTTCCCAGTGTTGCTTTCCCACTCCGTCATACTTGCGGCCTTTTTTGCAATCCAAGCGCCTAACAATCTCCCCAATGTGGCTCTCGTCACACCGTCATACTTGCGGCCCTCTTTGCAATACAAGCGTCTCACAATCTCTCCAATGTGGCTCTCGTCTTTCCCCCATACTTGCGGCCCTCTTTGCAATCCAAGTGCCTAACAACCTCCCCAATATGACTCTCGCCACTCCGCCATACTTGCGGCCCTCTTTGCAATCCAAGCGCCTAACAATCTCCCCAAGGTGGCACTTTCACTCCGTCACTCTTGCGGCCCTCTTTGCAATCCAAGCGCCTAACAATCTCTCCAATGTGGCTCTCGTCACTCCGGCATACTTGCGGCCTTCTTGAATCAGAGCGCCTAACAATCTCCCCAATGTGGCTCTCGCCACTCCGTCATACTTGTGGCCCTCTTTGCAATCCAAGCGCCTCACAATCTCCCCAATGTGGCTCTCGTCACTTTGTCATACTTGCGGCCCTCTTTGCAATCCAAGCGCCTAACAATCTCTCGATGTGGTTCTCGTCACTCCGCCATACTTGCGGCCCTCTTTGCAGTCCAAGCGCCTAACAATCTCCCCAATGTGGCTCTCGTCACACCGCTATGCTTGCGGCCCTCTTTGCAATCCAAAAGCCTAACAATCTCCCCAATGTGGCTCTCGCCACTCCGTCATCCTTGCGGCCCTCTTTGCAATCCAAGCGCCTAACAATCTCCCCAATGTGGCTCTCGTCACTCCACCTATATTTGCGGCCCTCTGTGCAATCAAAGCGCCTAACAATCTCCCCAGTGTTGCTCTCGCCACTCCGTCAAACTTGCGGCCCTCTTTGCAATCCAAGCGCCTAATTATGTCCCCAATGTGGCTCTCGTCACACCGTCATACTTGCGGCCCTCTTTGCCATCCAAGCGCCTCACAATCTCCCCAATGTGGCTCTCGTCACTCCGTTATACTTGCGGCCCTCTTTGCAATCAGAGCGCCTTACAATCTCCCCGATGTGGCTTTCGCCACTCCGCCATTCTTGCGGCCCTCTTTGCAATCCAAGCGCCTAACAATCTCCCCAATATGGCTCTCGTCACTCCACCAAACTTGCGGCCCATTTTGCAATCAAAACGCTTAACAATCTCCCCAATGTGGCTCTCTCAAACCTTCATACTTGCGGCCCTCTTTGCAATTTAAGTGCCTAACATATCCCCAATGTATCTCTCGCCACTCCGTCATACTTGCGGCCCTCTTTGCAATCCAAGCGCCTCACAAACTCCCGTATGTGGCTCTCGTCACTCCGTCATACTTGCGGCCCTCTTTGCAATCCAAGTGCCTAACAATCTCCCCAGTGTGGCTCTCGTAACTCCACCATACCCTCGGCCCTCTTTGCAATCCAAGCGCCTAACAATCTCCCCAATTTGGCTCTCGTCGCTCCGTCATACTTGCGGCCCTCTTTGCAATCCAAGTGCCAAACAATCTCCCCAATGTGGCTCTCGCCAGTCCGTCATACTTGCGGCCCTCTTTGCAATCAGAGCGCCTTACAATCTCCCCGATGTGGCTTTCGCCACTCCGCCATTCTTGCGGCCCTCTTTGCAATCCAAGTGCCAAACAATCTTCCCAATGTGGCTCTCGTCACACCGTCACTCGTCACACCAGTAGAAATACTACGTCACCAAGGATTATTGTTGACCTTAAGTTCGACGCTACGACTAACTAGGTACCACCGTTCATCCACAATCGGTACCGAAAGTGGAACTTGACAAGAAAATCTTTGAAATTTCGGCGACGCCTCACGTCGCTCACAAAAAACATAGCGACCTGATGATTTTTTTGAAAGTAGACCATGTTCATATCTACCTTGAGAAGTAACTCTAAGATCCCCCAATTAAACAATATAGCCGTAAAGAATATAATTCTAAAAAACAGAGTGTCTTTGAGCACGTCTTTGACGACGCGTAGCGTCTCTTGTTAAATGGTTAATATAATAATGATTAGAGTTTCTCCGTTGGACATTCATACTCTATACATAAAACATGTTAATGCTTGCCTTGCATTAATGGTTAGCCGAGGAAACATGTTTTAATGTTGGCGTGATGACGAGCTATCTGAATACAACAAGCTATGCCATACATTGAGACCAGTGTGTTATCTACCAGTGTAAGCAACGCTACTTCCATCGATTGGCGTGGCGTACGAAGTAACGTTGTAGCTTCGAATACTTGAGGTCTGGGGTTCGAGACCCGGTACACCCACTCTTTTTTGTTCCACCATTTTCACGCATTAATATCAATGCATCAACGTGAATGGACACGGTTTATTTTTAACCGGTTAAACGGCTCGTTGTTACCACAAACGATTTACTCTTTCGCGATCACGCGATCAAGATCTATCAAAGGCGATTTTAAAAAGACAATGTGTTGAAACTGAATTTTTAGAGTTAGTTAAAAAACGGCTTCCTGGATATTCTTGGATGTTTTTTAAATCTAATGAGACCCTCGCTGTCCATAAATCTATCTAGCTTTGGTGTTACAATTACAATAAGAATGAATCGAGATACAATGAAATGTATTCATGCATACATTGAGAGCAGTGGGTTATCTATCAGTGTAAGCGATCCAACTTCCATCGAGTGGCATGGCGTACGGGGTAGCGACGCCGACTAGTGTTTTCGCGGTCCGGGGTTCGAGTCCCGTAACCGGCAGTCTTTCTTTCTTCCATATTCAGAGAAGCAAAGTTGAGAAGGGTTTACTAAGGGGAAATTTTTTTTTCAAGCGCTCGTAGCTACCATACGGGATGGTCAAATTTGTTTTTGTATTTTTATTTATTTTTTTTGCGTTAATTATCTAGACATCCTGAAAACAAAAATGTGCTGTTTGCAACCCATGTTCCTAACATCTCCCTAATGTGGCCCTCGCCACTCCGTCACTCTTGCGGCCCTCTTTGCAATCCAAGCGCCTAACAATCTCTCTAATGTGGCTCACGTCGCTCCGGCATACTTGCGGCCCTCTTGAATCAGAGCGCCTAACAATCTCCCCAATGTGGCTCTCGCCACTCCGTCATACTTGCGGCCCTCTTTGCAATCCAAGCGCCTCACAATCTCCCCAAGGTGGCACTTTCACTCCGTCACTCTTGCGGCCCTCTTTGCAATCCAAGCGCCTAACAATTTCCCCCATGTGGTTCTCGCCACTCCGTCATACTTGCGGCCCTCTTTGCATTAAAAGCGCCTAACAATCTCCCCGATGTGGCTCTCGCCACTTCGTTGTACTTGCGGCCCTCTTTCAATCCAAGCGCCTAACAATCTCCCCAATGTGGCTCTCGTCACTTTGTCATACTTGCGGCCCTCTTTGCAATCCAAGCGCCTAACAATCTCTCGATGTGGTTCTCGTCACTCCGACATACTTGCGGCCCTCTTTGCAGTCCTAGCGCCTAACAATCTCCCCAATGTGGCTCTCGTCACACCGTCATGCTTGCGGCCCTCTTTGAAATTCAAGCGCCTAACAATCTCCCCAGTGTGGCTCTCGTCACTCCGCCATACTTGCGGCCCTCTTTGCAATCCAAGCGCCTTACAATCTCCCCAATGTGGCTTTCGCCACTCCGTCATACTTGCGGCTCTCTTTGCAATCCAAGCGCCTTACAATCTCCCCAATGTGGCTCTCGTCACTCCACCTATATTTGCGGCCCTCTGTGCAATCAAAGCGCCTAACAATCTCCCCAGTGTTGCTCTCGCCACTCCGTCATACTTGCGGCCCTCTTTGCAATCCAAGCACCTACTTCTGTCCCCAATGTAGCTCTCGTCACACCGTCATACTTGCGGCTCTCTTTGCCATCCAAGCGCCTAACAATCTCCCCAATGTGGCTCTCGCCACCCCGTCATACTTGCGGCCCTCTTTGCAATAAGAGCGCTTTACAATCTCCCCGATGTGGCTTTCGCCACTCCGCCATTTTTGCGGCCCTCTTTGCAATCCAAGCGCCTAACAATCTCCACAATATGGCTCTCGTCACTCCACCATACTTGCGGCCCTCTTTGCAATCAAAACGCTTAACATTCTCCCCAATATGGCTCTCGTCAAACCTTCATACTTGCGGCCCTCTTTGCAATCCAATTGCCTAACATATCCCCAATGTATCTCTCGTCACTCCGTCATACTTGCGGCCCTCTTTGCAATCCAAGCGCCTTACAAACTCCCCAATGTGGCTCTCGTCATTCCGTCATACTTGCGGCCCTCTTTGCAATCCAAGCGCCCAACAATCTCCCCAGTGTGGCTCTCGTAACTCCACCATACTTGCGGCCCTCTTTGCAATCCAAGCGCCTAACAATCTCCCCAATGTGGCTCTCGTCGCTCCGTCATACTTGCGGCCCTCTTTGCAATCCAAGTGCCAAACAATCTCCCCAATGTGGCTCTCGTCACTCCACCATACTTGCGGCCCTCTTTGCAATCCAAGCACCTAACAATCTTCCCAATGTGGCTCTCGTCACTGCACCATACTTGCGGCCCTCTTTGCAATCCAAGTGCCAAACAATCTCCCCAATGTGGCTCTCGTCACACCGTCACTCGTCACACCAGTAGAGTTACTACGTCACCAAGGATTATTGTTGACCTTAAGTTCGACGCTACGACTAACTAGGTACCACCGTTCATCCACAATCGGTACCGAAAGTGGAACTTGACAAGAAAATCTTTGAAATTTCGGCGCCGCCTCACGTCGCTCATAAAAAACATAGCGACGCGATGATTTTTTTGAAAGTAGACCATGTTCATATCTACCTTGAGAAGTAACTTTAAGATCCCCCAATTAAACAATATAGCCGTAAAGAATATAATTCTAAAAAACAGAGTGTCTTTGAGCACGTCTTTGACGACGCGTAGCGTCTCTTGTTAAATGTTTAATATAATAATGATTAGAGTTTCTCCGTTGGACATTCATACTCTATACATAAAACATGTTAATGCTTGCCTTGCATTAATGGTTAGCCGAGGAAACATGTTTTAATGTTGGCGTGATGACGAGCTATCTGAATACAACAAGCTATTCCATACATTGAGACCAGTGTGTTATCTACCAGTGTAAGCAACGCTACTTCCATCGATTGGCGTGGCGTACGAAGTAACGTTGAAGCTTCGAATACTTGAGGTCTGGGGTTCGAGACCCGGTACACCCACTCTTTTTTGTTCCACCATTTTCACGCATTAATATCAATGCATCAACGTGAATGGACACGGTTTATTTTTTACCGGTTTAACGGCTCATTGTTACCACAAACGATTTACTCTTTCGCGATCACGCGATCAAGATCTATCAAAGGCGATTTTAAAAAGACAATGTGTTGAAACTGAATTTTTAGAGTTAGTTAAAAAACGGCTACCTGGATATTCTTGGATGTTTTTTAAATCCAATGAGACCCTCGCTGTCCATAAATCTATATAGCTTTGGTGTTACAATTACAATAAGAATGAATCGAGATACAATGAGATGTATTCATGCATACATTGAGAGCAGTGGGTTATCTATCAGTGTAAGCGATCCAACTTCCATCGAGTGGCATGGCGTACGGGGTAGCGACGCCGAGTAGTGTTTTCGCGGTCCGGGGTTCGAGTCCCGTAACCGGCAGTCTTTTTTTCTTCCATATTCAGACAAGCAAAATTGAGAAGGGTTTACTAAGGGGAAATTTTTTTTCAAGTGCTCGTAGCTACCATACGGGATGTCCAAATTTGTTTTTGTATTTTTTTTGTATTTTTTTTGCGTTAATTATCTAGACATCCTGAAAACAAAAATGTGCTGTTTGCAATCCATGTGCCTAACATCTCCCTAATGTGGCTCTCGCCACTCCGTCATACTTGCGGCCCTCTTTGCAATCCAAGCGTCTAACAATATCCCCAAGGTTGCTCTCGCCACTCCGTCATACTTGCGGCCCTCTTTGCAAACCAAGCGCCTAACAATCTCCCCAATGTGGCTCTCTTCACACCGTCATACTTGCGGCCCTCTTTGCAATCCAAGCGCCTAACAATCTCCCCAATGTGGCTCTCGACGCTCCGTCCTACTTGCGGCCCTCTTTGCAATCCAAGAACCAAACAATTTCCCCAATGTGGCTCTCTTCACACCGTCATACTTGCGGCCCTCTTTGCAATCCAAACGCCTAACAATCTCCCCAATGTGGCTCTCGTCACTACACCATACTTGCGGCCCTCTTTGCAATCCAAGTGCCTCACATCTCCCAAATGGGCCTGTCGTCACTCCGTCATACTTGCGGCCCTCTTTGCAATCCAAGCGCCTCACAATCTTCCCAATGTTGCCCTCGCCACTCCGTCATACTTGCGGCCCTCTTTGCAAACCAAGCGCCTAACAATCTCCCCAATGTGGCTCTCTTCACACCGTCATACTTGCGGCCCTCTTTGCAATCCAAGCGCCTAACAATCTCCCCAATGTGGCTCTCGTCACACCGCCATTCTTGCGGCCCTCTTTGCAATCCAAGCACCTAACAATCTCCCCAATGTGGCTCTCGTCACTGCACCATACTTGCGGCCCTCTTTGCAATCCTAGCGCCTTACAATATCCCCAGTGTTGCTCTCGCCACATCGTCATACTTGCGGCCCTCTTTGCAATCCAAGCGCCTTTCAATCTCCCCAATGTGGCTCTCGTCACACCGTCATACTTGCGGCCCTCTTTGCAATATAATCGTCTAACAATCTCTCCAATGTGGCTCTCGTCACTCCCCCATAATTGCGGCCCTCTTTGCAATCCAAGTGCCTTACATCTCCCTAATGTGGCTCTCGCCACTCCGCTATACTTGCGGCCCTCTTTGAAATCCAAGCGCCTAACAATCTCCCCAATATGGCTCTCGCCACTCCGTCATACTTGCGGCCCTCTTTGCAATCCAAGCGCCTAACAATCTCCCCAGTGTGGCTCTCGTAACTATACCATACTTGCGGCCCTCTTGGCAATCCAAGCGCCTAACAATCTCCCCAATATGGCTCTCATCGCTCCGCCATACTTGCGGCCCTCTTTGCAATCCAAGTGCCAAACAATCTCCCCAATGTGGCTCTCGTCACACCGTCACTCGTCACACCAGTAGAGTAACTACGTCACCAAGGATTATTGTTGACCTTAAGTTCGACGCTACGACTAACTAGGTACCACCGTTCATCCACAATCGGTACCGAAAGTGGAACTTGACAAGAAAATCTTTGAAATTTCGGCGACGCCTCACGTCGCTCACAAAAAACATAGCGATCTGATGATTTTTTTTTAAAGTAGACCATGTTCATATCTACCTTGAGAAGTAACTTTAAGATCCCCCAATTAAACAATATAGCCGTAAAGAATATCATTCTAAAAAACAGAGTGTCTTTGAGCACGTCTTTGACGACGCGTAGCGTCTCTTGTTAAATGGTTAATATAATAATGATTAGAGTTTCTCCGTTGGACATTCATACTCTATACATAAAACATGTTAATGTTTGCCTTGCATTAATGGTTAGCCGAGGAAACATGTTTTAATGTTGGCGTGATGACGAGCTATCTGAATACAACAAGCTATGCCATACATTGAGACCAGTGTGTTATCTACCAGTGTAAGCAACGCTACTTGCATCGATTGGCGTGGCGAACGAAGTAACGTTGTAGCTTCGAATACTTGAGGTCTGGGGTTCGAGACCCGGTACACCCACTCTTTTTTGTTCCACCATTTTCACGCATTAATATCAATGCATCAACGTGAATGGACTAGGTTTATTTTTTACCGGTTAAACGGCTCGTTGTTACCACAAACGATTTACTCTTTCGCGATCACGCGATCAAGATCTATCAAAGGCGATTTTAAAAAGACAATGTTTTGAAACTGAATTTTTAAAGTTAGTTAAAAAACGGCTTCCTGGATATTCTTGGATGTTTTTTAAATCTAATGAGACCCTCGCTGTCCATAAATCTATCTAGCTTTGGTGTAACAATTACAATTAGAATGAATCGAGATACAATGAGATGTATTCATGCATACATTGAGAGCAGTGGGTTATCTATCAGTGTAAGCGATCCAATTTCCATCGAGTGGCATGGCGTACGGGGTAGCGACGCCAACTAGTGTTTTCGCGGTCCGGGGTTCGAGTCCCGTAACCGGCAGTCTTTTTTTCTTCCATATTCAGACAAGCAAAGTTGAGAAGGGTTAACAAAGGGGAAATTTTTTTTTCAAGCGCTCGTAGCTACCATACGGGATGGTCAAATTTGTTTTTGTATTTTTTTTTTATTTTTTTTGCGTTTATTATCTAGACATCCTGAAAACAAAAATGTGCTGTTTGCAATCCATGTGCCTAACATCTCCCTAATGTGGCTCTCGCCACTCCGTCATACTTGCGGCCCTCTTTGCAATCCAAGCGTCTAACAATCTCCCCAGTGTTGCTCTCGCCACTCCGTCATACTTGCGGCCCTCTTTGCAAACCAAGCGCCTAACAATCTCCCCAATGTGGCTCTCCTCACTACGTCATACTTGCGGCCCTCTTTGCAATCCAAGCGCCTAACAATCTCCCCAATGTGGCTCTCGTCGCTCCGTCATACTTGCGGCCCTCTTTGCAATCCAAGTGCCTAACAATTTCCCCAATGTGGCTCTCTTCACACCGTCATACTTGCGGCCCTCTTTGCAATCCAAACGCCTAACAATCTCCCCAATGTGGCTCTCGTCACTCCACCATACTTGAGGCCCTCTTTGCAATCCAAGTGCCTCACATCTCCCAAATGGGCCTGTCGTCACTCCGTCATAATTGCGGCCCTCTTTGCAATCCAAGCGCCTCACAATCTCCCCAATGTTGCTCTCGCCACTCCGTCATACTTGCGGCCCTCTTTGCAAACCAAGCGCCTAACAATCTCCCCAATGTGGCTCTCTTCACACCGTCATACTTGCGGCCCTCTTTGCAATCCAAGCGCCTAACAATCTCTTCGATGTGGATCTCGTCACTCCGTCAAACTTGCGGCCCTCTTTGCAATCCAAGCGCCTAACAATCTCCCCGATGTGGCTCTCGCCACTCCGGCATATTTGCGGCCCCCTTTGCAATCCAAGCGCCTAACAAACTCCCCAATGTAACTCTCGTCACTTTGTCATACTCGCGGCCCTCTTTGCAATCCAAGCGCCTAACAATCTCCCCAGTGTGGCTCTCGTAACTCCACCATACTGGCGGCCCCCTTGGCAATCCAAGCGCCTAACAATCTCCCCAATGTGGCTCTCGTCGCTCTGTCATACTTGCGGCCCTCTTTGCAATCCAAGTGCTTAACATATCCTCAATGTATCTCTCGTCACTCCGTCATACTTGCGGCCCTCTTTGCAATCCAAGCGCATAACAATCCCCCAATGTGGCTCTCGTCACACCGTCATACTTGCGGCCCTCTTTGCAATCCAAGCGCCTAACAATCAACCCAATGTGGCTCTCGCCATTCCGTCATACTTGCGGCCATCTTTGCAATCCAAGCGCCTAAAAAATCTCCCCAGTGTTGCTCTCGTCACACCGTCATACTTGCGGCCCTCTTTGCAATCGAAGCGCCTCACAATCTCCCCAAGGTGGCACTTTCACTCCATCACCCTTGCGGCCCTCTTTGCAATCCATGCGCCTAACAATCTCCCCAACGTGGCTCTCGCCACTCCGTCATACTTGCGGCCTTCTTTGCAATCAGAGCGCCTAACAATCTCCCCGATGTGGCTCTCGCCACTCCGTCATTCTCTCGGCCCTCTTTGCAATCCAAGCGCCTAACAATCTCCCCAATATGGCTCTCGTCACTCCACCATACTTGCGGCCCTATTTGCAATCAAAACGCCTAACAATCTCCCTAATGTGGCTCTCGTCACTTCGTCACTCTTGCGGCCCTCTTTTCAATCCAAGCGCCTAACAATTTCTCCAATGTGGCTCTCGTCACTCCGGCATACTTGCGGCCCTCTTGAATCAGAGCGCCTAACAATCTCCCCAATGTGGCTCTCGCCACTCAGTCATACTTGCGGCCCTCTTTGCAATCCAAGCGCCTCACAATCTCCCCAAGGTGGCACTTTCACTCCGTCACTCTTGCGGCCTTCTTTGCAATCCAAGCGCCTAACAATCTCCCCCATGTGGTTCTCGCCACTCCGTCATACTTGCGGCCCTCTTTGCAATCAAAGCGCCTAACAATCTCCCCGATGTGGCTCTCGCCACTCCGTCATACTTGCGGCCCCCTTTTCAATCCAAGCTCCTAACAATCTCCCCAATGTGGCTCTCGTCACTTTGTCATACTTGCGGCCCTCTTTGCAATCCAAGCGCCTAACAATCTCTCGATGTGGTTCTCGTCACTCCGCCATACTTGCGGCCCTCTTTGCAGTCCAAGCGCCTAACAATCTCCCCAATGTGGCTCTCGTCACACCGCCATGCTTGCGGCCTTCTTTGCAATTCAAGCGCCTAACAATCTCCCCAGTGTGGCTCTCGTCACTTCGCCATACTTGCGGCCCTCTTTGCAATCCAAAAGCCTAACAAGCTCCCCAATGTGGCTCTCACCACTCCGTCATCCTTGCGGCCCTATTTGCAATCCAAGCGCCTAACAATCTCCCCAATGTGGCTCTCGTCACTCCACCTATATTTGCGGCCCTCTGTGCAATCAAAGCGCCTAACAATCTCCCCAGTGTTGCTCTCGCCACTCCGTCAAACTTGCGGCCCTCTTTGCAAGCCAAGCGCCTAATTATGTCCCCAATGTGGCTCTCGTCACACCGTCATACTTACGGCCCTCTTTGCCATCCAAGCGCCTAACAATCTCCCCAATGTGGCTCTCGCCACTCCGTCATACTTGCGGCCCTCTTTGCAATCAGAGCGCCTTACAATCTCCCCGATGTGGCTTTCGCCACTCCGCCATTATTGCTGCCCGCTTTGCAATCCAAGCGCCTAACAATCTCCCCAATATGGCTCTCGTCACTCCACCATACTTGCGGCCCTCTTTGCAATCAAAACGCTTAACAATCTCCCCAATGTGGCTCTCGTCAAACCTTCATACTTGCGGCCCTCTTTGCAATCCAAGTGCCTTACATATCCCCAATGTATCTCTCGTCACTCCGTCATACTTGCGGCCCTCTTTGCAATCCAAGCGCCTCACAAACTCCCCAATGTGGCTCTCGTCACTCCGTCATACTTGCGGCCCTCTTTGCAATCCAAGCGCCTAACAATCTCCCCAGTGTGGCTCTCGTAACTATACCATACTTGCGGCCCTCTTGGCAATCCAAGCGCCTAACAATCTCCCCAATTTGGCTCTCGTCGCTCCGCCATACTTGCGGCCCTCTTTGCAATCCAAGTGCCAAACAATCTCCCCAATGTGGCTCTCGTCACACCGTCACTCGTCACACCAGTAGAGTTACTACGTCACCAAGGATTATTGTTGACCTTAAGTTCGACGCTACGACTAACTAGGTACCACCGTTCATCCACAATCGGTACCGAAAATGGAACTTGACAAGAAAATCTTTGAAATTTCGGCGACGCCTCACGTCGCTCACAAAAAACATAGCGACCTGATGATTTTTTTGAAAGTAGACCATGTTCATATCTACCTTGAGAAGTAACTTTAAGATCCCCCAATTAAACAATATAGCCGTAAAGAATATAATTCTAAAAAACAGAGTGTCTTTGAGCACGTCTTTGACGACGCGTAGCGTCTCTTGTTAAATGGTTAATATAATAATGATTAGAGTTTCTCCGTTGGACATTCATACTCTATACATAAAACATGTTAATGCTTGCCTTGCATTAATGGTTAGCCGAGGAAACATGTTTTAATGTTAGCGTGATGACGAGCTATCTGAATACAACAAGCTATGCCATACATTGATACCAGTGTGTTATCTACCAGTGTAAGCAACGCTACTTCCATCGATTGGCGTGGCGTACGAAGTAACGTTGTAGCTTCGAATACTTGAGGTCTGGGGTTCGAGACCCGGTACACCACCCACTCTTTTTTGTTCCACCATTTTCACGCATTAATATCAATGCATCAACGTGAATGGACACGGTTTATTTTTTACCGGTTAAACGGCTCGTTGTTACCACAAACGATTTACTCTTTCGCGATCACGCGATCAAGATCTATCAAAGGCGATTTTAAAAAGACAATGTGTTGAAACTGAATTTTTAAAGTTAGTTGAAAAACGGCTTCCTGGATTTTCTTGGATGTTTTTTAAATCCAATGAGACCCTCGCTGTCCTTAAATCTATCTAGCTTTGGTGTTACAATTACAATAAGAATGAATCGAGATACAATGACATGTATTCATGCATACATTGAGAGCAGTGGGTTATCTATCAGTGTAAGCGATCCAACTTCCATCGAGTGGCATGGCGTACGGGGTAGCGACGCCGACTAGTGTTTTCGCGGTCCGGGGTTCGAGTCCCGTAACCGGCAGTCTTTTTTGCTTCCATATTCAGACAAGCAAAGTTGAGAAGGGTTAACTAAGGGGAAATTTTTTTTTCAAGCGCTCGAAGCTACCATACGGGATGGTCAAATTTGTTTTTGTATTTTTATTTATTTTTTTTGCGTTAATTATCTAAACATCCTGAAAACAATAATGTGCTGTTTGCAATCCATGTGCCTAACATCTCCCTAATGTGGCTCTCGCCACTCCGTCATACTTGCGGCCCTCTTTGCAATCCAAACGTCTAACAATCTCCCCAGTGTTGCTCTCGCCACTCCGTCATACTTGCGGCCCTCTTTGCAAACCAAGCGCCTAACAATCTCCCCAATGTGGCTCTCTTTACACCGTCATATTTGCGGCCCTCTTTGCAATCCAAGCGCCTAACAATCTCCCCAATGTGGCTCTCGTCGCTCCGTCATACTTGCGGCCCTCTTTGCAATCCAAGTGCCTAACAATTTCCCCAATGTGGCTCTCTTTACACCGTCATACTTGCGGCCCTCTTTGCAATCCAAACGCCTAACAATCTCCCCAATGTGGCTCTCGTCACTCCACCATACTTAAGGCCCTCTTTGCAATCCAAGTGCCTCACATCTCCCAAATGGGCCTGTCGTCACTCCGTCATAATTGCGGCCCTCTTTGCAATCCAAGCGCCTCACAATCTCCCCAATGTTGCTCTCGCCACTCCGTCATACTTGCGGCCCTCTTTGCAATCCAAGCGCCTAACAATCTCTCCGATGTGGATCTCGTCACTCCGTCAAACTTGCGGCCCTCTTTGAAATCCAAGCGCCTAACAATCTCCCCGATGTGGCTCTCGCCACTCCGCCATATTTGCGGCCCCCTTTGCAATCCAAGCGTCTAACAAACTCCCCAATGTGGCTCTCGTCACTCCGTCATACTTGCGGCCCTCTTTGCAATCCAAGCGCCTAACAATCTCCCCAGTGTGGCTCTCGTAACTCCACCATACTGGCGGCCCCCTTGGCAATCCAAGCCTCTAACAATCTCCCCAATGTGGCTCTCGTCGCTCTGTCATACTTGCGGCCCTCTTTGCAATCCAAGTGCCTAACATATCCTCAATGTATCTCTCGTCACTCCGTCATACTTGCGGCCCTCTTTGCAATCCAAGCGCATAACAATCCCCCAATGTGGCTCTCGACACACCGTCATACTTGCGGCCCTCTTTGCAATCCAAGCGCCTTACAATCAACCCAATGTGGCTCTCGCCACTCCGTCATACTTGCGGCCCGTTTGCAATCCAAGCGCCTAAAAATCTCCCCAGTGTTGCTCTCGTCACACCGTCATACTTGCGGCCCTCTTTGCAATCGAAGCGCCTCACAATCTCCCCAAGGTGGCACTTTCACTCCATCACTCTTGCGGCCCTCTTTGCAATCCATGCGCCTTACAATCTCCCCAATGTGGCTCTCGCCACTCCGTCATACTTGCGGCCCTCTTTGCAATCCAAGCGCCTAACAATCTCCCCAATGTGGCTCTCGTCACTCCACCATACCTGCGGCCCTCTTTGCAATCAAAACGCCTAACAATCTCCCCGATGTGGCTCTCGCCACTCCGTCATACTTGCGGCCCTCTTTGCAATCCAAGCGCCTTACAATCTCCCCAATGTGGTTCTCGCCACTCCGTCATACTTGCGGCCCTCCTTGCAATCAAAGCGCATAACAATCTCCCCGATGTGGCTCTCGTCACACCGCAATACTTGCGGCCCTCTTTTCAAACAAGCGCCTTAAAATCTCCCCAGTGTTGCTTTCCCACTCCGTCATACTTGCGGCCCTCTTTGCAATCCAAGTGCCTTACAATCTCCCCAATGTGGCTATCGTCACACTGTCATACTTGCGGCCCTCTTTGCAATACAAGCGTCTCACAACCTCTCCAATGTGGCTCTCGTCACTCCCCCATACTTGCGGCCCTCTTTGCAATCCAAGTGCCTAACAATCTCCCCAATATGGCTCTCGCCACTCCGCCATACTTGCGGCCCTCTTTGCAATCCAAGCGCCTAACAATCTCCCCAAGGTGGCACTTTCACTCCGTCACTCTTGCGGCCCTCTTTGCAATCCAAGCGCCTAACAATCTCCCCCATGTGGTTCTCGCCACTCCGTCATACTTGCGGACCTCTTTGCAATCAAAGCGCCTAAGAATCTCCCCGATGTGGCTCTCGCCACTCCGTCATACTTGCGGCCCCCTTTTCAATCCAAGCGCCTAACAATCTCCCCAATGTGGCTCTCGTCACTTTGTCATACTTGCGGCCCTCTTTGCAATCCAAGCGCCTAACAATCTCTCGATGTGGTTCTCGTCACTTCGCCATACTTGCGGCCCTCTTTGCAATCAAAGCGCCTAACAATCTCCCCGATGTGGCTCTCGCCACTCCGTCATACTTGCGGCCCTCTTTTCAATCCAAGCGCCTAACAATCTCCCCAATGTGGCTCTCGTCACTTTGTCATACTTGCGGCCCTCTTTGCAATCCAAGTGCCTAACAATCTCTCGATGTGGTTCTCGTCACTCTGCCATACTTGCGGCCCTCTTTGCAGTCCAAGCGCCTAACAATCTCCCCAATGGGGCTCTCGTCACACCGCCATGCTTGCGGCCCTCTTTGCAATTCAAGCGCCTAACAATCTCATCAGTGTGGCTCTCGTCACTCCGCCATACTTGCGGCCCTCTTTGCAATCCAAGCGCCTAACAATCTCCCTAATGTGGCTCTCGCCACTCCGTCATACCTGCGGCCCGCTTTGCAATCCAAGCGTCTAACAATCTCCTCAGTGTTGCTCTCGCCACTCCGTCATACTTGCGGCCCTCTTTGCAAACCAAGCGCCTAACAATCTCCCCAATGTGGCTCTCGTCACACCGTCTTACTTGCGGCCCTCTTTGCAATCCAAGCGTCTAACAATCTCCCCAGTGTTGCTCTCGCCACTCCGTCATACTTGCGGCCCTCTTTGCAATCCAAGCGCCTGACAATCTCCCCGATGTGGCTCTCACCACTCCGCCATACTTGCGGCCCTCTTTGCAATCCAAGCGCCTTACAAACTCCCTAAGGTGGCCCCAAGCGCCTAACAATCTCTCCGATGTGGATCTCGTCACTCCGTCATTCTTGCGGCCCTCTTTGCAATCCAAGCGCCTAACAATCTCCCCGATGTGGTTCTCGCCACTCCGCCATACTTGCGGCCCCCTTTGCAATCCAAGCGCCTAACAAACTCCCCAATGTGGCTCTCGTAACTCCATCACTCTTGCGGCCCTCTATGCAATCCATGCGCCTAACAATCTCCCCAATGTGGCTCTCGCCACTCCGTCATACTTGCGGCCTTCTTTGCAATCAGAGCGCCTAACAATCTCCCCGATGTGGCTCTCGCCACTCCGCCATTCTCTCGGCCCTCTTTGCAATCCAAGCGCCTAACAATCTCTTCGATGTGGATCTCGTCACTCCGTCAAACTTGCGGCCCTCTTTGCAATCCAAGCGCCTAACAATCTCCCCGATGTGGCTCTCGCCACTCCGGCATATTTGCGGCCCCCTTTGCAATCCAAGCGCCTAACAAACTCCCCAATGTAACTCTCGTCACTCCGTCATACTCGCGGCCCTCTTTGCAATCCAAGCGCCTAACAATCTCCCCAGTGTGGCTCTCGTAACTCCACCATACTGGCGGCCCCCTTGGCAATCCAAGCGCCTAACAATCTCCCCAATGTGGCTCTCGTCGCTCTGTCATACTTGCGGCCCTCTTTGCAATCCAAGTGCCTAACATATCCTCAATGTATCTCTCGTCACTCCGTCATACTTGCGGCCCTCTTTGCAATTCAAGCGCATAACAATCCCCCAATGTGGCTCTCATCACACCGTCATACTTGCGGCCCTCTTTGCAATCCAAGCGTCTAACAATCAACCCAAATCAACCCCTCTCGCCATTCCGTCATACTTGCGGCCCTCTTTGCAGTCCAAGCGCCTAAAAAATCTCCCCAGTGTTGCTCTCGTCACACCGTCATACTTGCGGCCCTCTTTGCAATCGAAGCGCCTCACAATCTCCCCAAGGTGGCACTTTCACTCCATCACCCTTGCGGCCCTCTTTGCAATCCATGCGCCTAACAATCTCCCCAATGTGGCTCTCGCCACTCCGTCATACTTGCGGCCTTCTTTGCAATCAGAGCGCCTAACAATCTCCCCGATGTGGCTCTCGCCACTCCGCCATTCTCTCGGCCCTCTTTGCAATCCAAGCGCCTAACAATCTCCCCAATATGGCTCTCGTCACTCCACCATACTTGCGGCCCTATTTGCAATCAAAACGCCTAACAATCTCCCTAATGTGGCTCTCGTCACTTCGTCACTCTTGCGGCCCTCTTTTCAATCCAAGCGCCTAACAATTTCTCCAATGTGGCTCTCGTCACTCCGGCATACTTGCGGCCCTCTTGAATCAGAGCGCCTAACAATCTCCCCAATGTGGCTCTCGCCACTCAATCATACTTGCGGCCCTCTTTGCAATCCAAGCGCCTCACAATCTCCCCAAGGTGGCACTTTCACTCCGTCACTCTAGCGGCCCTCTTTGCAATCCAAGCGCCTAACAATCTCCCCCATGTGGTTCTCGCCACTCCGTCATACTTGCGGCCCTCTTTGCAATCAAAGCACCTAACAATCTCCCCGATGTGGCTCTCGCCACTCCGTCATACTTGCGGCCCCCTTTTCAATCCAAGCTCCTAACAATCTCCCCAATGTGGCTCTCGTCACTTTGTCATACTTGCGGCCCTCTTTGCAATCCAAGCGCCTAACAATCTCTCGATGTGGTTCTCGTCACTCCGCCATACTTGCGGCCCTCTTTGCAGTCCAAGCGCCTAACAATCTCCCCAATGTGGCTCTCGTCACACCGCCATGCTTGCGGCCTTCTTTGCAATTCAAGCGCCTAACAATCTCCCCAGTGTGGCTCTCGTCACTCCGCCATACTTGCGGCCCTCTTTGCAATCCAAAAGCCTAACAAGCTCCCCAATGTGGCTCCCGCCACTCCGTCATCCTTGCGGCCCTATTTGCAATCCAAGCGCCTAACAATCTCCCCAATGTGGCTCTCGTCACTCCACCTATATTTGCGGCCCTCTGTGCAATCAAAGCGCCTAACAATCTCCCCAGTGTTGCTCTCGCCACTCCGTCAAACTTGCGGCCCTCTTTGCAATCCAAGCGCCTAATTATGTCCCCAATGTGGCTCTCGTCACACCGTCATACTTGCGGCCCTCTTTGCCATCCAAGCGCCTAACAATCTCCCCAATGTGGCTCTCGCCACTCCGTCATACTTGCGGCCCTCTTTGCAATCAGAGCGCCTTACAATCTCCCCGATGTGGCTTTCGCCACTCCGCCATTATTGCGGCCCTCTTTGCAATCCAAGCGCCTAACAATCTCCCCAATATGGCTCTCGTCACTCCACCATACTTGCGGCCCTCTTTGCAATCAAAACGCTTAACAATCTCCCCAATGTGGCTCTCGTCAAACCTTCATACTTGCGGCCCTCTTTGCAATCCAAGTGCCTTACATATCCCCAATGTATCTCTCGTCACTCCGTCATACTTGCGGCCCTCTTTGCAATCCAAGCGCCTCACAAACTCCCCAATGTGGCTCTCGTCACTCCGTCATACTTGCGGCCCTCTTTGCAATCCAAGCGCCTAACAATCTCCCCAGTGTGGCTCTCGTAACTATACCATACTTGCGGCCCTCTTGGCAATCCAAGCGCCTAACAATCTCCCCAATTTGGCTCTCGTCGCTCCGCCATACTTGCGGCCCTCTTTGCAATCCAAGTGCCAAACAATCTCCCCAATGTGGCTCTCGTCACACCGTCACTCGTCACACCAGTAGAGTTACTACGTCACCAAGGATTATTGTTGACCTTAAGTTCGACGCTACGACTAACTAGGTACCACCGTTCATCCACAATCGGTACCGAAAGTGGAACTTGACAAGAAAATCTTTGAAATTTCGGCGACGCCTCACGTCGCTCACAAAAAACATAGCGACCTGATGATTTTTTTGAAAGTAGACCATGTTCATATCTACCTTGAGAAGTAACTTTAAGATCCCCCAATTAAACAATATAGCCGTAAAGAATATAATTCTAAAAAACAGAGTGTCTTTGAGCACGTCTTTGACGACGCGTAGCGTCTCTTGTTAAATGGTTAATATAATAATGATTAGAGTTTCTCCGTTGGACATTCATACTCTATACATAAAACATGTTAATGCTTGCCTTGCATTAATGGTTAGCCGAGGAAACATGTTTTAATGTTGGCGTTATGACGAGCTATCTGAATACAACAAGCTATGCCATACATTGAGACCAGTGTGTTATCTACCAGTGTAAGCAACGAGTGCACTTGACTTCGACTTTTTCACGCCCATGTTACACGGCGAATATTAACGTTGGCCAGCGCGGTTTCGAGTTACAACATATCGCAGTTTTCAAAACCCCACGATGCCGACAAAGAAGAAAGAGAAGAAAAAGAACACCGAGCCCGAAACGCCTCTCGAGTTTGAAGTAGGTAGCATGGAGGGGAAAATCTCCAGCATGGAAGAGCGCATGAACGCTAATCTAGCAGAAATGCGGCTTCTTATCCAAAATGCTGTAGTTACTGCTGTAGTTAACAATGATATCGTCGAAACGGAAAATAAACCGTCAAAACAAAACGCCGATTTAACACTTGTCACAGAAAAACTTACAGCACTGGAAAGTCAGTGGAAACTTAGTTTCGCCAGTATCAAGCAAGAGATGCAGAGCTTTAAATCCAAGATACTTTCACTTGAGTACAATTGCGACAAACTAGAACAGTACTCCAGGAGGAATTGCTTACTACTACATGGTGTTGCAGAGGAAAGAAACGAGCAAATCGTTGACACTGTAACTAATTTCATTAAAGAAAAATTAAATTTTCCGACTTTTTCGCAAGAAAAGCTCGACAGATGTCATAGGATTGGCAAACCTCAACCTGCCTTCCACGGAAACAAGCCACGCCCCATCATCATAAAGCTGATCCAATACACCACACGAGAGATTATATGGAACCGCAAGAAGCTTCTCAGAGGCCAGAAGTTCTTGATCACCGAATCTCTTACTCAGACCAGAAACGAACTCTTGTCCCAAGTGAAGGAAGCTGTTGGTATTCGCAACTGCTGGACAAGAGATGGGATTATCAAGGCCAACTTTCAAGGGCGAATATTTAATGTGTCCACCAGAAACGACGTTGAACGACTTCTCAGACTGAATCGCAGCTCCTCGACACCCGCGGACGCGGAATGAAGTATACAATACGGTTGTATTGCTCAATAGAGGCTGTTCCTATATTCTTAGCTCGTTAGTTATAACATAGTTAATACTGTAGTTTTTAGTTTTATACATATATTTTATTTTGTATTTCTATATTCGTTAGGGCCAAACTCCTCTCGAGTTCCTTACATATTGTTTGTACCTATAAGTGTAAGTATTTTATAAGCTTCTATACATAAGAGAATATTAAAAACGATTCTTACTATACTTAGAAAACAATGACCATCTCACATATAAAGAAGGCAAATAATTTGGTAGTTGCCCATATTAACATTCGATCACTATTTCCAAAATACGAACTAGTTAGAGAAGTGATAATGCAACACCAAATAGATATTTTAGCGATTTCAGAAACATGGCTAAATCCTGAGTTGCCAAATAAGCACATGCAAATTGAAAACTATTCACTTATCCGCTGCGATAGAGATGATGGCTATGGAGGCGTGGCATTTTATGTCAAAAATTGTCTCAATGTTAAAAACATAAGCATAGAAAGACACGAAAATGAAAACACTAGCCTTGAACACCTCTGGATCAAATTTAAACAAAAAAATGTATCTTTCGTGATAGGAGTGATGTACATTCCACACTACACAAAACACCCTCAAGCTCTTGACAGTTTTGTAAATGTACTCTCACAAATTATTCCTACATCTGATCACATTTTAATACTTGGCGACATTAATATTAACTTGTTAAACAGAGACTTACCCGGTACAAAAATGTTCGAATCAATATTAGACTGTTTCAGCTTACACCAAATGGTGAGAACGCCTACAAGAATAACAGAATCTACTGCGACACTTATTGATCCATTTATTATAAATGACCCCAAATTAATACGCATATTGGATGTAGTAGATGAGGAATTATCTGACCATCACTTAATTATCTGCAATTTAAACACTCCAAAACACACAATACCGACAGTTTTTAAAACCTACAGAAACATGAAAGCAATAAATAGTGAAGAGTTCAATGCCCAGGCAATACAAATGGATTGGGATAGCATAGCAAGCACCAATGACCCAAACCAGCAAGTAGTTATTTTAAATGAATTAATATACCATTTACTAAACAAATTTGCCCCTTTGCTTACAAAAAAAATATCTAAACCCAAAGCTCCATGGATAACGGATAGTGTTAAAGTATTAATAAAAGATAAAAAGAAGGCACTTGCCAACTGGAATAAGAAAAAACAACCTTCCGAGTGGGATAAATACAAAATAATTCGAAATAAATTATCTGCTAGCATAAAAAAAGAAAAACGAATATTTCTCGAAGACAATCTTAATAAGAGCGGAAAAGATACGTGGGAAACCCTAAAACAATTAGAGATACATGGAGGAAATCATTGTCCACTGCCTAAACATTTATCGAAACCTGATGAATTGAATAACCATTTTCTGGATTCCATACCAAGAAAGGACGTCAATAAAGACACCCTTACCTATTACTTGAACAATACTCACACGAATGTTGAAAATAAGTTAAGTTTTAAAATTGTAACGCCATCTGACATTCTGAATATTTTTAACTCCTTGAAATCAAATGCAATAGGAATAGACGGCATCTCGTTAAGAGTCGTCAAAATGGTTTTGCCTTTCTGCCTACTCCACCTAACAGGGATTATAAATAACAGTATTATAGCTGGTACTTTTCCTCTACTGTGGAAGCAATCATTAATTACGCCTATACCGAAAATCTCAAATCCAAAAACGTTTAGTGAACTAAGGCCGATAAGCATTCTTCCGTTTATGTCTAAAATTCTAGAAAAAATTATTTTAAATCAGTTATCGGCCCATTGCTATATGAATGATATTATCCCCCCATATCAGTCTGGTTTTAGACCACATTACAGTACTACAACATCGTTAACAGCAATAACTGATGACATTTTAAAAGCTAAAGATGATAAGAAGGCCACAGCAATGATAATGTTAGACTTCTCTAAAGCATTTGATACCATAAGTCATCAGCTACTCCTAGCAAAGCTAAAATATATAGGTCTAGATCACATTGCTTTATCACTTATATGCAGTTTTCTAAGAGACAGGACTCAAGCCGTAAAAATAGAGCAGCAAATTTCCCAACCGAGAACAATCAGCAGGGGGACACCCCAGGGAGCAATATTAAGCCCTCTATTCTTCTCAATTTACACTTCTGACCTGTTAAAAAAACTTCAACATTGCAAGCCACAGTCATACGCTGATGATATTCAACTTACACATTCATTCCAAATTAAAGATATTCATGAAGCACAAATTAAAATAAACTCGGATTTAGAACAAATCTACGCGGAGTCAGAAAACCATGCCCTCTCTTAAAATCCTACTAAGTCCACTGTCCTTTATTTTAGCCCCCATAAGGAAAACATTAACTCAAAAGACGGAGGAGAACTGAAGCTGACTATAAACAATGAAACCCTTCCATTAGTAGAAAAAGCAAAAAATCTTGGTATTATTTTTGACAAAAATTTGCAATTTGATGCCCATGTCTCTAAACTGATGCAATCGATTTTCGGCATGCTAAAACACTTATACCGTTTCAACGGACTTCTTACTACAAACGTAAAGAAACTTTTAATAAACTCAACGATTTTCTCGAAAATAGATTATGCAGATGTGGTATATGGGCCGTGCCTTAATCAACATCAAAAGAACAAACTACAATTAGGCCAAAATGCTTGTGTTCGCTTCATAAAAAATTTACGTAAATATGACCACATTTCACCAGCGTATAAGTCCCTTAAAATGCTTCGCCTACAAGAGAGACGTGAGCTACACGTAGCATGCTTAGTCCATAAAATAATTGCTCATAGAGAACCAACATATTTACTCAACAAAATTCCACTAAGAAGTAATTTCCATTCGGTCAATGTAAGGAGTCGATCACAATTAGCAGTTTTTCACCACCAAACAAATCAGTTCAGAAAATCGTTTACTTACAATGCATCCAAAATATACAATTCATTACCACAGAACCATCGCTCCTACAATTATATTAAATTTAAAAGAGAAACAGAAAAATACTTACTACACAAATCTGAAATATTGTAATTTTAATCACATCCCAATTTAATGTACATTAAATACTTCTCGTAGTGTTACATTGTTGTAGTGCTATATTTCATTATCTATCGATAAAAACGGTTATTTTTAATATATTTTAATACTCTCTTAATGTTATATTGCTAATATATTAAGAAATGTGATGTAGTATTCATGTTTTTCTCTGTTACCAATATACGGTAGGCCTGTTTGTGACTTTTTCCCCTGCTACTTTTAGTTTAGATTTGAATCAAGATTATATATTTATACATAACTATAATATCACATCTAGTTTCTATGCCATCATTCTAATGTACTGTGTATTGTTTTCACCTTCCTTTTCTTTCTTTTTTTTTAGTTGAACTTTAGTCTTTAACTCTATTTTAAAATTAGATGTTTAAAGAAAAACTGTATAGTGTACTTCACCCTTACATGTCTAGTTTTTAAGATTGAATAATCATATAATAATGTCAGTTTTATAGGTACTTCATTTAGTGTAATTTTAAGAAGGGTTAATTGTTAGAAAAGTACATATGTACTTAAATTCGCCCATTTTTTTTTCTTTTCATAATATTTTTATTTCCTAATGTATTTGTTCATATACCAGTGCAGTTGTATTTTGTATATAAAAGAAAAAAAAATAAAGACGCTATTATTATTATTATTATTATTACTTCCATCGATTGGCGTGGCGTACGAAGTAACGTTGTAGCTTCGAATACTTGAGGTCTGGGGTTCGAGACCCGGTACACCACCCACTCTTTTTTGTTCCACCATTTTCACGCATTAATATCAATGCATCAACGTGAATGGAAACGGTTTATTTTTTACCGGTTAAACGGCTCGTTGTTACCACAAACGATGTACTCTTTCGCGATCACGCGATCAAGATCTATCAAAGGCGATTTTAAAAAGACAATGTGTTGAAACTGAATTTCTAAAGTTAGTTAAAAAACGGCTTCCTGGATATTCTTGGATGTTTTTTAAATCCAATGAGACCCTCGCTGTCCATAAATCTATCTAGCTTTGGTGTTACAATTACAATAAGAATGAATCGAGATACAATGAGATGTATTCATGCATACATTGAGAGCAGTGGGTTATCTATCAGTGTAAGCGATCCAACTTCCATCGAGTGGCATGGCGTACGGGGTAGCGACGCCGACTAGTGTTTTCGCGGTCCGGGGTTCGAGTCCCGTAACCGGCAGTCTTTTTTTCTTCCATATTCAGACAAGCAAAGTTGAGAAGGGTTTACTAAGGGAAAATTTTTTTTTCAAGCGCTCGAAGCTACCATACGGGATGGTCAAATTTGTTTTTGTATTTTTATTTATTTTTTTTGCGTTAATTATCTAAACATCCTGAAAACAATAATGTGCTGTTTGCAATCCATGTGCCTAACATCTCCCTAATGTGGCTCTCGCCACTCCGTCATACTTGCGGCCCTCTTTGCAATCCAAGCGTCTAACAATCTCCCCAGTGTTGCTCTCGCCACTCCGTCATACTTGCGGCCCTCTTTGCAAACCAAGCGCCTAACAATCTCCCCAATGTGGCTCTCTTCACACCGTCATATTTGCGGCCCTCTTTGCAATCCAAGCGCCTAACAATCTCCCCAATGTGGCTCTCGTCGCTCCGTCATACTTGCGGCCCTCTTTGCAATCCAAGTGCCTAACAATTTCCCCAATGTGGCTCTCTTTACACCGTCATACTTGCGGCCCTCTTTGAAATCCAAACGCCTAACAATCTCCCCAATGTGGCTCTCGTCACTCCACCATACTTGAGGCCCTCTTTGCAATCCAAGTGCCTCACATCTCCCAAATGGGCCTGTCGTCACTCCGTCATAATTGCGGCCCTCTTTGCAATCCAAGCGCCTCACAATCTCCCCAATGTTGCTCTCGCCACTCCGTCATACTTGCGGCCCTCTTTGCAATCCAAGCGCCTAACAATCTCTCCGATGTGGATCTCGTCACTCCGTCAAACTTGCGGCCCTCTTTGCAATCCAAGCGCCTAACAATCTCCCCGATGTGGCTCTCGCCACTCCGCCATATTTGCGGCCCCCTTTGCAATCCAAGCGTCTAACAAACTCCCCAATGTGGCTCTCGTCACTCCGTCATACTTGCGGCCCTCTTTGCAATCCAAGCGCCTAACAATCTCCCCAGTGTGGCTCTCGTAACTCCACCATACTGGCGGCCCTCTTGGCAATCCAAGCCTCTAACAATCTCCCCAATGTGGCTCTCGTCGCTCTGTCATACTTGCGGCCCTCTTTGCAATCCAAGTGCCTAACATATCCTCAATGTATCTCTCGTCACTCCGTCATACTTGCGGCCCGTTTGCAATCCAAGCGCCTAAAAATCTCCCCAGTGTTGCTCTCGTCACACCGTCATACTTGCGGCCCTCTTTGCAATCGAAGCGCCTCACAATCTCCCCAAGGTGGCACTTTCACTCCATCACTCTTGCGGCCCTCTTTGCAATCCATGCGCCTTACAATCTCCCCAATGTGGCTCTCGGCACTCCGTCATACTTGCGGCCTTCTTTGCAATCAGAGCGCCTAACAATCTCCCCGATGTGGCTCTCGCCACTCCGCCATTCTCTCGGCCCTCTTTGCAATCCAAGCGCCTAACAATCTCCCCAATATGGCTCTCGTCACTCCACCATACTTGCGGCCCTCTTTGCAATCAAAACGCCTAACAATCTTCCTAATGTGGCTCTCGTCACCTCGTCATACTTGCGGCCCTCTTTGCAATCCAAGCGCCTAACAATCTCCCCAATGTGGCTCTCGTCACTCCACCATACCTGCGGCCCTCTTTGCAATCAAAACGCCTAACAATCTCCCCGATGTGGCTCTCGCCACTCCGTCATACTTGCGGCCCTCTTTGCAATCCAAGCGCCTTACAATCTCCCCAATGTGGTTCTCGCCACTCCGTCATACTTGCGGCCCTCCTTGCAATCAAAGCGCATAACAATCTCCCCGATGTGGCTCTCGTCACACCGCAATACTTGCGGCCCTCTTTTCAAACAAGCGCCTTAAAATCTCCCCAGTGTTGCTTTCCCACTCCGTCATACTTGCGGCCCTCTTTGCAATCCAAGTGCCTAACAATCTCCCCAATGTGGCTCTCGTCACACTGTCATACTTGCGGCCCTCTTTGCAATACAAGCGTCTCACAATCCCTCCAATGTGGCTCTCGTCACTCCCCCATACTTGCGGCCCTCTTTGCAATCCAAGTGCCTAACAATCTCCCCAATATGGCTCTCGCCACTCCGCCATACTTGCGGCCCTCTTTGCAATCCAAGCGCCTAACAATCTCCCCAAGGTGGCACTTTCACTCCGTCACTCTTGCGGCCCTCTTTGCAATCCAAGCGCCTAACAATCTCCCCCATGTGGTTTTTGCCACTCCGTCATACTTGCGGACCTCTTTGCAATCAAAGCGCCTAACAATCTCCCCGATGTGGCTCTCGCCACTCCGTCATACTTGCGGCCCCCTTTTCAATCCAAGCGCCTAACAATCTCCCCAATGTGGCTCTCGTCACTTTGTCATACTTGCGGCCCTCTTTGCAATCCAAGCGCCTAACAATCTCTCGATGTGGTTCTCGTCACTTTGCCATACTTGCGGCCCTCTTTGCAATCAAAGCGCCTAACAATCTCCCCGATGTGGCTCTCGCCACTCCGTCATACTTGCGGCCCTCTTTTCAATCCAAGCGCCTAACAATCTCCCCAATGTGGCTCTCGTCACTTTGTCATACTTGCGGCCCTCTTTGCAATCCAAGTGCCTAACAATCTCTCGATGTGGTTCTCGTCACTCTGCCATACTTGCGGCCCTCTTTGCAGTCCAAGCGCCTAACAATCTCCCCAATGTGGCTCTCGTCACACCGCCATGCTTGCGGCCCTCTTTGCAATTCAAGCGCCTAACAATCTCATCAGTGTGGCTCTCGTCACTCCGCCATACTTGCGGCCCTCTTTGCAATCCAAGCGCCTAACAATCTCCCTAATGTGGCTCTCGCCACTCCGTCATACCTGCGGCCCGTTTTTCAATCCAAGCGTCTAACAATCTCCTCTGTGTTGCTCTCGCCACTCCGTCATACTTGCGGCCCTCTTTGCAAACCAAGCGCCTAACAATCTCCCCAATGTGGCTCTCGTCACACCGTCATACTTGCGGCCCTCTTTGCAATCCAAGCGTCTAACAATCTCCCCAGTGTTGCTCTCGCCACTCCGTCATACTTGCGGCCCTCTTTGCAATCCAAGCGCCTGACAATCTCCCCGATGTGGCTCTCACCACTCCGCCATACTTGCGGCCCTCTTTGCAATCCAAGCGCCTTACAAACTCCCTAAGGTGGCCCCAAGCGCCTAACAATCTCTCCGATGTGGATCTCGTCACTCCGTCATTCTTGCGGCCCTCTTTGCAATCCAAGCGCCTAACAATCTCCCCGATGTGGTTCTCGCCACTCCGCCATACTTGCGGCCCCCTTTGCAATCAAAGCGCCTAACAAACTCCCCAATGTGGCTCTCGTAACTCCATCACTCTTGCGGCCCTCTATGCAATCCATGCGCCTAACAATCTCCCCAATGTGGCTCTCGCCACTCCGTCATACTTGCGGCCTTCTTTGCAATCAGAGCGCCTAACAATCTCCCCGATGTGGCTCTCGCCACTCCGCCATTCTCTCGGCCCTCTTTGCAATCCAAGCGCCTAACAATCTCCCCAATATGGCTCTCGTCACTCCACCATACTTGCGGCCCTATTTGCAATCAAAACGCCTAACAATCTCCTTAATGTAGCTCTCGTCACACCGTCATACTTGTGGCCCTCTTTGCAATCCAAGCGCCTAACAATCTCCCCAATGTGGCTCTCGCCACACCGTCATACTGGCGGCCCTCTTTGCAATCCAAGCGCCTAACAATCTCCCCAGTGTGGCTCTCGTAACTCCACCATACTGGCGGCCCCCTTGGCAATCCAAGCGCCTAACAATCTCCCCAATGTGGCTCTCGTCGCTCTGTCATACTTGCGGCCCTCTTTGCAATCCAAGTGCCTAACATATCCTCAATGTATCTCTCGTCACTCCGTCATACTTGCGGCCCTCTTTGCAATCCAAGCGCATAACAATCCCCCAATGTGGCTCTCGTCACACAGTCATACTTGCGGCCCTCTTTGCAATCCAAGCGCCTAACAATCAACCCAATGTGGCTCTCGCCATTCCGTCATACTTGCGGCCCTCTTTGCAATCCAAGCGCCTAAAAAATCTCCCCAGTGTTGCTCTCGTCACACCGTCATACTTGCGGCCCTCTTTGCAATCGAAGCGCCTCACAATCTCCCCAAGGTGGCACTTTCACTCCATCACCCTTGCGGCCCTCTTTGCAATCCATGCGCCTAACAATCTCCCCAATGTGGCTCTCGCCACTCCGTCATACTTGCGGCCTTCTTTGCAATCAGAGCGCCTAACAATCTCCCCGATGTGGCTCTCGCCACTCCGCCATTCTCTCGGCCCTCTTTGCAATCCAAGCGCCTAACAATTTCTCCAATGTGGCTCTCGTCACTCCGGCATACTTGCGGCCCTCTTGAATCAGAGCGCCTAACAATCTCCCCAATGTGGCTCTCGCCACTCAGTCATACTTGCGGCCCTCTTTGCAATCCAAGCGCCTCACAATCTCCCCAAGGTGGCACTTTCACTCCGTCACTTTTGCGGCCCTCTTTGCAATCCAAGCGACTAACAATCTCCCCCATGTGGTTCTCGCCACTCCGTCATACTTGTGGCCCTCTTTGCAATCAAAGCGCCTAACAATCTCCCCGATGTGGCTCTCGCCACTCCGTCATACTTGCGGCCCCCTTTTCAATCCAAGCTCCTAACAATCTCCCCAATGTGGCTCTCGTCACTTTGTCATACTTACGGCCCTCTTTGCAATCCAAGCGCCTAACAATCTCTCGATGTGGTTCTCGTCACTCCGCCATACTTGTGGCCCTCTTTGCAATCCAAAAGCCTAACAATCTCCCCAATGTGGCTCTCGCCACTCCGTCATCCTTGCGGCCCTATTTGCAATCCAAGCGCCTAACAATCTCCCCAATGTGGCTCTCGTCACTCCACCTATATTTGCGGCCCTCTGTGCAATCAAAGCGCCTAACAATCTCCCCAGTGTTGCTCTCGCCACTCCGTCAAACTTGCGGCCCTCTTTGCAATCCAAGCGCCTAATTATGTCCCCAATGTGGCTTTCGTCACACCGTCATACTTGCGGCCCTCTTTGCCATCCAAGCGCCTAACAATCTCCCCAATGTGGCTCTCGCCACTCCGTCATACTTGCGGCCCTCTTTGCAATCAGAGCGCCTTACAATCTCCCCGATGTGGCTTTCGCCACTCCGCCATTATTGCGGCCCTCTTTGCAATCCAAGCGCCTAACAATCTCCCCAATATGGCTCTCGTCACTCCACCATACTTGCGGCCCTCTTTGCAATCAAAACGCTTAACAATCTCCCCAATGTGGCTCTCGTCAAACCTTCATACTTGCGGCCCTCTTTGCAATCCAAGTGCCTTACATATCCCCAATGTATCTCTCGTCACTCCGTCATACTTGCGGCCCTCTTTGCAATCCAAGCGCCTCACAAACTCCCCAATGTGGCTCTCGTCACTCCGTCATACTTGCGGCCCTCTTTGCAATCCAAGCGCCTAACAATCTCCCCAGTGTGGCTCTTGTAACTATACCATACTTGCGGCCCTCTTGGCAATCCAAGCGCCTAACAATCTCCCCAATTTGGCTCTCGTCGCTTCCGCCATACTTGCGGCCCTCTTTGCAATCCAAGTGCCAAACAATCTCCCCAATGTGGCTCTCGTCACACCGTCACTCGTCACACCAGTAGAGTTACTACGTCACCAAGGATTATTGTTGACCTTAAGTTCGACGCTACGACTAACTAGGTACCACCGTTCATCCACAATCGGTACCGAAAGTGGAACTTGACAAGAAAATCTTTGAAATTTCGGCGACGCCTCACGTCGCTCACAAAAAACATAGCGACCTGATGATTTTATTGAAAGTAGACCATGTTCATATCTACCTTGAGAAGTAACTTTAAGATCCCCCAATTAAACAATATAGCCGTAAAGAATATAATTCTAAAAAACAGAGTGTCTTTGAGCACGTCTTTGACGACGCGTAGCGTCTCTTGTTAAATGGTTAATATAATAATGATTAGAGTTTCTCCGTTGGACATTCATACTCTATACATAAAACATGTTAATGCTTGCCTTGCATTAATGGTTAGCCGAGGAAACATGTTTTAATGTTGGCGTGATGACGAGCTATCTGAATACAACAAGCTATGCCATACATTGAGACCAGTGTGTTATCTACCAGTGTAAGCAACGCTACTTCCATCGATTGGCGTGGCGTACGAAGTAACGTTGTAGCTGCGAATACTTGAGGTCTGGGGTTCGAGACCCGGTACACCACCCACTCTTTTTTGTTCCACCATTTTCACGCATTAATATCAATGCATCAACGTGAATGGACACGGTTTATTTTTTACCGGTTAAACGGCTCGTTGTTACCACAAACGATTTACTCTTTCGCGATCACGCGATCAAGATCTATCAAAGGCGATTTTAAAAAGACAATGTGTTGAAACTGAATTTTTAAAGTTAGTTAAAAAACGGCTTCCTGGATATTCTTGGATGTTTTTTAAATCCAATGAGACCCTCGCTGTCCATAAATCTATCTAGCTTTGGTGTTACAATTACAATAAGAATGAATCGAGATACAATGAGATGTATTCATGCATACATTGAGAGCAGTGGGTTATCTATCAGTGTAAGCGATCCAACTTCCATCGAGTGGCATGGCGTACGGGGTAGCGACGCTGACTAGTGTTTTCGCGGTCCGGGGTTCGAGTCCCGTAACCGGCAGTCTTTTTTTCTTCCATATTCAGACAAGCAAAGTTGAGAAGGGTTTACTAAGGGGAAATTTTTTTTTCAAGCGCTCGAAGCTACCATACGGGATGGTCAAATTTGTTTTTGTATTTTTATTTATTTTTTTTGCGTTAATTATCTAAACATCCTGAAAACAATAATGTGCTGTTTGCAATCCATGTGCCTAACATCTCCCTAATGTGGCTCTCGCCACTCCGTCATACTTGCGGCCCTCTTTGCAATCCAAGCGTCTAACAATCTCCCCAGTGTTGCTCTCGCCACTCCGTCATTTTTGCGGCCCTCTTTGCAAACCAAGCGCCTAACAATCTCCCCAATGTGGCTCTCTTCACACCGTCATATTTGCGGCCCTCTTTGCAATCCAAGCGCCTAACAATCTCCCCAATGTGGCTCTCGTCGCTCCGTCATACTTGCGGCCCTCTTTGCAATCCAAGTGCCAAACAATTTCCCCAATGTGGCTCTCTTTACACCGTCATACTTGCGGCCCTTTTTGCAATCCAAACGCCTAACAATCTCCCCAATGTGGCTCTCGTCACTCCACCATACTTGAGGCCCTCTTTGCAATCCAAGTGCCTCACATCTCCCAAATGGGCCTGTCGTCACTCCGTCATAATTGCGGCCCTCTTTGCAATCCAAGCGCCTCACAATCTCCCCAATGTTGCTCTCGCCACTCCGTCATACTTGCGGCCCTCTTTGCAATCCAAGCGCCTAACAATCTCTCCGATGTGGATCTCGTCACTCCGTCAAGTTTGCGGCCCTCTTTGCAATCCAAGCGCCTAACAATCTCCCCAGTGTGGCTCTCGTAACTCCACCATACTGGCGGCCCCCTTGGCAATCCAAGCCTCTAACAATCTCCCCAATGTGGCTCTCGTCGCTCTGTCATACTTGCGGCCCTCTTTGCAATCCAAGTGCCTAACATATCCTCAATGTATCTCTCGTCACTCCGTCATACTTGCGGCCCTCTTTGCAATCCAAGCGCATAACAATCCCCCAATGTGGATCTCGTCACACCGTCATACTTGCGGCCCTCTTTGCAATCCAAGCGCCTTACAATCAACCCAATGTGGCTCTCGCCACTCCGTCATACTTGCGGCCCGTTTGCAATCCAAGCGCCTTAAAATCTCCCCAGTGTTGCTCTCGTCACACCGTCATACTTGCGGCCTTCTTTGCAATCGAAGCGCCTCACAATCTCCCCAAGGTGGCACTTTCACTCCATCACTCTTGCGGCCCTCTATGCAATCCATGCGCCTTACAATCTCCCCAATGTGGCTCTCGCCACTCCGTCATACTTGCGGCCTTCTTTGCAATCAGAGCGCCTAACAATCTCCCCGATGTGGCTCTCGCCACTCCGCCATTCTCTCGGCCCTCTTTGCAATCCAAGCACCTAACAATCTCCCCAATATGGCTCTCGTCACTCCACCATACTTGCGGCCCTCTTTGCAATCAAAACGCCTAACAATCTCCCTAATGTGGCTCTCGTCACCTCGTCATACTTGCGGCCCTCTTTGCAATCCAAGCGCCTAACAATCTCCCCAATGTGGCTCTCGTCACTCCACCATACCTGCGGCCCTCTTTGCAATCAAAACGCCTAACAATCTCCCCGATGTGGCTCTCGCCACTCCGTCATACTTGCGGCCCTCTTTGCAATCCAAGCGCCTTACAATCTCCCCAATGTGGTTCTCGCCACTCTGTCATACTTGCGGCCCTCCTTGCAATCAAAGCGCATAACAATCTCCCCGATGTGGCTCTCGTCACACCGCAATACTTGCGGCCCTCTTTTCAAACAAGCGCCTTAAAATCTCCCCAGTGTTGCTTTCCAACTCCGTCATACTTGCGGCCCTCTTTGCAATCCAAGTGCCTAACAATCTCCCCAATGTGGCTCTCGTCAAACTGTCATACTTGCGGCCCTCTTTGCAATACAAGCGTCTCACAATCTCTCCAATGTGGCTCTCGTCACTCCCCCATACTTGCGGCCCTCTTTGCATTCCAAGTGCCTTACAATCTCCCCAATATGGCTCTCGCCACTCCGCCATACTTGCGGCCCTCTTTGCAATCCAAGCGCCTAACAATCTCCCCAAGGTGGCACTTTCACTCCGTCACTCTTGCGGCCCTCTTTGCAATCCAAGCGCCTAACAATCTCCCCCATGTGGTTCTCGCCACTCCGTCATACTTGCGGACCTCTTTGCAATCAAAGCGCCTAACAATCTCCCCGATGTGGCTCTCGCCACTCCGTCATACTTGCGGCCCCCTTTTCAATCCAAGCGCCTAACAATCTCCCCAATGTGGCTCTCGTCACTTTGTCATACTTGCGGCCCTCTTTGCAATCCAAGCGCCTCACAATCTCTCGATGTGGTTCTCGTCACTTCGCCATACTTGCGGCCCTCTTTGCAATCAAAGCGCCTAACAATCTCCCCGATGTGGCTCTCGCCACTCCGTCATACTTGCGGCCCTCTTTTCAATCCAAGCGCCTAACAATCTCCCCAATGTGGCTCTCGTCACTTTGTCATACTTGCGGCCCTCTTTGCAATCCAAGTGCCTAACAATCTCTCGATGTGGTTCTCGTCACTCTGCCATACTTGCGGCCCTCTTTGCAGTCCAAGCGCCTAACAATCTCCCCAATGTAGCTCTCGTCACACTGCCATGCTTGCGGCCCTCTTTGCAATTCAAGCGCCTAACAATCTCATCAGTGTGGCTCTCGTCACTCCGCCATACTTGCGGCCCTCTTTGCAATCCAAGCGCCTTACAATCTCCCTAATGTGGCTCTCGCCACTCCGTCATACCTGCGGCCCGCTTTGCAATCCAAGCGTCTAACAATCTCCTCAGTGTTGCTCTCGCCACTCCGTCATACTTGCGGCCCTCTTTGCAAACCAAGCGCCTAACAATCTCCCCAATGTGGCTCTCGTCACACCGTCATACTTGCGGCCCTCTTTGCAATCCAAGCGTCTAACAATCTCCCCAGTGTTGCTCTCGCCACTCCGTCATACTTGCGGCCCTCTTTGCAATCCAAGCGCCTGACAATCTCCCCGATGTGGCTCTCACCACTCCGCCATACTTGCGGCCCTCTTTGCAATCCAAGCGCCTTACAAACTCCCTAAGGTGGCCCCAAGCGCCTAACAATCTCTCCGATGTGGATCTCGTCACTCCGTCATTCTTGCGGCCCTCTTTGCAATCCAAGCGCCTAACAATCTCCCCGATGTGGTTCTCGCCACTCCGCCATACTTGCGGCCCCCTTTGCAATCCAAGCGCCTAACAAACTCCCCAATGTGGCTCTCGTAACTCCATCACTCTTGCGGCCCTCTATGCAATCCATGCGCCTAACAATCTCCCCAATGTGGCTCTCGCCACTCCGTCATACTTGCGGCCTTCTTTGCAATCAGAGCGCCTAACAATCTCCCCGATGTGGCTGCGCCACTCCGCCATTCTCTCGGCCCTCTTTGCAATCCAAGCGCCTAACAATCTCCCCAATATGGCTCTCGTCACTCCACCATACTTGCGGCTTTATTTGCAATCAAAACGCCTAACAATCTCCCTAATGTGGCTCTCGTCACACCGTCATACTTGTGGCCCTCTTTGCAATCCAAGCGCCTAACAATCTCCCCAATGTGGCTCTCGCCACACCGTCATACTGGCGGCTCTCTTTGCAATCCAAGCGCCTCACAATCTCCCCGATGTAGCTCTCGCCACTCCGTCATACTTGCGGCCCTCTTTTCAATCCAAGCGCCTTACAATCTGTCATACTTGCGGCCCTCTTTGCAATCAAAGCGCCTAACAATCTCCCCAGTGTTGCTCTTGCCATTTCGTAAAACTTGCGGCCCTCTTTGCAATCCAAGCGCCTAACAATGTCCCCAATGTGGCTCTCTACTCCGTCATACTTGAAGCCCTCTTTGCAATCAGAGCGCCTTACAATCTCCCCGATGTGGCTTTCGTCACACCGTCATACTTGCGGCCCTCTTTGCAATACAAGCGTCTCACAATCTCTCCAATGTGGCTCTCGTCACTCCCCCATACTTGTTGCCCTCTTTGCAATCCGAGCGCCTAACAATCTCCCCAATGTGGCTCTCGTCACACCGTCATACTTGCGGCCCTCTTTGCAAAACAAGCGTCTCACAATCTCTCCAATGTGGCTCTCGTCACTCCCCCATACTTGCGGCCCTCTTTGCAATCCAAGTGCCTTACAATCTCCCCAATATGGCTCTCGCCACTCCGCCATACTTGCGGCCCTCTTTGCAATCCACGCGCCTAACAATCTCCCCAAGGTGGCTTTCGCACTCCGTCACTCTTGCGGCCCTCTTTGCAATCCAAGCGCCTAACAATCTCTCCAATGTGGCTCTCGTCACTCCGGCATACTTGCGGCCCTCTTGAATCAGAGCGCCTAACAATCTCCCCAATGTGGCTCTCGCCACTCCGTCATACTTGCGGCCCTCTTTGCAATCCAAGCGCCTCACAATCTCCACAAGGTGGCACTTTCACTCTGTCACTCTCGCGGCCCTCTTTGCAATTTAAGCGCCTAACAATCTCCCCATGTGGTTCTCGCCACTCCGTCATACTTGCGGCCCTCTTTGCAATCAAAGCGCCTAACAATCTCCCCGATGTGGCTCTCGCCACTCCGTCATACTTGCGGCCCTCTTTTCAATCCAAGCGCCTAACAATCTCCCCAATGTGGCTCTCGTCACTTTGTCATACTTGCGGCCCTCTTTGCAATCCAAGCGCCTAACAATCTCTCGATGTGGTTCTCGTCACTCCGCCATACTTGCGGCCCTCTTTGCAGTCCAAGCGCCTTACAATCTCCCCAATGTGGCTCTCGTCACACCGCCATGCTTGCGGCCCTCTTTGAAATTCAAGCGCCTAACAATCTCCCCAGTGTGGCTCTCGTCACTCCGCCATACTTATTGCCCTCTTTGCAATCCAAAAGCCTAACAATCTCCCCAATGTGGCTCTCGCCACTCCGTCATCCTTGCGGCCCTCTTTGCAATCCAAGCGCCTAACAATCTCCCCAATGTGGCTCTCGTCACTCCACCCATATTTGCGGCCCTCTGTGCAATCAAAGCGCCTAACAATCTCCCCAGTGTTGCTCTCACCACTCCGTCAAACTTGCGGCCATCTTTGCAATCCAAGCGCCTAATTATGTCCCCAATGTGGCTCTCGTCACACCGTCATACTTGCGGCCCTCTTTGCCATCCAAGCGCCTAACAATCTCCCCAATGTGGCTCTCGCCAGTCCGTCATACTTGCGGCCCTCTTTGCAATCAGAGCGCCTTACAATCTCCCCGATGTGGCTTTCGCCACTCCGCCATTCTTGCGGCCCTCTTTGCAATCCAAGTGCCAAACAATCTTCCCAATGTGGCTCTCGTCACACCGTCACTCGTCACACCAGTAGAGTTACTACGTCACCAAGGATTATTGTTGACCTTAAGTTCGACGCTACGACTAACTAGGTACCACCGTTCATCCACAATCGGTACCGAAAGTGGAACTTGACAAGAAAATCTTTGAAATTTCGGCGACGCCTCACGTCGCTCACAAAAAACATAGCGACCTGATGAATTTTTTGAAAGTAGACCATGTTCATATCTACCTTGAGAAGTAACTTTAAGATCCCCTAATTAAACAATATAGCCGTAAAGAATATAATTCTAAAAAACAGAGTGTCTTTGAGCACGTCTTTGACGACGCGTAGCGTCTCTTGTTAAATGGTTAATATAATATTGATTAGAGTTTCTCCGTTGGACATTCATACTCTATACATAAAACATGTTAATGCTTGCCTTGCATTAATGGTTAGCCGAGGAAACATGTTTTAATGTTGGCGTGATGACGAGCTATCTGAATACAACAAGCTATGCCATACATTGAGACCAGTGTGTTATCTACCAGTGTAAGCAACGCTACTTCCATCGATTGGCGTGGCGTACGAAGTAACGTTGTAGCTTCGAATACTTGAGGTCTGGGGTTCGAGACCCGGTACACCCACTCTTTTTTGTTCCACCATTTTCACGCATTAATATCAATGCATCAACGTGAATGGACACGGTTTATTTTTTACCGGTTAAACGGCTCGTTGTTACCACAAACGATTTACTCTTTCGCGATCACGCGATCAAGATCTATCAAAGGCGATTTTAAAAAGACAATGTGTTGAAACTGAATTTTTAAAGTTAGTTAAAAAACGGCTTCCTGGATATTCTTGGATGTTTTTTAAATCCAATGAGACCCTCGCTGTCCATAAATCTATCTAGCTTTGGTGTTACAATTACAATAAGAATGAATCGAGATACAATGAGATGTTTTCATGCATACATTGTGTTACGACTTCGGAAGAGAAGAAGAAGAAGAGCATTCGACTAATCGATTTATGTTCGATTGACCCGGCTTGTCCACGACGTTCCAGACGACTAGGCAGTTGAAGTTCAGACGCCTTGTCGTGCGGTTGAATTTATATTGTATGTGTATTACTTACAATTATATTGTATATAATTACTATATTGTATAATTATACAGAGTCAAGCAAAACTTTGGCATTCCATTCATTAATACACAATAAAGTGGCGCAGTCGGTAGGATCATGGAAGCCAAAGAGAATATCGCCGCGAATTGAGCTGTCAGGCCTACGGCCAACGCCCATGATACGCCCCCTTCTAGAATCTTCAAGATCTTTCGAGCCTATACCTCTCGGGTTCCGACCCTGATATTACACTACGACTTCTACATTCCATTACAATGGAGCAACAAATGCAAGAGTTGATGAGCCAGAATACGGAATTACAAGGAAGGATGGTTCGATTATTGGAGCAGCTCTCCGTCAGATCGGATGCAGACGACGCGCGGGGACGAGGCTTTGCAGGGATACACTTCGATAAGTATGACGAATCGTCTGAAAATTTCGACGACTACTTGGATCGTTTAACCGCATACCTAGATCTACAAAATATCCCGGAACTGAAGAAGGTAAATACATTGATTTCACTCATAAGTCCTAAGCTGTTTTCACTACTGAAAAGTTTGCTCTACCCAGCAACTTACCAGGATAAAACCTTTGGGGAGCTAAAGGATGTTTTACGCAAACACCTTAGTCCAAAACCCCTAGTAATACCGAGTAGACATGCTTTCCTTAATCGCAAACAGCAGGAGGGAGAACCTATAAGTACATATGTTTCTGAACTTAGAAGACTCGTGTTACCTTGCAAATATCCTGAGTCAATGTTGAATACTATGCTACGCGATGTATTCGTCAGTGGATTACACACTAAGCCGATGTTAGATCGCATGTTTGAAGAAGATGATCCACCCTTTGACAAAACTGTCGAGATTGCACTCGCAATGGAAAGGGCTACATTAGGTACGAATGAAATATTGCATAAGCCCTTAGGCATTAATGAACTTAAATCCAAATACAAGAACAAGGCTACAACCAGTAAAAATTCACATGATAACCAGCATACAGGTACAGGGATTAAATGCATGAGGTGTGGGAAGGTAGGTCACAAAGCTCCTGACTGCTATGCAAAAAATCTTGTGTGCAACACGTGCAACAAACTTGGACACCTAGCAGCCGTCTGCATGCAAGGGAAAGGTGTTAGTGGTAGCCAATCATTTGGCAATAAAGCTAAGCCTACCCACATTAAACAAATTGAAAATGTGAGTGAA
Organism: Isoperla grammatica; assembly: GCA_945910005.1. Classification (NCBI taxonomy): domain Eukaryota; kingdom Metazoa; phylum Arthropoda; class Insecta; order Plecoptera; family Perlodidae; genus Isoperla; species Isoperla grammatica. The sequence continues at coordinate 41,107,005 of OX246748.1, read as the reverse complement.
TGTGAATGTAGTGAGGAAGATTCTCTTAGCATTTACCATGTTCAGTCGAATACCACTGTTACACCTCCCATCTTGATACATCTCACAATTGATGGGAATCCGATAAGCATGGAGCTAGATACTGGCAGTGCGGCTACTGTAGTCAACTTACATACATTCCGTAAACTTTCTACGCGTTCTTTACAACCCACTGAAGTTAAATTCAAGACATACAAAAATGAAATTGTGAATCCAATAGGCAGTGCTACTGTGTCTGTTGAATACAAAGGGAGAAAACATAACCTTAAATTGTACGTTGTTCAAGAAAACCTCTCGAGTATTCTCGGGCGGGATTGGCTTTTCGAAGTTAAGCTTGATTGGAATGAAATTAAATCGTTACAGATTCAAACAGCTAGTAATACAGTACAGCCGAAATTACAACAAGTTCTACAAGATTACAAACCCATCTTTGATAAAAAGGTTGGTACAGTAAAAAACTTTACATGCAACCTTCAGCTTAAAGCTGATGCAAAACCGATTTTTAGGAAAGCTAGACCCATTCCTCTCGCACTACTTGGACGTGTTGAACAGGAACTTAACCGTTTAGAAAACGAAGGAATAATTGAAAAGGTTGAATGTTCGGACTGGGCGACACCGATAGTACCAGTGGTGAAGCCGAATGATACTATTCGCATTTGTGCTGATTACAGTCAGACTGTTAACACACAAATTGATGTTCCGCAACATCCCTTGCCAAGATTTGAAGAGATTTTCTCAAAGTTAGCAAACGGTGTCAAATTTACGACACTCGATATTTTGAGCGCTTTTTTGCATATACCCGTAACTGAAGCAACATCAAAACTTCTTACAATTACTACTCATAAAGGATTATTCCGCTGCAAACGCTTAATGTATGGTGTTAGCGCAGCACCTGCTACTTGGCAACAGTATATAGAAGGAATTCTTAAGGATATCCCTGGAGTTTGTGTAGTTTTTGATGACATTATTGTCACTGCAGATACAGATGAAGAACACCTGCGTAGATTAATTGCAGTGTTCGATAGACTTACTCAAAATGGTCTTCACCTGAATATTGATAAATGTAAATTCCTACAACCCGAAGTTAAATATCTTGGATACAAAATAGATTCTCGAGGTTTGCACAAGACCACTGAAAAAATTGAAGCTATTCTGCAGGTTCAACCACCTACAACCGTTAAAGAAGTTAAATCCTTCTTAGGACTAGTTTCTTTTTATGGAAAATTTTTCCCAGGTCTTGCAACAATGGCAAACCCACTTTACAAACTTACGCAGTCTTCGACACAATTCAAATGGACTTCCAGCTGCCAACAGAGCTTTGAAAATATTAAGAAAGAAATTGTTTCGCATAGGATTCTTTGCCATTACAATCCACAATTTCCAATTGTGTTGTCGGTCGATGCGTCATCCGTCGGACTGGGTGCAGTTCTTTCCCATCAGTTTCCAGACGGGTCAGAACGACCGATTGCTTTTGCTTCACGCACCTTGACTACAAGTGAATTAAATTATTCTCAAATAGATAAGGAAGCCCTTGCTATAAAGTGGGGTGTTCACAAATTTTTTCATTACCTCTATGGCCAGAAATTTACGCTTATTACGGACCACCAACCATTAATGCATATTTTTGGCACTCGTAACAAACTGCCTGTCTTGAGTGCTACGAGACTACTCCATTACGCTCTATTTTTGCAAATGTTTCAATTTACTATTAAATATAGGAAATCTGAGCTCAACGGGAATGCCGACTGCTTGTCCCGGTTCCCGTCTAAATCAGAAGAGCTATTTGCTCAAGATGCGGTCGCTCTCTTCCAACTTACGCAACTTAACAAGTTACCGATCACTTCGAAAGAACTGGCTAACGCTACTCGAGCAGACCCCGAATTGACAGTACTGTACGATAAACTGCGTACGGGTGCTTCCCTTGGGGGAAAAGAGGGACAGTTCACACTAGAGTCTGGATGTATTCTTTTTGGCTTGCGTGTCTACATTCCAGCAAAGCTTAGAGCTACAGTCCTTCAAGAATTACATTCGGCACACATGGGTATAGTGAAAATGAAAGGATTGGCTAGATCCCTCGTTTATTGGCCGAAGATTGATTCGGACATAGAAGCTATTGCCAGGAATTGTCCTGAGTGTACCATGATTCAGCGGGAACCTACAAAGGCAGCCCCAGTACACTTTTGGGAGTACCCAACCACACCGTGGGAACGTATTCACATCGATTTCGCGGGACCAATGGATGGTTGTACTTTTTTACTAGTTGTCGATGCACACTCTAAGTGGCCTGAGATTTATATCATGAAATCCACCACTTCAGCAGCAACTATTAAGGTCCTCGAAGAACTTTTTGCCCGTTACGGTCTCCCTAAAGTTCTTGTAAGTGATAATGCAAGTACCTTTACAGGATCCGAATTCCAGAATTATGTAAAATCAAATGGAATAAAACACCTTACTTGTGCGCCATATAACGCAGCATCAAACGGCCAAGCTGAACGTTTTGTTTATACCTTGAAACAAGCACTTCGTGCACTGAGGAGTAAACAAGAATCTGTGCAAGACCACCTTAATACATTCTTGTTTGCTTACAGAAGAGCCCCCAATGCAACCACAGGAGAGTCACCGGCTAGCCTTTTCTTAAAAAGGAATCTTAGATCACATCTAGATATCCTGAGGCCATGTCTAACGGACCAGGTAACCAGTCGGACAAGGAAGGACAACTACGGTGCTCATGTTCGCTCCTTTGCAGAGGGTCAAAAAGTGGCCGTTCGCAACTATTCCTCTCCTAATAAAAAATGGCAAGTAGGAACTGTAGTCAGTCAAGACGGAGATGTGCACTACACCATTATGGTAAATGGGCAACTGTGGAGACGCCATGCAAACCAAATGCGGTCCGTGGGTCCCCTCGTCCCAGTAAGTGAAGAAGCAATTTTCGAGTCTTCTCCTATTTTAAACCCTAATACACATTCCACTCCTTCACTCACGAACCTTCATCCACCCACGATGAATCCCATACCAACGCCGCCCTCTCCGATGTTAGCTGTTCAAGGTCGCAAAAGTACAACCGCAGATACTACTTCACCGTCGGAAGCTGTACCGAGTTGCAGTTCTGTGCCTCCGTATCTCCTTTGCAACCAGTCGCCTACAGGGCCTCCCAGCTGCCCACCGAGTCAACAAGTACGGAGGTCAGCCCGGACGATTAAACCTCCCGAGAAGCTAAATCTCTAAGGGGGGAGGAGATGTTACGACTTCGGAAGAGAAGAAGAAGAAGAGCATTCGACTAATCGATATATGTTCGATTGACCCGGCTTGTCCACGACGTTCCAGACGACTAGGCAGTTGAAGTTCAGACGCCTTGTCGTGCGGTTGAATTTATATTGTATGTGTATTACTTACAATTATATTGTATATAATTACTATATTGTATAATTATACAGAGTCAAGCAAAACTTTGGCATTCCATTCATTAATACACAATACATTGAGAGCAGTGGGTTATCTATCAGTGTAAGCGATCCAACTTCCATCGAGTGGCATGGCGTACGGGGTAGCGACGCCGACTAATGTTTTCGCGGTCCGGGGTTCGAGTCCCGTAACCGGCAGTCTTTTTTTCTTCCATATTCAGACAAGCAAAGTTGAGAAGGGTTTACTAAGGGGAAATTTTTTTTTCAAGCGCTCGAAGCTACCATACGGGATGGTCAAATTTGTTTTTGTATTTTTATTTATTTTTTTTGCGTTAATTATCTAGACATCCTGAAATCAAAAATGTGCTGTTTGCAATCCATGTGCCTAACATCTCCCTAATGTGGCTCTCGCCACTCCGTCATACTTGCGGCCCTCTTTGCAATCCAAGCGTCTAACAATCTCCCCAGTGTTGCTCTCGCCACTCCGTCATACTTGCGGCCCTCTTTGCAAACCAAGCGCCTAACAATCTCCCCAATGTGGCTCTCTTCACACCGTCATACTTGCGGCCCTCTTTGCAATCCAAGCGCCTAACAATCTCCCCAATGTGGCTCTCGTCGCTCCGTCATACTTGCGGCCCTCTTTGCAATCCAAGTGCCTAACAATTTCCCCAATGTGGCTCTCTTCACACCGTCATACTTGCGGCCCTCTTTGCAATCCAAACGCCTAACAATCTCCCCAATGTGGCTCTCGTCACTCCACCATACTTGAGGCCCTCTTTGCAATCCAAGTGCCTCACATCTCCCAAATGGGCCTGTCGTCACTCCGTCATAATTGCGGCCCTCTTTGCAATCCAAGCGCCTTACAATCTCCCCAATGTTGCTCTCGCCACTCCGTCATACTTGCGGCCCTCTTTGCAAACCAAGCGCCTAACAATCTCCCCAATGTGGCTCTCTTCACACCGTCATACTTGCGGCCCTCTTTGCAATCCAAGCGCCTAACAATCTCTCCGATGTGGATCTCGTCACTCCGTCAAACTTGCGGCCCTCTTTGCAATTCAAGCGCCTAACAATCTCCCCGATGTGGCTCTCGCCACTCCGCCATATTTGCGGCCCCCTTTGCAATCCAAGCGCCAAACAAACTCCCCAATGTGGCTCTCGTCACTCCGTCATACTTGCGGCCCTCTTTGCAATCCAAGCGCCTAACAATCTCCCCAGTGTGGCTCTCGTAACTCCACCATACTGGCGGCCCCCTTGGCAATCCAAGCGCCTAACAATCTCCCCAATGTGGCTCTCGTCGCTCTGTCATACTTGCGGCCCTCTTTGCAATCCAAGTGCCTAACATATCCTCAATGTATCTCTCGTCACTCCGTCATACTTGCGGCCCTCTTTGCAATCCAAGCGCATAACAATCCCCCAATGTGGCTCTCGTCACACCGTCATACTTGCGGCCCTCTTTGCAATCCAAGCGCCTTACAATCAACCCAATGTGGCTCTCGCCACTCCGTCATACTTGCGGCCCTCTGTGCAATCCAAGCGCCTAAAAATCTCCCCAGTGTTGCTCTCGTCACACCGTCATACTTGCGGCCCTCTTTGCAATCGAAGCGCCTCACAATCTCCCCAAGGTGGCACTTTCACTCCATCACTCTTGCGGCCCTCTTTGCAATCCATGCGCCTAACAATCTCCCCAATGTGGCTCTCGCCACTCCGTCATACTTGCGGCCTTCTTTGCAATCAGAGCGCCTAACAATCTCCCCGATGTGGCTCTCGCCACTCCGCCATTCTCTCGGCCCTCTTTGCAATCCAAGCGCCTAACAATCTCCCCAATATGGCTCTCGTCACTCCACCATACTTGCGGCCCTCTTTGCAATCAAAACGCCTAACAATCTCCCTAATGTGGCTCTCGTCACCTCGTCATACTTGCGGCCCTCTTTGCAATCCAAGCGCCTAACAATCTCCCCAATGTGGCTCTCGTCACCCCACCATACCTGCGGCCCTCTTTGCAATCAAAACGCCTAACAATCTCCCCGATGTGGCTCTCGCCACTCCGTCATACTTGCGGCCCTCTTTGCAATCCAAGCGCCTAACAATCTCCCCAATGTGGTTCTCGCCACTCCGTCATACTTGCGGCCCTCCTTGCAATCAAAGCGCAAAACAATCTCCCCGATGTGGCTCTCGTCACACCGTCATACTTGCGGCCCTCTTCTCAAACAAGCGCCTTAAAATCTCCCCAGTGTTGCTTTCCCACTCCGTCATACTTGCGGCCCTCTTTGCAATCCAAACGCCTAACAATCTCCCCAATGTGGCTCTCGTCACTCCACCATACTTGAGGCCCTCTTTGCAATCCAAGTGCCTCACATCTCCCAAATGGGCCTGTCGTCACTCCGTCATAATTGCGGCCCTCTTTGCAATCCAAGCGCCTCACAATCTCCCCAATGTTGCTCTCGCCACTCCGTCATACTTGCGGCCCTCTTTGCAATCCAAGCGCCTAACAATCTCTCCGATGTGGATCTCGTCACTCCGTCAAACTTGCGGCCCTCTTTGCAATCCAAGCGCCTAACAATCTCCCCGATGTGGCTCTCGCCACTCCGCCATATTTGCGGCCCCCTTTGCAATCCAAGCGTCTAACAAACTCCCCAATGTGGCTCTCGTCACTCCGTCATACTTGCGGCCCTCTTTGCAATCCAAGCGCCTAACATATCCTCAATGTATCTCTCGTCACTCCGTCATACTTGCGGCCCTCTTTGCAATCCAAGCGCATAACAATCCCCCAATGTGGCTCTCGTCACACCGTCATACTTGCGGCCCTCTTTGCAATCCAAGCGCCTCACAATCTCCCCAAGGTGGCACTTTCACTCCATCACTCTTGCGGCCCTCTTTGCAATCCATGCGCCTTACAATCTCCTTAATGTGGCTCTCGCCACTCCGTCATACTTGCGGCCTTCTTTGCAATCAGAGCGCCTAACAATCTCCCCGATGTGGCTCTCGCCACTCCGCCATTCTCTCGGCCCTCTTTGCAATCCAAGCGCCTAACAATCTCCCCAATATGGCTCTCGTCACTCCACCATACGTTGCGGCCCTCTTTGCAATCAAAACGCCTAACAATCTCCCTAATGTGGCTCTCGTCACCTATTTATACTTGCGGCCCTCTTTGCAATCCAAGCGCCTAACAATCTCCCCAATGTGGCTTTCGTCACTTCACCATACCTGCGGCCCTCTTTGCAATCAAAACGCCTAACAATCTCCCCGATGTGGCTCTCGCCACTCCGTCATACTTGCGGCCCTCTTTGCAATCCAAGCGCCTAACAATCTCCCCAATGTGGTTCTCGCCACTCCGTCATACTTGCGGCCCTCCTTGCAATCAAAGCGCATAACAATCTCCCCGATGTGGCTCTCGTCACACCGTAATACTTGCGGCCCTCTTTTCAAAAAAGCGCCTTAAAATCTCCCCAGTGTTGCTTTCCCACTCCGTCATACTTGCGGCCCTCTTTGCAATCCAAGTGCCTAACAATCTCCCCAATGTGGCTCTCGTCACACTGTCATACTTGCGGCCCTCTTTGCAATACAAGCGTCTCACAATCTCTCCAATGTGGCTCTCGTCACTCCCCCATACTTGCGGCCCTCTTTGCAATCCAAGTGCCTAACAATCTCCCCAATATGGCTATCGCCACTCCGCCATACTTGCGGCCCTCTTTGCAATCTAAGCGCCTAACAATCTCCCCAAGGTGGCACTTTCACTCCGTCACTCTTGCGGCCCTCTTTGCAATCCAAGCGCCTAACAATCTCCCCCATGTGGTTCTCGCCACTCCGTCATACTTGCGGACCTCTTTGCAATCAAAGCGCCTAACAATCTCCCCGATGTGGCTCTCGCCACTCCGTCATACTTGCGGCCCCCTTTTCAATCCAAGCGCCTAACAATCTCCCCAATGTGGCTCTCGTCACTTTGTCATACTTGCGGCCCTCTTTGCAATCCAAGCGCCTAACAATCTCTCGATGTGGTTCTCGTCACTTCGCCATACTTGCGGCCCTCTTTGCAATCAAAGCGCCTAACAATCTCCCCGATGTGGCTCTCGCCACTCCGTCATACTTGCGGCCCTCTTTTCAATCCAAGCGCCTAACAATCTCCCCAATGTGGCTCTCGTCACTTTGTCATACTTGCGGCCCTCTTTGCAATCCAAGTGCCTAACAATCTCTCGATGTGGTTCTCGTCACTCTGCCATACTTGCGGCCCTCTTTGCAGTCCAAGCGCCTAACAATCTCCCCAATGTGGCTCTCGTCACACCGCCATGCTTGCGGCCCTCTTTGCAATTCAAGCGCCTAACAATCTCATCAGTGTGGCTCTCGTCACTCCGCCATACTTGCGGCCCTCTTTGCAATCTAAGCGCCTCACAATCTCCCTAATGTGGCTCTCGCCACTCCGTCATACCTGCGGCCCGCTTTGCAATCCAAGCGTCTAACAATCTCCTCAGTGTTGCTCTCGCCACTCCGTCATACTTGCGGCCCTCTTTGCAAACCAAGCGCCTAACAATCTCCCCAATGTGGCTCTCGTCACACCGTCATACTTGCGGCCCTCTTTGCAATCCAAGCGTCTAACAATCTCCCCAGTGTTGCTTTCGCCACTCCGTCATACTTGCGGCCCTCTTTGCAATCCAAGCGCCTGACAATCTCCCCGATGTGGCTCTCACCACTCAGCCATACTTGCGGCCCTCTTTGCAATCCAAGCGCCTTACAAACTCCCTAAGGTGGCCCCAAGCGCCTAACAATCTCTCCGATGTGGATCTCGTCACTCCGTCATTCTTGCGGCCCTCTTTGCAATCCAAGCGCCTAACAATCTCCCCGATGTGGTTCTCGCCACTCCGCCATACTTGCGGCCCCCTTTGCAATCCAAGCGCCTAACAAACTCCCCAATGTGGCTCTCGTCACTCCATCACTCTTGCGGCCCTCTTTGCAATCCATGCGCCTAACAATCTCCCCAATGTGGCTCTCGCCACTCCGTCATACTTGCGGCCTTCTTTGCAATCAGAGCGCCTAACAATCTCCCCGATGTGGCTCTCGCCACTCCGCCATTCTCTCGGCCCTCTTTGCAATCCAAGCGCCTAACAATCTCCCCAATATGGCTCTCGTCACTCCACCATACTTGCGGCCCTATTTGCAATCAAAACGCCTAACAATCTCCCTAATGTGGCTCTCGTCACACCGTCATACTTGTGGCCCTCTTTGCAATCCAAGCGCCTAACAATCTCCCCAATGTGGCTCTCGCCACACTGTCATACTGGCGGCCCTCTTTGCAATCCAAGCGCCTAACAATCTCCCCGATGTAGCTCTCGCCACTCCGTCATACTTGCGGCCCTCGTTTCAATCCAAGCGCCTAACAATCTGTCATACTTGCGGCCCTCTTTGCAATCAAAGCGCCTAACAATCTCCCCAGTGTTGCTCTTGCCATTTCGTAAAACTTGCGGCCCTCTTTGCAATCCAAGCGCCTAACAATGTCCCCAATGTGGCTCTCTACTCCGTCATACTTGAAGCCCTCTTTGCAATCAGAGCGCCTTACAATCTCCCCGATGTGGCTTTCGTCACACCGTCATACTTGCGGCCCTCTTTGCAATACAAGCGTCTCACAATCTCTCCAATGTGGCTCTCGTCACTCCCCCATACTTGCGGCCCTCTTTGCAATCCGAGCGCCTAACAATCTCCCCAATTGTAACTCTCGTCACACCGTCATACTTGCGGCCCTCTTTGCAAAACAAGCGTCTCACAATCTCTCCAATGTGGCTCTCGTCACTCCCCCATACTTGCGGCCCTCTTTGCAATCCAAGTGCCTTACAATCTTCCCAATATGGCTCTCGCCACTCCGCCATACTTGCGGCCCTCTTTGCAATCCAAGCGCCTAACAATCTCCTCAAGGTGGCTTTCGCACTCCGTCACTCTTGCGGCCCTCTTTGCAATCCAAGCGCCTAACAATCTCTCCAATGTGGCTCTCGTCACTCCGGCATACTTGCGGCCCTCTTGAATCAGAGCGCCTAACAATCTCCCCAATGTGGCTCTCGCCACTCCGTCATACTTGCGGCCCTCTTTGCAATCCAAGCGCCTCACAATCTCCACAAGGTGGCACTTCACTCTGTCACTCTTGCGGCCCTCTTTGCAATTTAAGCGCCTAACAATCTCCCCATGTGGTACTCGCCACTCCGTCATACTTGCGGCCCTCTTTGCAATCAAAGCGCCTAACAATCTCCCCGATGTGGCTCTCGCCACTCCGTCATACTTGCGGCCCTCTTTTCAATCCAAGCGCCTAACAATCTCCCCAATGTGGCTCTCGTCACTTTGTCATACTTGCGGCCCTCTTTGCAATCCAAGCGCTTAACAATCTCTCGATGTGGTTTTCGTCACTCCGCCATACTTGCGGCCCTCTTTGCAGTCCAAGCGCCTTACAATCTCCCCAATGTGGCTCTCGTCACACCGCCATGCTTGCGGCCCTCTTTGAAATTCAAGCGCCTAACAATCTCCCCAGTGTGGCTCTCGTCACTCCGCCATACTTATGGCCCTCTTTGCAATCCAAAAGCCTAACAATCTCCCCAATGTGGCTCTCGCCACTCCGTCATCCTTGCGGCCCTCTTTGCAATCCAAGCGCCTAACAATCTCCCTAATGTGGCTCTCGTTACTCCACCTATATTTGCGGCCCTCTGTGCAATCAAAGCGCCTAACAATCTCCCCAGTGTTGCTCTCACCACTCCGTCAAACTTGCGGCCATCTTTGCAATCTAAGCGCCTAATTATGTCCCCAATGTGGCTCTCGTCACACCGTCATACTTGCGGCCCTCTTTGCCATCCAAGCGCCTAACAATCTCCCCAATGTGGCTCTCGCCAGTCCGTCATACTTGCGGCCCTCTTTGCAATCAGAGCGCCTTACAATCTCCCCGATGTGGCTTTCGCCACTCCGCCATTCTTGCGGCCCTCTTTGCAATACAAGTGCCAAACAATCTTCCCAATGTGGCTCTCGTCACACCGTCACTCGTCACACCAGTAGAAATACTACGTCACCAAGGATTATTGTTGACCTTAAGTTCGACGCTACGACTAACTAGGTACCACCGTTCATCCACAATCGGTACCGAAAGTGGAACTTGACAAGAAAATCTTTGAAATTTCGGCGACGCCTCACGTCGCTCACAAAAAACATAGCGACCTGATGAATTTTTTGAAAGTAGACCATGTTCATATCTACCTTGAGAAGTAACTTTAAGATCCCCCAATTAAACAATATAGCCGTAAAGAATATAATTCTAAAAAACAGAGTGTCTTTGAGCACGTCTTTGACGACGCGTAGCGTCTCTTGTTAAATGGTTAATATAATAATGATTAGAGTTTCTCCGTTGGACATTCATACTCTATACATAAAACATGTTAATGCTTGCCTTGCATTAATTGTTAGCCGAGGAAACATGTTTTAATGTTGGCGTGATGACGAGCTATCTGAATACAACAAGCTATGCCATACATTGAGACCAGTGTGTTATCTACCAGTGTAAGCAACGCTACTTCCATCGATTGGCGTGGCGTACGAAGTAACGTTGTAGCTTCGAATACTTGAGGTCTGGGGTTCGAGACCCGGTACACCCACTCTTTTTTGTTCCACCATTTTCACGCATTAATATCAAGGCATCAACGTGAATGGACACGGTTTATTTTTTACCGGTTAAACGGCTCGTTGTTACCACAAACGATTTACTCTTTCGCGATCACGCGATCAAGATCTATCAAAGGCGATTTTAAAAAGACAATGTGTTGAAACTGAATTTTTAAAGTTAGTTAAAAAACGGCTTCCTGGATATTTTTGGATGTTTTTTAAATCCAATGAGACCCTCGCTGTCCATAAATCTATCTAGCTTTAGTGTTACAATTACAATAAGAATGAATCGAGATACAATGAGATGTATTCATGCATACATTGAGAGCAGTGGGTTATCTATCAGTGTAAGCGATCCAACTTCCATCGAGTGGCATGGCGTACGGGGTAGCGACGCCGACTAGTGTTTTCGCGGTCCGGGGTTCGAGTCCCGTAACCGGCAGTCTTTTTTTCTTCCATATTCAGACAAGCAAAGTTGAGAAGGGTTTACTAAGGGGAAATTTTTTTTTCAAGCGCTCGAAGCTACCATACGGGATGGTCAAATTTGTTTTTGTATTTTTATTTATTTTTTTTGCGTTAATTATCTAGACATCCTGAAAACAAAAATGTGCTGTTTGCAATCCATGTGCCTAACATCTCCCTTATGTGGCTCTCGCCACTCCGTCATACTTGCGGCCCTCTTTGCAATCCAAGCGTCTAACAATCTCCCCAGTGTTGCTCTCGCCACTCCGTCATACTTGCGGCCCTCTTTGCAAACCAAGCGCCTAACAATCTCCCCAATGTGGCTCTCTTCACACCGTCATACTTGCGGCCCTCTTTGCAATCCAAGCGCCTAACAATCTCCCCAATGTGGCTCTCGTCGCTCCGTCATACTTGCGGCCCTCTTTGCAATCCAAGTGCCTAACAATTTCCCCAATGTGGCTCTCTTCACACCGTCATACTTGCGGCCCTCTTTGCAATCCAAACGCCTAACAATCTCCCCAATGTGGCTCTCGTCACTCCACCATACTTGAGGCCCTCTTTGCAATCCAAGTGCCTCACATCTCCCAAATGGGCCTGTCGTCACTCCGTCATAATTGCGGCCCTCTTTGCAATCCAAGCGCCTCACAATCTCCCCAATGTTGCTCTCGCCACTCCGTCATACTTGCGGCCCTCTTTGCAAACCAAGCGCCTAACAATCTCCCCAATGTGGCTCTCTTCACACCGTCATACTTGCGGCCCTCTTTGCAATCCAAGCGCCTAACAATCTCTCCGATGTAGATCTCGTCACTCCGTCAAACTTGCGGCCCTCTTTGCAATCCAAGCGCCTAACAATCTCCCCGATGTGGCTCTCGCCACTCCGCCATATTTGCGGCCCCCTTTGCAATCCAAGCGCCTAACAAACTCCCCAATGTGGCTCTCACACTCCGTCATACTTGCGGCCCTCTTTGCAATCCAAGCGCCTAACAATCTCCCCAGTGTGGCTCTCGTAACTCCAACATACTGGCGGCCCCTTTGGCAATCCAAGCGCCTAACAATCTCCCCAATGTGGCTCTCGTCGCTCTGTCATACTTGAGGCCCTCTTTGCAATCCAAGTGCCTAACATTTCCTCAATGTATCTCTCGTCACTCCGTCATACTTGCGGCCCTCTTTGCAATCCAAGCGCATAACAATCCCCCAATGTGGCTCTTGTCACACCGTCATACTTGCGGCCCTCTTTGCAATCCAAGCGCCTTACAATCAACCCAATGTGGCTCTCGCCACTCCGTCATACTTGCGGCCCTCTTTGCAATCCAAGCGCCTAAAAATCTCCCCAGTGTTGCTCTCGTCACACCGTCATACTTGCGGCCCTCTTTGCAATCGAAGCGCCTCACAATCTCCCCAAGGTGGCCCTTTCACTCCATCACTCTTGCGGCCCTCTTTGCAATCCATGTGCCTAACATCTCCCTTATGTGGCTCTCGCCCCTCCGTCATACTCTCGGCCCTCTTTGCAATCCGAGCGTCTAGCAATCTCCCCAGTGTTGCTCTCGCCACTCCGTCATACTTGCGGCTCTCTTTGCAAACCAAGCGCCTATTAATCTCCCCAATGTGGCTTTCTTCACACCGTCATACTTGCGGCCCTCTTTGCAATCCAAGCGCCTCACAATCTCCCCAATGTTGCTCTCGTCGCTCCGTCATACTTGCGGCCCTCTTTGCAATCCAAGTGCCTAACAATTTCCCCAATGTGGCTCTCTTCACACCGTCATACTTGCGGCCCTCTTTGCAATCCAAACGCCTAACAATCTCCTCAATGTGGCTCTCGTCACTCCACCTTACTTGCGGCCCTCTTTGCAATCCAAGTGCCTAACATCTCCCTAATGTGGCTCTCGCCACTCCGCCATACTTTCGGCCCTCTTTGCAATCCAAGCGCCTAACAATCTCCCTAATGTGGCTCTCGCCACTCCGTCATACCTGCGGCCCGCTTTGCAATCCAAGCGTCTAACAATCTCCTCAGTGTTGCTCTCGCCACTCCGTCATACTTGCGGCCCTCTTTGCAAACCAAGCGCCTAACAATCTCCCCAATGTGGCTCTCGTCACACCGTCATACTTGCGGCCCTCTTTGCAATCCAAGCGTCTAACAATCTCCCCAGTGTTGCTCTCGCCACTCCGTCATACTTGCGGCCCTCTTTGCAATCCAAGCGCCTGACAATCTCCCCGATGTGGCTCTTACCACTCCGCCATACTTGCGGCCCTCTTTGCAATCCAAGCACCTAACAAACTCCCTAAGGTGGCCCCAAGCGCCTTACAATCTTTCCGATGTGGATCTCGTCACTCCGTCATACTTGCGGCCCTCTTTGCAATCCAAGCGCCTAACAATCTCCCCGATGTGGTTCTCGCCACTCCGCCATACTTGCGGCCCCCTTTGCAATCCAAGCGCCTAACAAACTCCCCAATGTGGCTCTCGTCACTCCGTCATACTTGCGGCCCTCTTTGCAATCTAAGCGCCTAACAATCTCCCCAGTGTGGCTCTCGTTACTCTACCTTACTGGCGGCCCACTTGGCAATCCAAGCGCCTAACAATCTCCCCAATGTGGCTCTCGTCGCTCTGTCATACTTGCGGCCTTCTTTGCAATCCAAGCGCCTCACAAACTCCCCAATGTGGCTCTCGTCACTACGTCATACTTGCGGCCCTCTTTGCAATCCAAGCGCCTAACAATCTCCCTAGTGTGGCTCTCGTAACTCCACCATACTTGCGGCCCTCTTGGCAATCCAAGCGCCTCACAATCTCCCCAATGTGGCTCTCGTCACTCCGTCATTCTTGCGGCCCTCTTTGCAATCCAAGTGCCAAACAATCTCCCCAATGTGGCTCTCGTCACACCGTCACTCGTCATACCAGTAGAGTTACTACGTCACCAAGGATTATTGTTGACCTTAAGTTCGACGCTACGACTAACTAGGTACCACCGTTCATCCACAATCGGTACCGAAAGTGGAACTTGACAAGAAAATCTTTGAAATTTCGGCGAGGCCTCACGTCGCTCACAAAAAACAAAGCGACGCGATGATTTTTTTGAAAGTAGACCATGTTCATATCTACCTTGTGAATTAACTTTAAGATCCCCCAATTAAACAATATAGCCGTAAAGAATATAATTCTAAAAAACAGAGTGTCTTTGAGCACGTCTTTGACGACGCGTAGCGTCTCTTGTTAAATGGTTAATATAATAATGATTAGAGTTTCTCCGTTGGAAATTCATACTCTATACATAAAACATGTTAATGCTTGCCTTGCATTAATGGTTAGCCGAGGAAACATGTTTTAATGTTGGCGTGATGACGAGCTATCTGAATACAACAAGCTATGCCATACATTGAGACCAGTGTGTTATCTACCAGTGTAAGCAACGCTACTTCCATCGATTGGCGTGGCGTACGAAGTAACGTTGTAGCTTCGAATACTTGAGGTCTGGGGTTCGAGACCCGGTACACCCACTCTTTTTTGTTCCACCATTTTCACGCATTAATATCAATGCATCAACGTGAATGGACACGGTTTATTTTTTACCGGTTTAACGGCTCATTGTTACCACAAACGATTTACTCTTTCGCGATCACGCGATCAAGATCTATCAAAGGCGATTTTAAAAAGACAATGTGTTGAAACTGAATTTTTAGAGTTAGTTAAAAAACGGCTTCCTGGATATTCTTGGATGTTTTTTAAATCCAATGAGACCCTCGCTGACCATAAATCTATCTAGCTTTGGTGTTACAATTACAATAAGAATGAATCGAGATACAATGAGATGTATTCATGCATACATTGAGAGCAGTGGGTTATCTATCAGTGTAAGCGATCCAACTTCCATCGAGTGGCATGGCGTACGGGGTAGCGACGCCGACTAGTGTTTTCGCGGTCCGGGGTTCGAGTCCCGTAACCGGCAGTCTTTTTTTCTTCCATATTCAGACAAGCAAAGTTGAGAAGGGTTTACTAAAGGGAAATTTTTTTTTCAAGTGCTCGTAGCTACCATACGGGATGTCCAAATTTGTTTTTGTATTTTTTTTTTATTTTTTTTGCGTTAATTATCTAGACATCCTAAAAACAAAAATGTGCTGTTTGCAATCCATGTGCCTAACATCTCCCTAATGTGGCTCTCGCCACTCCGTCATACTTGCGGCCCTCTTTGCAATCCAAGCGTCTAACAATCTCCCCAGGGTTGCTCTCGCCACTCCGTCATACTTGCGGCCCTCTTTGCAAACCAAGCGCCTAACAATCTCCCCAATGTGGCTCTCTTCACACAGTCATACTTGCGGCCCTCTTTGCAATCCAAGCGCCTAACAATCTCCCCAATGTGGCTCTCGTCGCTCCGTCATACTTGCGGCCCTCTTTGCAATCCAAGTGCCAAACAATTTCCCCAATGTGGCTCTCTTCACACCGTCATACTTGCGGCCCTCTTTGCAATCCAAAGGCCTAACAATCTCCTCAATGTGGCTCTCGTCACAACACCATACTTGCGGCCCTCTTTGCAATCCAAGTGCCTCACATCTCCCAAATGGGCCTGTCGTCACTCCGTCATACTTGCGGCCCTCTTTGCAATCCAAGCGCCTCACAATCTCCCCAATGTTGCCCTCGCCACTCCGTCATACTTGCGGCCCTCTTTGCAAACCAAGCGCCTAACAATCTCCCCAGTGTGGCTCTCTTCACACCGTCATACTTGCGGCCCTCTTTGCAATCCAAACGCCTAACAATCTCCCCAATGTGGCTCTCGTCGCTCCGTCATACTTGCGGCCGTCTTTGCAATCCAAGTGCCAAACAATTTCCCCAATGTGGCTCTCTTCACACCGTCATACTTGCGGCCCTCTTTGCAATCCAAACGCCTAACAATCTCCCCAATGTGGCTCTCGTCACTACACCATACTTGCGGCCCTCTTTGCAATCCAAGTGCCTCAAATCTCCCAAATGGGCCTGTCGTCACTCCGTCATACTTGCGGCCCTCTTTGCAATCCAAGCGCCTCACAATCTCCCCAATGTTGCCCTCGCCACTCCGTCATACTTGCGGCCCTCTTTGCAAACCAAGCGCCTAACAATCTCCCCAATGTGGCTCTCTTCACACCGTCATACTTGCGGCCCTCTTTGCAATCCAAGCGCCTAACAATCTCCCCAATGTGGCTCTCGTCACACCGCCATTCTTGCGGCCCTCTTTGCAATCCAAGCACCTAACAATCTCCCCAATGTGGCTCTCGTCACTGCACCATACTTGCGGCCCTCTTTGCAATCCAAGCGCCTTACAATATCCCCAGTGTTGCTCTCGCCACATCGTCATACTTGCGGCCCTCTTTAAAATCCAAGCGCCTTACAATCTCTCCAATGTGGCTCTCGTCACACCGTCATACTTGCGGCCCTCTTTGCAATATAAGCGTCTAACAATCTCTCCAATGTGGCTCTCGTCACTCCCCCATAATTGCGGCCCTCTTTGCAATCCAAGTGCCTAACATCTCCCTAATGTGGCTCTCGCCACTCCGCCATACTAGCGGCCCTCTTTGAAATCCAAGCGCCTTACAATCTCCCCAATATGGCTCTCGCCACTCCGCCATACTTGCGGCCCTCTTTGCCATCCAAGCGCCTTACAATCTCCCCAAGGTGGCACTTTCACTCCGTCACTCTTGCGGCCCTCTTTGCAGTCCAAGCGCCTAACAATCTCCCCCATGTGGTTCTCGCCACTCCGTCATACTTGCGGCCTTCTTTGCAATCAAAGCGCCTAACAATCTCCCCGATGTGGCTCTCGCCACTCCGTCATACTTGCGGCCCTCTTTGCCATCCAAGCACCTGACAATCTCCCCAATGTGGCTCTCGCCACCCCGTCATACTTGCGGCCCTCTTTGCAAAAAGAGCGCCTTACAATCTCCCCGATGTGGCTTTCGACACTCCGCCATTTTTGCGGCCCTCTTTGCAATCCAAGCGCCTAACAATCTCCTCAATATGGCTCTCGTCACTCCACCATACTTGCGGCCCTCTTTGCAATTAAAACGCTTAACAACCTCCCCAATGTGGCTCTCGTCAAACCTTCATACTTGCGGCCCTCTTTGCAATCCAAGTGCCTAACATATCCCCAATGTATCTCTCGTCACTCCGTCATACTTGCGGCTCTCTTTGCAATCCAAGCGCCTTACAAACTCCCCTATGTGGCTCTCGTCACTCCGTCATACTTGCGGCCCTCTTTGCAATCCAAGCACCTAACAATCTCCCCAATGTGGCTCTCGTCACTGCACCATACTTGCGGCCCTCTTTGCAATCCAAGCGCCTTACAATATCCCCAGTGTTGCTCTCGCCACATCGTCATACTTGCGGCCCTCTTTGCAATCCAAGCGCGTTACAATCTCCCCAATGTGGCTCTCGTCACACCGTCATACTTGCGGCCCTCTTTGCAATATAAGCGTCTAACAATCTCTCCAATGTGGCTCTCGTCACTCCCCCATAACTGCGGCCCTCTTTGCAATCCAAGTGCCTAACATCTCCCTAATGTGGCTCTCGCCACTCCGCCATTTTTGCGGCCCTCTTTGAAATCTAAGCGCCTAACAATCTCCCCAATATGGCTCTCGCCACTCCGCCATACTTGCGGCCCTCTTTGCCATCCAAGCGCCTAACAATCTCCCCAAGGTGGCACTTTCACTCCGTCACTCTTGCGGCTCTCTTTGCAATCCAAGCGCCTAACAATCTCCCCCATGTGGTTCTCGCCACTCCGTCATACTTGCGGCCTTCTTTGCAATCAAAGCGCCTAACAATCTCCCCGATGTGGCTCTCGCCACTCCGTCATACTTGCGGCCCTCTTTTAAATCCAAGCGCCTAACAATCTCCCCAATGTGGCTCTCGTCACTTTGTCATACTTGCGGCCCTCTTTGAGTTCCAAGCGCCTTACAATCTCTCGATGTGGTTCTCGTCACTCCGCCATACTTGCGGCCCTCTTTGCAGTCCTAGCGCCTAACAATCTCCCCAATGTGGCTCTCGTCACACCGTCATGCTTGCGGCCCTCTTTGCAATTCAAGCGCCTAACAATCTCCCCAGTGTGGCTCTCGTCACTCCGCCATACTTGCGGCCCTCTTTGCAATCCAAGCGCCTTACAATCTCCCCAATGTGGCTCTCGCCACTCCGTCATACTTGCGGCCCTCTTTGCCATCCAAGCGCCTAACAATCTCCCCAATGTGGCTCTCGCCACCCCGTCATACTTGCGGCCCTCTTTGCAATAAGAGCGCCTTACAATCTCCCCGATGTGGCTTTCGACACTCCGCCATTTTTGCGGCCCTCTTTGCAATCCAAGCGCCTAACAATCTCCCCAATATGGCTCTCGTCACTCCACCATACTTGCGGCCCTCTTTGCAATCAAAACGCTTAACAATCTCCCCAATGTGGCTCTCGTCAAACCTTCATACTTGTGGCCCTTTTTGCAATCCAAGTGCCTAACATATCCCCAATGTATCTCTCGTCACTCCGTCATACTTGCGGCCCTCTTTGCAATCCAAGCGCCTTACAAACTCCCCAATGTGGCTCTCGTCACTCCGTCATACTTGCGGCCCTCTTTGCAATCCAAGTGCCAAACAATCTCCCCAATTTGGCTCTCGTCACACCGTCACTCGTCACACCAGTAGAGTTACTACGTCACCAAGGATTATTGTTGACCTTAAGTTCGACGCTACGACTAACTAGGTACCACCGTTCATCCACAATCGAAACCGAAAGTGGAACTTGACAAGAAAATCTTTGAAATTGCGGCGACGCCTCACGTCGCTCACAAAAAACATAGCGACGCGATGATTTTTTTGAAAGTAGACCATGTTCATATCTACCTTGAAAAGTAACTTTAAGATCCCCCAATTAAACAATATAGCCGTAAAGAATATAATTCTAAAAAACAGAGTGTCTTTGAGCACGTCTTTGATGACGCGTAGCGTCTCTTGTTAAATGGTTAATATAATAATGATTAGAGTTTCTCCGTTGGACATTCATACTCTATACATAAAACATGTTAATGCTTGCCTTGCATTAATGGTTAGCCGAGGAAACATGTTTTAATGTTGGCGTGATGACGAGCTATCTGAATACAACAAGCTATGCCATACATTGAGACCAGTGTGTTATCTTCCAGTGTAAGCAACGCTACTTCCATCGATTGGCGTGGCGTACGAAGTAACGTTGTAGCTTCGAATACTTGAGGTCTGGGGTTCGAGACCCGGTACACCCACTCTTTTTTGTTCCACCATTTTCACGCATTAATATCGATGCATCAACGTGAATGGACACGGTTTATTTTTTACCGGTTAAACGGCTCGTTGTTACCACAAACGATTTACTCTTTCGCGATCACGCGATCAAGATCTATCAAAGGCGATTTTAAAAAGACAATGTGTTGAAACTGAATTTTTAGAGTTAGTTAAAAAACGGCTTCTTGGATATTCTTGGATGTTTTTTAAATCTAATGAGAACCTCGCTGTCCATAAATCAATCTAGCTTTGGTGTTACAATTACAATAAGAATGAATCGAGATACAATGAGATGTATTCATGCATACATTGAGAGCAGTGGGTTATCTATCAGTGTAAGCGATCCAACTTCCATCGAGTGGCATGGCGTACGGGGTAGCGACGCCGACTAGTGTTTTCGCGGTCCGGGGTTCGAGTCCCGTAACCGGCAGTCTTTTTTTCTTCCATATTCAGACAAGCAAAGTTGAGAAGGGTTTACTAAGGGGAAATTTTTTTCTCAAGCGCTCGTAGCTACCATACGAGATGTCCAAATTTGTTTTTGTATTTTTATTTATTTTTTTTGCGTTAATTATCTAGACATCCTGAAAACAAAAATGTGCTGTTTGCAATCCATGTGCCTTACATCTCCCTAATGTGGCTCTCGCCACTCCGTCATACTTGCGGCCCTCTTTGCAATCCAAGCGTCTAACAATCTCCCCAGTGTTGCTCTCGCCACTCCGTCATACTTGCGGCCCTCTTTGCAAACCAAGCGCCTATTAATCTCCCCAATGTGGCTCTCTTCACACCGTCATACTTGCGGCCCTCTTTGCAATCCAAGCGCCTCACAATCTCCCCAATGTTGCTCTCGTCGCTCCGTCATACTTGCGGCCCTCTTTGCAATCCAAGTGCCTAACAATTTCCCCAATGTGGCTCTCTTCACACCGTCATACTTGCGGCCCTCTTTGCAATCCAAACGCCTAACAATCTCCCCAATGTGGCTTTCGTCACTCCACCATACTTGAGGCCCTCTATGCAATCCAAGTGCCTCACATCTCCCAAATGGGCCTGTCGTCACTCCGTCATAATTGCGGCCCTCTTTGCAATCCAAGCGCCTCACAATCTCCCCAATGTTGCTCTCGCCACTCCGTCATACTTGCGGCCCTCTTTGCAAACCAAGCGCCTAACAATCTCCCCCATGTGGCTCTCTTCACACCGTCATACTTGCGGCCCTCTTTGCAATCCAAGCGCCTAACAATCTCTCCGATGTGGATCTCGTCACTCCGTCAAACTTGCGGCCCTCTTTGCAATCCAAGCGCCTAACAATCTCCCCGATGTGGCTCTCGCCACTCCGCCATATTTGCGGCCCCCTTTGCAATCCAAGCGCCTAACAAACTCCCCAATGTGGCTCTCGTAACTCCGTCATACTTGCGGCCCTCTTTGCAATCCAAGCGCCTAACAATCACCCCAGTGTGGCTCTCGTAACTCCACCATACTGGCGGCCCCCTTGGCAATCCAAGCGCCTAACAATCTCCCCAATGTGGCTCTCGTCGCTCTGTCATACTTGCGGCCCTCTTTGCAATCCAAGTGCCTAACATATCCTCAATGTATCTCTCGTCACTCCGTCATACTTGCGGCCCTCTTTGCAATCCAAGCGCATAACAATCCCCCAATGTGGCTCTCGTCACACCGTCATACTTGCGGCCCTCTTTGCAATCCAAGCGCCTAACAATCAACCCAATGTGGCTCTCGCCACTCCGTCATACTTGCGGCCCTCTTTGCAATCCAAGCGCCTAAAAATCTCCCCAGTGTTGCTCTCGTCACACCGTCATACTTGCGGCCCTCTTTGCAATCGAAGCGCCTCACAATCTCCCAAAGGTTGCACTTTCACTCCATCACTCTTGCGGCCCTCTTTGCAATCCATGCGCCTAACAATCTCCCCAATGTGGCTCTCGCCACCCCGTCATACTTGCGGCCTTCTTTGCAATCAAAGCGCCTAACAATCTCCCCGATGTGGCTCTCACCACTCCGCCATTCTCTCGGCCCTCTTTGCAATCCAAGCGCCTAACAATCTCCCCGATGTGGCTCTCGCCACTCCGTCATACTTGCGGCCCTCTTTTCAATCCAAGCGCCTAACAATCTGTCATACTTGCGGCCCTCTTTGCAATCCAAGCGCCTAACAATGTCCCCAATGTGGCTCTCTACTCCGTCATACTTGAAGCCCTCTTTGCAATCAGAGCGCCTTACAATCTCCCCGATGTGGCTTTCGTCACACTGTCATACTTGCGGCCCTCTTTGCAAAACAAGCGTCTCACAATCTCTCCAATGTGGCTCTCGTCACTCCCCCATACTTGCGGCCCTCTTTGCAATCCAATTGCCTTACAATCTCCCCAATATGGCTCTCGCCACTCCGCCATACATGCGGCCCTCTTTGCAATCCAAGTGCCTAACAATCTCCCCAAGGTGGCTTTCGCACTCCGTCACTCTTGCGGCCCTCTTTGCAATCCAAGCGCCTAACAATCTCTCCAATGTGGCTCTCGTCACTCCGGCATACTTGCGGCCCTCTTGAATCAGAGCGCCTAACAATCTCCCCAATGTGGCTTTCGCCACTCCGTCATACTTGCGGCCCTCTTTGCAATCCAAGCGCCTCACAATCTCCACAAGGTGGCACTTTCACTCCGTCACTCTTGCGGCCCTCTTTGCAATTCAAGCGCCTTACAATCTCCCCATGTGGTTCTCGCCACTCCGTCATACTTGCGGCCCTCTTTGCAATCAAAGCGCCTAACAATCGCCCCGATGTGGCTCTCGCCACTCCGTCATACTTGCGGCCCTCTTTTCAATTCAAGCGCCTAACAATCTCCCCAATGTGGCTCTCGTCACTTTGTCATACTTGCGGCCCTCTTTGCAATCCAAGCGCCTAACAATCTCTCGATGTGGTTCTCGTCACTCCGCCATACTTGCGGCCCTCTTTGCAGTCCAAGCGCCTTCCAATCTCCCCAATGTGGCTCTCGTCACACCGCCATGCTTGCGGCCCTCTTTGAAATTCAAGCGCCTAACAATCTCCCCAGTGTGGCTCTCGTCACTCCGCCATACTTATGGCCCTCTTTGCAATCCAAAAGCCTAACAATCTCCCCAATGTGGCTCTCGCCACTCCGTCATCCTTGCGGCCCTCTTTGCAATCCAAGCGCCTAACAATCTCCCCAATGTGGCTCTCGTCACTCCACCTATATTTGCGGCCCTCTGTGCAATCAAAGCGCCTAACAATCTCCCCAGTGTTGTTCTCGCCACTCCGTCAAACTTGCGGCCCTCTTTGCAATCCAAGCGCCTAATTATGTCCCCAATGTGGCTCTCGTCACACAGTCATACTTGCGGCCCTCTTTGCCATCCGAGCGCCTAACAATCACCCCAATGTGGCTCTTGCCAGTCCGTCATACTTGCGGCCCTCTTTGCAATCAGAGCGCCTTACAATCTCCCCGATGTGGCTTTCGCCACACCGTCACTCGTCACACCAGTAGAGTTACTACGTCACCAAGGATTATTGTTGACCTTAAGTTCGACGCTACGACTAACTAGGTACCACCGTTCATCCACAATCGGTACCGAAAGTGGAACTTGACAAGAAAATCTTTGAAATTTCGGCGACGCCTGACGTCGCTCACAAAAAACATAGCGACCTGATGATTTTTTTGAAAGTAGACCATGTTCATATCTACCTTGAGAAGTAACTTTAAGATCCCCCAATTAAACAATATAGCCGTAAAGAATATAATTCTAAAAAACAGAGTGTCTTTGAGCACGTCTTTGACGACGCGTAGCGTCTCTTGTTAAATGGTTAATATAATAATGATTAGAGTTTCTCCGTTGGACATTCATACTCTATACATAAAACATGTTAATGCTTGCCTTGCATAAATGGTTAGCCGAGGAAACATGTTTTAATGTAGGCGTGATGACGAGCTATCTAAATACAACAAGCTATGCCATACATTGAGACCAGTGTGTTATCTACCAGTGTAAGCAACGCTACTTCCATCGATTGGCGCTGCGTACGAAGTAACGTTGTAGCTTCGAAAACTTGAGGTCTGGGGTTCGAGACCCGGTACACCCACTCTTTTTTGTTCCACCATTTTCACGCATTAATATCAATGCATCAACGTGAATGGAAACGGTTTATTTTTTACCGGTTAAACGGCTCGTTGTTACCACAAACGATTTACTCTTTCGCGATCACGCGATCAAGATCTATCAAAGGCGATTTTAAAAAGACAATTTGTTGAAACTGAATTTTTAAAGTTAGTTAAAAAACGGCTTCCTGGATATTCTTGGATGTTTTTTAAATCCAATGAGACCCTCGCTGTCCATAAATCTATCTAGCTTTGGTGTTACAATTACAATAAGAATGAATCGAGATACAATGAGATGTATTCATGCAAACATTGAGAGCAGTGGGTTATCTATCAGTGTAAGCGATCCAACTTCCATCGAGTGGCAGGGCGTACGGGGTAGCGACGCCGACTAGTGTTTTCGCGGTCCGGGGTTCGAGTCCCGTAACCGGCAGTCTTTTTTTCTTCCATATTCAGACAAGCAAAGTTGAGAAGGGTTTACTTAGGGGAAATTTTTTTTTCAAGCGCTCGTAGCTACCATACGGGATGGTCAAATTTGTTTTTGTATTTTTATTTATTTTTTTTGCGTTAATTTTCTAGACATCCTGAAAACAAAAATGTGCTGTTTGCAATCCATGTGCCTAACATCTCCCTAATGTGGCTCTCGCCACTCCGTCATACATGCGGCCCTCTTTGCAATCCAAGCGTCTAACAATCTCCCCAGTGTTGCTCTCGCCACTCCGTCATACTTGCGGCCCTCTTTGCAAACCAAGCGCCTATTAATCTCCCCAATGTGGCTCTCTTCACACCGTCATACTTGCGGCCCTCTTTGCAATCCAAGCGCCTAACAATCTCCCCAATGTGGCTCTCGTCGCTCCGTCATACTTGCGGCCCTCTTTGCAATCCAAGTGCCTAACAATTTTCCCAATGTGGCTCTCTTCACACCGTCATACTTGCGGCCCTCTTTGCAATCCAAACGCCTAAAAATCTCCCCAATGTGGCTCTCGTCACTCCACCATACTTGAGGCCCTCTTTGCAATCCAAGTGCCTCACATCTCCCAAATGGGCCTGTCGTCACTCCGTCATAATTGCGGCCCTCTTTGCAATCCAAGCGCCTCACAATCTCCCCAATGTTGCTCTCGCTACTCCGTCATACTTGCGGCCCTCTTTGCAAACCAAGCGCTTACAATCTCCCCAATGTGGCTCTCTTCACACCGTCATACTTGCGGCCCTCTTTGCAATCTAAGCGCCTTACAATCTCTCCGATGTGGATCTCGTCACTCCGTCATACTTGCGGCCCTCCTTGCAATCAAAGCGCATAACAATCTCCCCGATGTGGCTCTCGTCACACCGTCATACTTGCGGCCCTCTTTTCAAACAAGCGCCTTAAAATCTCCCCAGTGTTGCTTTCCCACTCCGTCATACTTGCGGCCCTCTTTGCAATCCAAGCGCCTAACAATCTCCCCAATGTGGCTCTCGTCACACTGTCATACTTGCGGCCCCCTTTGCAATACAAGCGTCTCACAATCTCTCCTATGTGGCTCTCGTCACTCCCCCATACTTTCGGCCCTCTTTGCAATCCAAGTGCCTAACAATCTCCCCAATATGGCTCTCGCCACTACGCCATACTTGCGGCCCTCTTTGCAATCCAAGCGCCTAACAATCTCCCCAAGGTGGCACTTTCACTCCGTCACTCTTGCGGCCCTCTTTGCAATCCAAGCGCCTAACAATTTCTTCAATGTGGCTCTCGTCACTCCGGCATACTTGCGGCCCTCTTGAATCAGAGCGCCTAACAATCTTCGCAATGTGGCTCTCGCCACTCCGTCATACTTGTGGCCCTCTTTGCAATCCAAGCGCCTCACAATCTCCCCAAGGTGGCACTTTCACTCCGTCACTTTTGCGGCCCTCTTTGCAATCCAAGCGCCTAACAATCTCCCCCATTTGGTTCTCGCCACTACTTTATACTTGCGGCCCTCTTTGCAATCAAAGCGCCTAATAATCTCCCCGATGTGGCTCTCGCCACTCCGTCATACTTGCGGCCCTCTTTTCAATCCAAGCGCCTAACAATCTCCCCAATGTGGCTCTCGTCACTTTGTCATTTTTGCGGCCCTCTTTGCAATCCAAGCGCCTAACAATCTCTCGATGTGGTTCTCGTCACTCCGCCATACTTGCGGCCCTCTTTGCAGTCCAAGCGCATAACAATCTCCCCAATGTGGCTCTCGTCACACCGTCATGCTTGCGGCCCTCTTTGCAATTCAAGCGCCTAACAATCTCCCCAGTGTGGCTCTCGTCACTCCGCCATACTTGCGGCCCTCTTTGCAATCCAAAAGCCTTACAATCTCCCCAATGTGGCTCTCGCCACTCCGTCATCCTTGCGGCCCTCTTTGCAATCCAAGCGCCTATCAATCTCCCCAATGTGGCTCTCGTCACTCCACCTATATTTGCGCCCCTCTGTGCATTCAAAGCGCCTAACAATCTCCCCAGTGTTGCTCTCGCCACTTCGTCAAACTTGCGGCCCTCTTTGCAATCCAAGCGCCTAACAATCTCCCCGATGTGGTTCTCGCCACTCCGCCATACTGGCGGCCCCCTTTGCAATCCAAGCGCCTTTACAAACTCCCCAATGTGGCTCTCGTCACTCCGTCATACTTGCGACCCTCTTTGCAATCCAAGCGCCTAACAATCTCCTCAGTGTGGCTCTCGTAACTCCACCATACTGGCGGCCCCCTTGGCAATCCAAGCGCCTAACAATCTCCCCAATGTGGCTCTCGTCGCTCTGTCATACTTGCGGCCCTCTTTGCAATCCAAGCGCCTCACAAACTCCCCAATGTGGCTCTCGTCACTCCGTCATACTCGCGGCCCTCTTTGCAATCCAAGCGCCTAACAATCTCCCCAGTGTGGCTCTCGTAACTCCACCATACTTGCGGCCCTCTTGGCAATCCAAGCGCCTAACAATCTCCCCAAGGTGGCACTTTCACTCCGTCACTCTTGCGGCCCTCTTTGCAATCCAAGCGCCTAACAATCTCCCCCATGTGGTTCTCGCCACTCCGTCATACTTGCGGCCTTCTTTGCAATCAAAGCGCCTAACAATCTCCCCGATGTGGCTCTCGCCACTCCGTCATACTTGCGGCCCTCTTTTAAATCCAAGCGCCTAACAATCTCCCCAATGTGGCTCTCGTCACTTTGTCATACTTGCGGCCCTCTTTGCAATCCAAGCGCCTTACAATCTCTCGATGTGGTTCTCGTCACTCCGCCATACTTGCGGCCCTCTTTGCAGTCCTAGCGCCTAACAATGTCCCCAATGTGGCTCTCGTCACACCGTCATGCTAACGGCCCTCTTTGCAATTCAAGCGCCTAACAATCTCCCCAGTGTGGCTCTCGTCACTCCGCCATACTTGCGGCCCTCTTTGCAATCCAAGCGCCTTACAATCTCCCCAATGTGGCTCTCGCCACTCCGTCATACTTGCGGCCCTTTTTGCCATCCAAGCGCCTAACAATCTCCCCAATGTGGCTCTCGCCACCCCGTCATACTTGCGGCCCTCTTTGCAATAAGAGCGTCTTACAATCTCCCCGATGTGGCTTTCGACACTCCGCCATTTTTGCGGCCCTCTTTGCAATCCAAGCGCCTAACAATCTCCCCAATATGGCTCTCGTCACTCCACCATACTTGCGGCCCTCTTTGCAATCAAAACGCTTAACAATCTCCCCAATGTGGCTCTCGTCAAACCTTCATACTTGCGGCCCTCTTTGCAATCCAAGTGCCTAACATATCCCCAATGTATCTCTTGTCACTCCGTCATACTTGCGGCCCTCTTTGCAATCCAAGCGCCTTACAAACTCCCCAATGTGGCTCTCGCCACTCCGTCATACTTGCGGCCCCCTTATCAATCCAAGCGCCTTACAATCTCTCGATGTGGTTCTCGTCACTCCGCCATACTTGCGGCCCTCTTTGCAGTCCTAGCGCCTAACAATCTCCCCAATGTGGCTCTCGTCACACCGTCATGCTTGCGGCCCTTTTTGCAATTCAAGCGCCTAACAATCTCCCCAGTGTGGCTCTCGTCACTCCGCCATACTTGCGGCCCTCTTTGCAATCCAAGCGCCTTACAATCTCCCCAATGTGGCTCTCGCCACTCCGTCATACTTGCGGCCCTCTTTGCCATCCAAGCGCCTCACAATCTCCCCAATGTGGCTCTCGCCACCCCGTCATACTTGCGGCCCTCTTTGCAATAAGAGCGCCTTACAATCTCCCCGATGTGGCTTTCGACACTCCGCCATTTTTGCGGCCCTCTTTGCAATCCAAGCGCCTAACAATCTCCCCAATATGGCTCTCGTCACTCCACCATACTTGCGGCCCTCTTTGCAATCAAAACGCTTAACAATCTCCCCAATGTGGCTCTCGTCAAACCTTCATACTTGCGGCCCTCTTTGCAATCCAAGTGCCTAACATATCCCCAATGTATCTCTCGTCACTCCGTCATACTTGCGGCCCTCTTTGCAATCCAAGCGCCTTACAAACTCCCCAATGTGGCTTTCGTCACTCCGTCATACTTGCGGCCCTCTTTGCAATCCAAGTGCCAAACAATCTCCCCAATTTGGCTCTCGTCACACCGTCACTCGTCACACCAGTAGAGTTACTACGTCACCAAGGATTATTGTTGACCTTAAGTTCGACGCTACGACTAACTAGGTACCACCGTTCATCCACAATCGAAACCGAAAGTGGAACTTGACAAGAAAATCTTTGAAATTGCGGCGACGCCTCACGTCGCTCACAAAAAACATAGCGACGCGATGATTTTTTTGAAAGTAGACCATGTTCATATCTACCTTGAAAAGTAACTTTAAGATCCCCCAATTAAACATGATAGCCGTAAAGAATATAATTCTAAAAAACAGAGTGTCTTTGAGCACGTCTTTGATGACGCGTAGCGTCTCTTGTTAAATGGTTAATATAATAATGACTAGAGTTTCTCCGTTGGACATTCATACTCTATACATAAAACATGTTAATGCTTGCCTTGCATTAATGGTTAGCCGAGGAAACATGTTTTAATGTTGGCGTGATGACGAGCTATCTGAATACAACAAGCTATGCCATACATTGAGACCAGTGTGTTATCTACCAGTGTAAGCAACGCTACTTCCATCGATTGGCGTGGTGTACGAAGTAACGTTGTAGCTTCGAATACTTGAGGTCTGGGGTTCGAGACCCGGTACACCCACTCTTTTTTGTTCCACCATTTTCACGCATTAATATCAATGCATCAACGTGAATAAACACGGTTTATTTTTTACCGGTTAAACGGCTCGTTGTTACCACAAACGATTTACTCTTTCGCGATCACGCGATCAAGATCTATCAAAGGCGATTTTAAAAAGACAATGTGTTGAAACTGAATTTTTAGAGTTAGTTAAAAAACGGCTTCTTGGATATTCTTGGATGTTTTTTAAATCTAATGAGACCCTCGCTGTCCATAAATCTATCTAGCTTTGGTGTTACAATTACAATAAGAATGAATCGAGATACAATGAGATGTATTCATGCATACATTAGCAGCGGGTTATCTATCAGTGTAAGCGATCCAACTTCCATCGAGTGGCATGGCGTACGGGGTAGCGACGCCGACTAGTGTTTTCGCGGTCCGGGGTTCGAGTCCCGTAACCGGCAGTCTTTTTTCTTCCATATTCAGACAAGCAAAGTTGAGAAGGGTTTACTAAGGGGAAATTTTTTTTTCAAGCGCTCGTAGCTACCATACGAGATGTCCAAATTTGTTTTTGTATTTTTATTTATTTTTTTTGCGTTAATTATCTAGACATCCTGAAAACAAAAATGTGCTGTTTGCAATCCATGTGCCTAACATCTCCCTAATGTGGCTCTCGCCACTCCGTCATACTTGCGGCCCTCTTTGCAATCCAAGCGTCTAACAATCTCCCCAGTGTTGCTCTCGCCACTCCGTCATACTTGCGGCCCTCTTTGCAAACCAAGCGCCTAACAATCTCCCCAATGTGGCTCTCTTCAAACCGTCATACTTGCGGCCCTCTTTGCAATCCAAGCACCTAACAATCTCCCCAATGTGGCTCTCGTCGCTCCGTCATACTTGCGGCCCTCTTTGCAATCCAAGTGCCTACTAATTTCCCCAATGTGGCTCTCTTCAAACCGTCATACTTGCGGCCCTCTTTGCAATCCAAACGCCTAACAATCTCCCCAATGTGGCTCTCGTCACTCCACCATACTTGCGGCCCTCTTTGCAATCCAAGCACCTCACAATCTTCCCAATGTGGCTCTCGTCACTGAACCATACTTGCGGCCCTCTTTGCAATCCAAGCGCCTAACAATCTCCCCAGTGTTGCTCTCGTCACTCCACCATACCTGCGGCCCTCTTTGCAATCAAAACGCCTAACAATCTCCCCGATGTGGCTCTCGCCACTCCGTCATACTTGCGGCCCTCTTTGCAATCCAAGCGCCTAACAATCTCCCCAATGTGGTTCTCGCCACTCCGTCATACTTGCGGCCCTCTTTGCAATCCAAGTGCCTAACAATCTCCCCAATGTGGCTCTCGTCACATTGTCATACTTGCGGCCCTCTTTGCAATACAAGCGTCTCACAATCTCTCCAATGTGGCTCTCGTCACTCCCCCATACTTGCGGCCCTCTTTGCAATCCAAGTGCCTAACAATCTCCCCAATATGGCTCTCGCCACTCCGCCATACTTGCGGCCCTCTTTGCAATCCAAGCGCCTAACAATCTCCCCAAGGTAACACTTTCACTCCATCACTCTTGCGGCCCTCTTTGCAATCCAAGCGCCTAACAATTTCTCCAATGTGGCTCTCGTCACTCCGGCATACTTGCGGCCCTCTTGAATCAGAGCGCCTAACAATCTCCCCAATGTGGCTCTCGCCACTCCGTCATACTTGCGGCCCTCTTTGCAATCCAAGCGCCTCACAATCTCCCCAAGGTGGCACTTTCACTCCTTCACTCTTGCGGCCCTCTTTGCAATCCAAGCGCCTTACAATCTCCCCCATGTGGTTTTCGCCACTCCGTCATACTTGCGGCCCTCTTTGCAATCAAAGCGCCTAACAATCTCCCCGATGTGGCTCTCGCCACTCCGTCATACTTGCGGCCCCCTTATCAATCCAAGCGCCTAACAATCTCCCCAATGTGGCTCTCGTCACTTTGTCATACTTGCGGCCCTCTTTGCAATCCAAGCGCCTAACAATCTCTCGATGTGGTTCTCGTCACTCCGCCATACTTGTGGCCCTCTTTGCAGTCCAAGCGCCTAACAATCTCCCCAATGTGGCTCTCGTCACACCGTCATGCTTGCGGCCCTCTTTGCAATTTAAGCGCCTAACAATCTCCCCAGTGTGGCTCTCGTCACTCCGCCATACTTGCGGCCCTCTTTGCAATCCAAAAGCCTTACAATCTCCCCAATGTGGCTCTCGCCACTCCGTCATCCTTGCGGCCCTCTTTGCAATCCAAGCGCCTATCAATCTCCCCAATGTGGCTCTCGTCACTCCACCTATATTTGCGCCCCTCTGTGCAATCAAAGCGCCTAACAATCTCCCCAGTGTTGCTCTCGCCACTTCGTCAAACTTGCGGCCCTCTTTGAAATCCAAGCGCCTAACAATCTCCCCAATATGGCTCTCGCCACTCCGCCATACTTGCGGCCCTCTTTGCCATCCAAGCGCCTAACAATCTCCCCAAGGTGGCACTTTCACTCCGTCACTCTTGCGGCCCTCTTTGCAATCCAAGCGCCTAACAATCCCCCCCATGTGGTTCTCGCCACTCCGTCATACTTGCGGCCTTCTTTGCAATCAAAGCGCCTAACAATCTCCCCGATGTGGCTCTCGCCACTCCGTCATACTTGCGGCCCTCTTTTAAATCCAAGCGCCTAACAATCTCCCCAATGTGGCTCTCGTCACTTTGTCATACTTGCGGCCCTCTTTGCAATCCAAGCGCCTTACAATCTCTCGATGTGGTTCTCGTCACTCCGCCATACTTGCGGCCCTCTTTGCAGTCCTAGCGCCTAACAATCTCCCCAATGTGGCTCTCGTCACACCGTCATGCTTGCGGCCCTTTTTGCAATTCAAGCGCCTAACAATCTCCCCAGTGTGGCTCTCGTCACTCCGCCATACTTGCGGCCCTCTTTGCAATCCAAGCGCCTTACAATCTCCCCAATGTGGCTCTCGCCACTCCGTCATACTTGCGGCCCTCTTTGCCATCCAAGCGCCTCACAATCTCCCCAATGTGGCTCTCGCCACCCCGTCATACTTGCGGCCCTCTTTGCAATAAGAGCGCCTTACAATCTCCCCGATGTGGCTTTCGACACTCCGCCATTTTTGCGGCCCTCTTTGCAATCCAAGCGCCTAACAATCTCCCCAATATGGCTCTCGTCACTCCACCATACTTGCGGCCCTCTTTGCAATCAAAACGCTTAACAATCTCCCCAATGTGGCTCTCGTCAAACCTTCATACTTGCGGCCCTCTTTGCAATCCAAGTGCCTAACATATCCCCAATGTATCTCTCGTCACTCCGTCATACTTGCGGCCCTCTTTGCAATCCAAGCGCCTTACAAACTCCCCAATGTGGATTTCGTCACTCCGTCATACTTGCGGCCCTCTTTGCAATCCAAGTGCCAAACAATCTCCCCAATTTGGCTCTCGTCACACCGTCACTCGTCACACCAGTAGAGTTACTACGTCACCAAGGATTATTGTTGACCTTAAGTTCGACGCTACGACTAACTAGGTACCACCGTTCATCCACAATCGAAACCGAAAGTGGAACTTGACAAGAAAATCTTTGAAATTGCGGCGACGCCTCACGTCGCTCACAAAAAACATAGCGACGCGATGATTTTTTTGAAAGTAGACCATGTTCATATCTACCTTGAAAAGTAACTTTAAGATCCCCCAATTAAACATGATAGCCGTAAAGAATATAATTCTAAAAAACAGAGTGTCTTTGAGCACGTCTTTGATGACGCGTAGCGTCTCTTGTTAAATGGTTAATATAATAATGACTAGAGTTTCTCCGTTGGACATTCATACTCTATACATAAAACATGTTAATGCTTGCCTTGCATTAATGGTTAGCCGAGGAAACATGTTTTAATGTTGGCGTGATGACGAGCTATCTGAATACAACAAGCTATGCCATACATTGAGACCAGTGTGTTATCTACCAGTGTAAGCAACGCTACTTCCATCGATTGGCGTGGTGTACGAAGTAACGTTGTAGCTTCGAATACTTGAGGTCTGGGGTTCGAGACCCGGTACACCCACTCTTTTTTGTTCCACCATTTTCACGCATTAATATCAATGCATCAACGTGAATAAACACGGTTTATTTTTTACCGGTTAAACGGCTCGTTGTTACCACAAACGATTTACTCTTTCGCGATCACGCGATCAAGATCTATCAAAGGCGATTTTAAAAAGAAAATGTGTTGAAACTGAATTTTTAGAGTTAGTTAAAAAACGGCTTCTTGGATATTCTTGGATGTTTTTTAAATCTAATGAGACCCTCGCTGTCCATAAATCTATCTAGCTTTGGTGTTACAATTACAATAAGAATGAATCGAGATACATTGAGATGTATTCATGCATACATTGAGAGCAGTGGGTTATCTATCAGTGTAAGCGATCCAACTTCCATCGAGTGGCATGGCGTACGGGGTAGCGACGCCGACTAGTGTTTTCGCGGTCCGGGGTTCGAGTCCCGTAACCGGTAGTCTTTTTTTCTTCCATATTCAGACAAGCAAAGTTGAGAAGGGTTTACTAAGGGGAAATTTTTTTTTCAAGCGCTCGTAGCTACCATACGAGATGTCCAAATTTGTTTTTGTATTTTTATTTATTTTTTTTGCGTTAATTATCTAGACATCCTGAAAACAAAAATGTGCTGTTTGCAATCCATGTGCCTAACATCTCCCTAATGTGGCTCTCGCCACTCCGTCATACTTGCGGCCCTCTTTGCAATCCAAGCGTCTAACAATCTCCCCAGTGTTGCTCTCGCCACTCCGTCATACTTGCGGCCCTCTTGGCAAACCAAGCGCCTTACAATCTCCCCAATGTGGCTCTCTTCAAACCGTCATACTTGCGGCCCTCTTTGCAATCCAAGCGCCTAACAATCTCCCCAATGTGGCTCTCGTCGCTCCGTCATACTTGCGGCCCTCCTTGCAATCAAAGCGCATAACAATCTCCCCGATGTGGCTCTCGTCACACCGTCATACTTGCAGCCCTCTTTTCAAACAAGCGCCTTAAAATCTCCCCAGTGTTGCTTTCCCACTCCGTCATACTTGCGGCCCTCTTTGCAATCCAAGTGCCTAACAATCTCCCCAATGTGGCTCTCGTCACACTGTCATACTTGCGGCCCTCTTTGCAATACAAGCGTCTCACAATCTCTCCAATGTGGCTCTCGTCACTCCCCCATACTTGCGGCCCTCTTTGCAATCCAAGTGCCTAACAATCTCCCCAATTAGGCTCTCGCCACTCCGCCATACTTGCGGCCCTCTTTGCAATCCAAGCGCCTAACAATCTCCCCAAGGTGGCACTTTCACTCCGTCACTCTTGCGGCCCTCTTTGCAATCCAAGCGCCTAACAATCTCCCCCATGTGGTTCTCGCCACTCCGTCATACTTGCGGCCCTCTTTGCAATCAAAGCGCCTAACAATCTCCCCGATGTGGCTCTCGCCACTCCGTCATACTTGCGGCTCCCTTTTCAATCCAAGCGCCTTACAATCTCCCCAATGTGGCTCTCGTCACTTTGTCATACTTGCGGCCCTCTTTGCAATCCAAGCGCCTCACAATCTCTCGATGTGGTTCTCGTCACTTCGCCATACTTGCGGCCCTCTTTGCAGTCCAAGCGCCTAACAATCTCCCCAATGTGGCTCTCGTCACACCACCATGCTTGCGGCCCTCTTTGCAATTCAAGCGCCTTACAATCTCCCCAGTGTGGCTCTCGTCTGTCCGCCATACTTGCGGCCCTCTTTGCAATCCAAAAGCCTAACAATCTCCCCAATGTGGCTCTCGCCACTCCAACATCTATGCGGCCCTATTTGCAATCCAAGCGCCTAACAATCTCCCCAATGTGGCTCTCGTCACTCCACCTATATTTGCGGCCCTCTGTGCAATCAAAGCGCCTAACAATCTCCCCAGTGTTGCTCTCGCCACTCCGTCAAACTTGCGGCCCTCTTTGCAATCCAAGCGCCTCATTATGTCCCCAATGTGGCTCTCGTCACACCGTCATACTTGCGGCCCTCTTTGCAATCCAAGCGCCTAACAATCTCCCCAATATGGCTCTCTTCACTCCACCATACTTGCGGCCCTCTTTGCAATCAAAACGCTTAACAATCTCCCCAATGTGGCTCTCGTCAAACCTTCATACTTGCGGCCCTCTTTGCAATCCAAGTGCCTAACATATCCCCAATGTATCTCTCGTCACTCCGTCATACTTGCGGCCCTCTTTGCAATCCAAGCGCCTCACAAACTCCCCAATACGGCTCTCGTCACTCCGTCATACTTGCGGCCCTCTTTGCAATCCAAGCGCCTCACAAACTCCCCAATACGGCTCTCGTCACTCCGTCATACTTGCGGCCCTCTTTGCAATCCAAGTGCCAAACAATCTCCCCAATGTGGCTCACGTCACACCGTCACTCGTCACACCAGTAGAGTTACTACGTCACCAAGGATTATTGTTGACCTTAAGTTCGACGCTACGACTAACTAGGTACCACCGTTCATCCACAATCGGTACCGAAAGTGGAACTTGACAAGAAAATCTTTGAAATTTCGGCGACGCCTCACGTCGCTCACAAAACACATAGCGACCTGATGATTTTTTTGAAAGTAGACCATGTTCATATCTACCTTGAGAAGTAACTTTAAGATCCCCCATTTAAACAATATAGCCGTAAAGAATATAATTCTAAAAAACAGAGTGTCTTTGAGCACGTCTTTGACGACGCGTAGCGTCTCTTGTTAAATGGTTAATATAATAATGATTAGAGTTTCTCCGTTGGACATTCATACTCTATACATAAAACATGTTAATGCTTGCCTTGCATAAATGGTAAGCCGAGGAAACATGTTTTAATGTTGGCGTGATGACGAGCTATCTGAATACAACAAGCTATGCCATACATTGAGACCAGTGTGTTATCTACCAGTGTAACCAACGCTACTTCCATCGATATGCGTGGCGTACGAAGTAACGTTGTAGCTTCGAAAACTTGAGGTCTGGGGTTCGAGACCCGGTACACCCACTCTTTTTTGTTCCACCATTTTCACGCATTAATATCAATGCATCAACGTGAATGGACACGGTTTATTTTTTACCGGTTAAACGGCTCGTTGTTACCA
Source organism: Isoperla grammatica (assembly GCA_945910005.1). Taxonomy (NCBI): domain Eukaryota; kingdom Metazoa; phylum Arthropoda; class Insecta; order Plecoptera; family Perlodidae; genus Isoperla; species Isoperla grammatica. The sequence continues at coordinate 41,070,822 of OX246748.1, read as the reverse complement.
CAAACGATTTACTCTTTCGCGATCACGCGATCAAGATCTATCAAAGGCGATTTTAAAAAGACAATGTGTTGAAACTGAATTTTTAAAGTTAGTTAAAAAACGGCTTCCTGGATATTCTTGGATGTTTTTTAAATCCAATGAGACCCTCGCTGTCCATAAATCTATCTAGCTTTGGTGTTACAATTACAATAAGAATGAATCGAGATACAATGAGATGTATTCATGCATACATTGAGAGCAGTGGGTTATCTATCAGTGTAAGCGATCCAACTTCCATCGAGTGGCATGGCGTACGGGGTAGCGACGCCGACTAGTGTTTTCGCGGTCCGGGGTTCGAGTCCCGTAACCGGCAGTCTTTTTTTCTTCCATATTCAGACAAGCAAAGTTGAGAAGGGTTTACTAAGGGGAAATTTTTTTTTCAAGCGCTCGTAGCTACCATACGGGATGGTCAAATTTGTTTTTGTATTTTTATTTATTTTTTTTGTGTTAATTATCTAGACATCCTGAAAACAAAAATGTGCTGTTTGCAATCCATGTGCCTAACATCTCCCTAATGTGGCTCTCGCCACTCCGTCATACATGCGGCCCTCTTTGCAATCCAAGCGTCTAACAGTTTCCCCAGTGTTGCTCTCGCCACTCCGTCATACTTGCGGCCCTCTTTGCATACCAAGCGCCTAACAATCTCCCCAATGTGGCTCTCTTCACACCGTCATACTTGCGGCCCTCTTTGCAATCCAAGCGCCTAACAATCTCCCCAATGTGGCTCTCGTCGCTCCGTCATACTTGCGGCCCTCTTTGCAATCCAAGTGCCTAACAATTTCCCCAATGTGGCTCTCTTCACACCGTCATACTTGCGGCCCTCTTTGCAATCCAAACGCCTAACAATCTCCCCAATGTGGCTCTCGTCACTCCACCATACTTGAGGCCCTCTTTGCAATCCAAGTGCCTCACATCTTTTAAATGGGCCTGTCGTCACTCCGTCATAATTGCGGCCCTCTTTGCAATCCAAGCGCCTCACAATCTCCCCAATGTTGCTCTCGCCACTCCGTCATACTTGCGGCCCTCTTTGCAAACCAAGCGCCTAACAATCTCCCCAATGTGGCTCTCTTCACACCGTCATACTTGCGGCCCTCTTTGCAATCCAAGCTCCATACAATCTCTCCGATGTGGATCCCCTCACTCCGTCAAACTTGCGGCCCTCTTTGCAATCCAAGCGCCTAACAATCTCCCCGATGTGGCTCTCGCCACTTCGCCATATTTGCGGCCCCCTTTGCAATCCAAGCGCCTAACAAACTCCCCAATGTGGCTCTCGTCACTCCGTCATACTTGCGGCTCTCTTTGCAATCCAAGCGCCTAACAATCTCCCCAGTGTGGCTCTCGTAACTCCACCATACTGGCGGCCCCCTTGGCAATCCAAGCGCCTAACAATCTCCCCAATGTGGCTCTCGTCGCTCTGTCATACTTGCGGCCCTCTTTGCAATCCAAGTGCCTAACATATCCTCAATGTATCTCTCGCCACTCCGTCATACTTGCGGCCCTCTTTGCAATCCAAGCGCATAACAATCCCCTAATGTGGCTCTCGTCACACCGTCATACTTGCGGTCCTCTTTGCAATCCATGCGCCTTACAATCTCCCCAATATGGCTCTCGTCACTCCACCATACTTGCGGCCCTCTTTGCAATCAAAACGCCTAACAATCTCCCTAATGTGGCTCTCGTCACTCCACCATACTTGAGGCCCTCTTTGCAATCCAAGTGCCTCACATCTCCCAAATGGGCCTGTCGTCACTCCGTCATAATTGCGGCCCTCTTTGCAATCCAAGCGCCTCACAATCTCCCCAATGTTGCTCTCGCCACTCCGTCATACTTGCGGCCCTCTTTGCAATCCAAGTGCCTAACAATCTCCCCAATGTGGCTCTCTTCACACCGTCATACTTGCGGCCCTCTTTGCAATCCAAGCGCCATACAATCTCTCCGATGTGGATCTCGTCACACCGTCATACTTGCGGACCTCTTTGCAATCCAAGCGCCTAACAATCAACCCAATGTGGCTCTCGCCACTCCGTCATACTTGCGGCCCTCTTTGCAATCCAAGCGCCAAAAATCCCCCTTAGTGTTGCTCTCATCACACCGTCATACTTGCGGCCCTCTTTGCAATCCAAGCGCTTTACAATCTCTGCAGTGTGTCTCTCGCCACTTCGTCATACTTGCGGCCCTCTTTGCAATCAAGCGCCTAACAATCTCCCTAATGTGGCTCTCGCTACTCCGCCATACTTGCGGCCCTCTTTGCAATCCAAGCGCCCTACAATCTCCCCAATGTGACTCTCATCACACCGCCATACTTGCGGCCCTCTTTGCAATCCAAGCGCCTAACAATCACCTTAATGTGGCTCTCGCTACTCCGTCATACTTGCGGCCCTCTTTGCAATCCAAGCGCCTTACAATATCCCTTATGTGGCTCTCGCCACTCCGTCATACTTGCGGCCCTCTTTGCAATCCAAGCGCCTTACAAACTCCCTAAGGTGGCCCCAAGCTACTTACAATCTCTCCGATGTGGATCTCGTCACTCCGTCATACTTGCGGCCCTCTTTGCAATCCAAGCGCCTAACAATCTCCCCAATGTGGCTCTTGCCGCTCCGTCATACTTGCGGCCCTCTTTGCAATCAAAGTGCCTAACAATTTCCCCAATGTGGCTCTCTTCACACCGTCATACTTGCGGCCCTCTTTGCAATCCAAACGCCTAAAAATCTCCCCAATGTGGCTCTGGTCACACCGCCATTCTTGCGGCCCTCTTTGAAATCTAAGCACCTAACAATCTTCCCAATTTGGCTCTCGTCACTGTTCCATACTTGCGGCCCTCTTTGCAATCCAAGCGCCTTAAAATCTCCCCAGTGTTGCTCTCGCCACTCCGTCATACTTGCGGCCCTTTTTGCAATTCAAGCGCCTAACAATCTCCCCAATGTGGCGCTCGTCACACCGTCATACTTGCGGCCCTCTTTGCAATACAAGCGTCTAACAATCTCTCCAATGTGGCTCTCGTCACTCCACCATACTTGCGGCCCTCTTTGCAGGCCAAGTGCCTAACATCTCCTTAATGTGGCTCTCGCCACTCCGCCATACTTTCGGCCCTCTTTGCAATCCAAGCGCCTAACAATCCCCCTAATGTGGCTCTCGCCACTCCGTCATACCTGCGGCCCGCTTTGCAATCCAAGCGTCTAACAATCTCCTCAGTGTTGCTCTCGCCACTCCGTCATACTTGCGGCCCTCTTTGCAAACCAAGCGCCTAACAATCTCCCCAATGAGGCTCTCGTCACACCGTCATACTTGCGGCCCTCTATGCAATCCAAGCGTCTAACAATCTCTCCAGTGTTGCTCTCGCCACTCCGTCATACTTGCGGCCCTCTTTGCAATCCAAGCGCCTGACAATCTCCCCAATGTGGCTCTCACCACTCCGCCATACTTGCGGCCCTTTTTGCAATCCAAGCGCCTAACAAACTCCCCAATGTGGCTCTCGTCACTCCGTCATACTTGCGGCCCTCTTTGCAATCCAAGCGCCTAACAATCTCTGCAGTGTGGCTCTCGCCACTTCGACATACTTGCGGCCCTCTTTGCAATCAAGCGCCTAACAATCTCCCTAATGTGGCTCTCGCTACTCCGCCATACTTGCGGCCCTCTTTGCAATCCAAGCGCCTTACAATCTCCCGAATGTGACTCTCATCACACCGCCATACTTGCGGCCCTCTTTGCAATCCAAGCGCCTAACAATCACCTTAATGTGTCTCTCGCTACTCCGTCATACTTGCGGCCCTCTTTGCAATCCAAGCGCCTTACAGTCTCCCTAATGTGGCTCTCGCCACTCCGTCATACTTGCGGCCCTCTTTGCAATCCAAGCGCCTTACAAACTCCCTAAGGTGGCCCCAAGCGCCTAACAATCTCTCCGATGTGGATCTCGTCACTCCGTCATACTTGCGGCCCTCTTTGCAATCCAAGCGCCTAACAATCTCCCCAATGTGGCTCTTGCCGCTCCGTCATACTTGCGCCCCTCTTTGCAATCCAAGCGCCTCACAATCTCCCCAATGTTGCCCTCGCCACTCCGTCATACTTGCGGCCCTCTTTGCAATCCAAACGCCTAAAAATCTCCCCAATGTGGCTCTGGTCACACCGCCATTCTTGCGGCCCTCTTTGCAATCCAAGCACCTAACAATCTTCCCAATTTGGCTCTCGTCACTGTTCCATACTTGCGGCCCTCTTTGCAATCCAAGCGCCTTACAATCTCCCCAGTGTTGCTCTCGCCACTCCGTCATACTTGCGGCCCTTTTTGCAATTCAAGCGCCTAACAATCTCCCCAATGTGGCGCTCGTCACACCGTCATACTTGCGGCCCTCTTTGCAATACAAGCGTCTAACAATCTCTCCAATGTGGCTCTCGTCACTCCACCATACTTGCGGCCCTCTTTGCAGGCCAAGTGCCTAACATCTCCCTAATGTGGCTCTCGCCACTCCGCCATACTTTCGGCCCTCTTTGCAATCCAAGCGCCTAACAATCCCCCTAATGTGGCTCTCGCCACTCCGTCATACCTGCGGCCCGCTTTGCAATCCAAGCGTCTAACAATCTCCCCAGTGTTGCTCTCGCCACTCCGTCATACTTGCGGTGTTACAATTACAATAAGAATGAATCGAGATACAATGAGATGTATTCATGCATACATTGAGAGCAGTGGGTTATCTATCAGTGTTATTGATCCAACTTCCATCGAGTGGCATGGCGTACGGGGTAGCGACGCCGACTAGTGTTTTCGCGGTCCGGGGTTCGAGTCCCGTAACCGGCAGTCTTTTTTTCTTCCATATTCAGACAAGCAAAGTTGAGAAGGGTTTACTAAGGGGAAAATTTTTTTTCAAGTGCTCGTAGCTACCATACGGGATGTCCAAATTTGTTTTTGTATTTTTTTTTTTATTTTTTTTGCGTTAATTATCTAGACATCCTGAAAACAAAAATGTGCTGTTTGCAATCCATGTGCCTAACATCTCCCTAATGTGGCTCTCGCCACTCCGTCATACTTGCAATCCAAGTGCCTCACATCTCTCAAATGGGCCTGTCGTCACTCCGTCATACTTGCGGCCCTCTTTGCAATCCAAGCGCCTCACAATCTCCCCAATGTGGCTCTCGTCACTCTGTCATACTTGCGGCCCTCTTTGCAATCCAAGCGCCTAACAATCTCCCCAATGTGGCTCTCGTCACACCGCCATTCTTGCGGCCCTCTTTGCAATCCAAGCACCTAACAATCTTCCCAATGTGGCTGTCGTCACTGCACCATACGTGCGGCCCTCTTTGCAATCCAAGCGCCTTACAATCTCCCCAGTGTTGCCTTCGCCACTCCGTCATACTTGCGGCCCTCTTTGCAATTCAAGCGCCTAACAATCTCCCCAATGTGGCGCTCGTCACACCGTCATACTTGCGGCCCTCTTTGCAATACAAGCGTCTAACAATCTCTCCAATGTGGCTTTCGTCACTCCACCATACTTGCGGCCCTCTTTGCAATCCAAGTGCCTTACATCTCCCTAATGTGGCTCTCGCCACTCCGCCATACTTTCGGCCCTCTTTGCAATCCAAGCGCCTAACAATCTCCCTAATGTGGCTCTCGCCACTCCGTCATACCTGCGGCCCGCTTTGCAATCCAAGCGTCTAACAATCTCCTCAGTGTTGCAATCGCCACTCCGTCATACTTGCGGCCCTCTTTGCAAACCAAGCGCCTAACAATCTCCCCAATGTAACTCTCGTTACACTGTCATACTTGCGGCCCTCTTTGCAATCCAAGCGTCTAACAATCTCCCCAGTGTTGCTCTCGCCACTCCGTCATACTTGCGGCCCTCTTTGCAATCCAAGCGCCTAACAATCTCCCCGATGTGGCTCTCGCCACTCCGCCATACTTGCGGCCCTCTTTGCAATCCAAGCGCCTAACAAACTCCCTAAGGTGGCCCCAAGCGCCTAACAATCTCTCCGATGTGGATCTCGTCACTCCGTCATACTTGCGGCCCTCTTTGCAATCCAAGCGCCTAACAATCTCCCCGATGTGGTTCTCGCCACTCCGCCATACTTGCGGCCCCCTTTGCAATCCAAGCGCCTAACAAACTCCCCAATGTGGCTCTCGTCACTCCGTCATACTTGCGGCCCTCTTTGCAATCCAAGCGCCTAACAATCTCCCCAGTGTGGCTCTCGTAACTCCACCATACTGGCGGCCCCCTTGGCAATCCAAGCGCCTAACAATCTCCCTAATGTGGCTCTCGTCGCTCTGTCATACTTGCGGCCCTCTTTGCAATCCAAGCGCCTCACAAACTCCCCAATGTGGCTCTCGTCACTCCGTCATACTTGCGGCCCTCTTTGCAATCCAAGCGCCTAACAATCTCCCCAGTGTGGCTCTCGTAACTCCACCATACTGGCGGCCCCCTTGGCAATCCAAGCGCCTAACAATCTCCCTAATGTGGCTCTCGTCGCTCTGTCATACTTGCGGCCCTCTTTGCAATCCAAGTGCCAAACAATCTCCCCAATGTGGCTCTCGTCACACCGTCACTCGTCACACCAGTAGAGTTACTACGTCACCAAGGATTATTGTTGACCTTAAGTTCGACGCTACGACTAACTAGGTACCACCGTTCATCCACAATCGGTACCGAAAGTGGAACTTGACAAGAAAATCTTTGAAATTTCGGCGACGCCTCACGTCGCTCACAAAAAACATAGCGACGCGATGATTTTTTTGAAAGTAGACCATGTTCATATCTACCTTGAGAAGTAACTTTAAGATCCCCCAATTAAACAATATAGCCGTAAAGAATATAATTCTAAAAAACAGAGTGTCTTTGAGCACGTCTTTGAGGACGCGTAGCGTCTCTTGTTAAATGGTTAATATAATAATGATTAGAGTTTCTCCGTTGGACATTCATACTCTATACATAAAACATGTTAATGCATGCCTTGCATTAATGGTTAGCCGAGGAAACATGTTTTAATGTTGGCGTGATGACGAGCTATCTGAATACAACAAGCTATGCCATACATTGAGACCAGTGTGTTATCTACCAGTGTAAGCAACGCTACTTCCATCGATTGGCGTGGCGTACGAAGTAACGTTGTAGCTTCGAATACTTGAGGTCTGGGGTTCGAGACCCGGTACACCTACTCTTTTTTGTTCCACCATTTTCACCCATTAATATCAATGCATCAACGTGAATGGACACGGTTTATTTTTGACCGGTTAAACGGCTCGTTGTTACCACAAACGATTTACTCTTTCGCGATCACGCGATCAAGATCTATCAAAGGCGATTTTAAAAAGACAATAAGTTGAAACTGAATTTTTAGAGTTAGTTAAAAAACGGCTTCCTGGATATTCTTGGATGTTTTTTAAATCCAATGAGACCCTCGCTGTCCATAAATCTATCTAGCTTTGGTGTTACAATTACAATAAGAATGAATCGAGATACAATGAGATGTATTCATGCATACATTGAGAGCAGTGGGTTATCTATCAGTGTAAGCGATCCAACTTCCATCGAGTGGCATGGCGTACGGGGTAGCGACGCCGACTAGTGTTTTCGCGGTCCGGGGTTCGAGTCCCGTAACCGGCAGTCTTTTTTTCTTCCATATTCAGACAAGCAAAGTTGAGAAGGGTTTACTAAGAGGAAATTTTTTTTCAAGTGCTCGTAGCTACCATACGGGATGTCCAAATTTGTTTTTGTATTTTTTTTTATTTTTTTTGCGTTAATTATCTAGACATCCTGAAAACAAAAATGTGCTGTTTGCAATCCATGTGCCTAACATCTCCCTAATGTGGCTGTCGCCACTCCGTCATACTTGCGGCCCTCTTTGCAATCCAAGCGTCTAACAATCTCGCCAGTGTTGCTCTCGCCACTCCGTCATACTTGCGGCCCTCTTTGCAAACCAAGCGCCTAACAATCTCCCCAATGTGACTCTCTTCACACCGTCATACTTGCGGCCCTCTTTGCAATCCAAGCGCCTAACAATCTCCCCAATGTGGCTCTCGTCGCTCCGTCATACTTGCGGCCCTCTTTGCAATCCAAGTGCCTACTTATTTCCCCAATGTGGCTCTCTTCACACCGTCATACTTGCGGCCCTCTTTGCAATCCAAACGCCTAACAATCTCCCCAATGTGGCTCTCGTCACTCCACCATACTTGCGGCCCTCTTTGCAATCCAAGCACCTAACAATCTTCCCAATGTGGCTCTCGTCAATGCACCATTCTTGCGGCCCTCTTTGCAATCCAAGCGCCTAACAATCTCCCCAGTGTTGCTCTCGTCACTCTACCATACCTGCGGCCCTCTTTGCAATCAAAACGCCTAACAATCTCCCCGATGTGGCTCTCGCCACTCCGTTATACTTGCGGCCCTCTTTGCAATCCAAGCGCCTTACAATCTCCCCAATGTGGTTCTCGCCACTCCGTCATACTTGCGGCCCTCCTTGCAATCAAAGCGCATAACAATCTCCCCGATGTGGCTCTCGTCACACCGTCATACTTGCGGCCCTCTTTTCAAACAAGCGCCTAACAATTTCCCCAGTGTTGCTTTCCCACTCCGTCATACTTGCGGCCCTCTTTTCAATCCAAGCACCTAACAATCTCCCCAATGTGGCTCTCGTCACTTTGTCATACTTGCGGCCCTCTTTGCAATCCAAGCGCCTAACAATCTCTCGATGTGGTTCTCGTCACTCCGCCATACTTGCGGCCCTCTTTGAAGTCCAAGCGCCTAACAATCTCCCCAATGTGGCTCTCGTCACAGCGCCATGCTTGCGGCCCTCTTTGCAATTCAAGCGCCTTACAATCTCCCCAGTGTGGCTCTCGTCACTCCGCCATACTTGCGGCCCTCTTTGCAATCCAAAAGCCTAACAATCTCCCCAATGTGGCTCTCGCCACTCCGTCATCCTTGCGGCCCTCTTTGCAATCCAAGCGTCTAACAATCTCCCCAATGTGGCTCTCGTCACTCCACCTATATTTGCGGCCCTCTGTGCAATCAAAGCGCCTAACAATCTCCCCAGTGTTGCTCTCGCCACTCCGTCAAACTTGCGGCCCTCTTTGCAATCCGAGCGCCTAAGTATGTCCCCAATGTGGCTCTCGTCACACCGTCATACTTGCGGCCCTCTTTGCCATCCAAGCGCCTAACAATCTCCCCAATGTGGCTCTCGCCACTCCGTCATACTTGCGGCCCTCTTTGCAATCAGAGCGCCTTACAATCTTCCCGATGTGGCTTTCGCCACTCCGCCATTCTTGCGGCCCTCTTTGCAATCCAAGCGCCTTACAATCTCCCCAATTTGGCTCTCGTCGCTCCGTCATACTTGCGGCCCTCTCTGCAATCCAAGTGCCAAAAAATCTCCCCAATGTGGCTCTCGTCACACCGTCACTCGTCACACCAGTAGAGTTACTTCGTCACCAAGGATTATTGTTGACCTAAAGTTCGACAATTCGACTAACTAGGTACCACCGTTCATCCACAATCGGTACCGAAAGTGGAACTTGACAAAAAAATCTTTGAAATTTCGGCGACGCCTCACGTCGCTCACAAAAAACATAGCGACGCGATGATTTTTTTGAAAGTAGACCATGTTCATATCTACCTTGAGAAGTAACTTTAAGATCCCCTTATTAAACAATATAGCCGTAAAGAATATAATTCTAAAAAACAGAGTGTCTTTGAGCACGTCTTTGACGACGCGTAGCGTCTCTTGTTAAATGGTTAATATAATAATGATTAGAGTTTCTCCATTGGACATTCATACTCTATACATAAAACATGTTAATGCATGCCTTGCATTAATGGTTAGCCGAGGAAACATGTTTTAATGTTGGCGTGATGACGAGCTATTTGAATACAACAAGCTATGCCATACATTGAGACCAGTGTGTTATCTACCAGTGTAACCATCGCTACTTCCATCGATTGGCGTGGCGTACGAAGTAACGTTTTAGCTTCGAATACTTGAGGTCTGGGGTTCGAGACCCGGTACACCCACTCTTTTTTGTTCCACCATTTTCACGCATTAATATCAATGCATCAACGTGAATGGACACGGTTTATTTTTTACCGGTTAAACGGCTCGTTGTTACCACAAACGATTTACTCTTTCGCGATCACGCGATCAAGATCTATCAAAGGCGATTATAAAAAGACAATGTGTTTAAACTGAATTTTTAGAGTTAGTTAAAAAACGGCTTCCTGGATATTCTTGGATGTTTTTTAAATCCAATGAGACCCTCGCTGTCCATAAATCTATCTAGCTTTGGTGTTACAATTACAATAAGAATGAATCGAGATACAATGAGATGTATTCATGCATACATTGAATGCAGTGGGTTATCTATCAGTGTAAGCGATCCAACTTCCATCGAGTGGCATGGCGTACGGGGTAGCGACGCCGACTAGTGTTTTTGCGGTCCGGGGTTCGAGTCCCGTAACCGGCAGTCTTTTTTTCTTCCATATTCAGACAAGCAAAGTTGAGAAGGGTTTACTAAGGGGAAATTTTTTTTTCAAGCGCTCGTAGCTACCATACGGGATGGTCAAATTTGTTTTTGTATTTTTATTTATTTTTTTTGCGTTAATTATCTAGACATCCTGAAAACAAAAATGTGCTGTTTGCAATCCATGTGCCTAACATCTCCCTTATGTGGCTCTCGCCACTCCGTCATACTTGCGGCCCTCTTTGCAATCCAAGCGTCTAACAATCTCCCCAGTGTTGCTCTCGCCACTCCGTCATACTTGCGGCCCTCTTTGCAAACCAAGCGCCTTACAATCTCCCCAATGTGGCTCTCTTCACACTGTCCTACTTGCGGCCCTCTTTGCAATCCAAGCGCTTAACAATCTCCCCAATGTGGCTCCTGTCGCTCCGTCATACTTGCGGCCCTTTTTGCAATCCAAGTGCCTAACAATTTCCCCAATGTGGCTCTCTTCACACCGTCATATTTGCGGCCCTCTTTGCAATTCAAACGCCTTACAATCTCTCCAATGTGGCTCTCGTCACTCCACCATACTTGCGGCCCTCTTTGCAATCCAAGCGCCTCACAATCTCCCCAATGTTGCTCTCGCCACTCCGTCATACTTGCGGCCCTCTTTGCAAACCAAGCGCCTAACAATCTCCCCAATGTGGCTCTCTTCATACCGTCATACTTGCGGCCCTCTTTGCAATCCAAGCGCCTAACAATCTCCCCAATGTGGCTCTCGTCACACCGCCATTCTTGCGCCCTCTTTGCAATCCAAGCACCTAACAATCTCCCCAATGTGGCTCTCGTCACTGCACCATACTCGCGGCCCTCTTTGCAATCCAAGCGCCTAACAATCTCCCCAGTGTTGCTCTCGCCACTTCGTCATACTTGCGGCCCTCTTTGCAATCAAGCGCCTAACAATCTCCTTAATGTGGTTCTCGCTACTCCGTCATACTTGCGGCCCTCTTTGCAATCCAAGCGCCTAACAATCTCCCTAATGTGGCTCTCGCCTAACTCCGTCATACTTGCGGCCCTCTTTGCAATCCAAGCGCCTTACAATCTCCCCAATGTGGCTCTCGTCACACCGTCATACTTGCGGCCCTCTTTGCAAAACAAGCGTCTCACAATATCTCCAATGTGGCTCTCGTCACTCCCCCATACTTGCGGCCCTCTTTGCAATCCAATTGCCTTACAATCTCCCCAATATGGCTCTCGCCACTCCGCCATACTTGCGGCCCTCTTTGCAATCCAAGCGCCTGACAATCTCCCCAAGGTGGCTTTCGCACTCCGTCACTCTTGCGGCCCTCTTTGCAATCCAAGCGCCTAACAATCTCTCCAATGTGGCTCTCGTCACTCCGGCATACTTGCGGCCCTCTTGAATCAGAGCGCCTAACAATCTCCCCAATGTGGCTCTCGCCACTCCGTCATACTTGCGGCCCTCTTTGCAATCCAAGCGCCTCACAATCTCCACAAGAAGGCACTTTCACTCCGTCACTCTTGCGGCCCTCTTTGCAATTAAAGCGCCTTACAATCTCCCCATGTGGTTCTCGCCACTCCGTCATACTTGCGGCCCTCTTTGCAATCAAAGCGCCTAACAATCTCCCCGATGTGGCTCTCGCCACTCCGTCATACTTGCGGCCCTCTTTTCAATTCAAGCGCCTAACAATCTCCCCAATGTGGCTCTCGTCACTTTGTCATACTTGCGGCCCTCTTTGCAATCCAAGCGCCTTACAATCTCTCGATGTGGTTCTCGTCACTCCGCCATACTTGCGGCCCTCTTTGCAGTCCAAGCGCCTAACAATCTCCCCAATGTGGCTGTCGTCACACCGCCATGCTTGCGGCCCTCTTTGAAATTCAAGCGCCTAACAATCTCCCCAGTGTGGCTCTCGTCACTCCGCCATACTTATGGCCCTCTTTGCAATCCAAAAGCCTAACAATCTCCCCAATGTGGCTTTCGTCACATTGTCATACTTGCGGCCCTCTTTGCCATCCAAGCGCCTCACAATCTCCCCAATGTGGCTCTTGCCAGTCCGTCATACTTGCGGCCCTCTTTGCAATCAGAGCGCCTTACAATCTCTCCGATGTGGCTTTCGCCACTCCGCCATTCTTGCGGCCCTCTTTGCAATCCAAGTGCCAAACAATCTCCCCAATGTGGCTCTCGTCACACCGTCACTCGTCACACCAGTAGAGTTACTACGTCACCAAGGATTATTGTTGACCTTAAGTTCGACGCTACGACTAACTAGGTACCACCGTTCACCCACAATCGGTACCGAAAGTGGAACTTGACAAGAAAATCTTTGAAATTTCGGCGACGCCTCACGTCGCTCACAAAAAACATAGCGACCTGATGATTTTTTTGAAAGTAGACCATGTTCATATCTACCTTGAGAAGTAACTTTAAGATCCCCCAATTAAACAATATAGCCGTAAAGAATATAATTCTAAAAAACAGAGTGTCTTTGAGCACGTCTTTGACGACGCGTAGCGTCTCTTGTTAAATTGTTAATATAATAATGATTAAAGTTTCTCCGTTGGACATTCATACTCTATACATAAAACATGTTAATGCTTGCCTTGCATTAATGGTTAGCCGAGGAAACATGTTTTAATGTTGGCGTGATGACGAGCTATCTGAATACAACAAGCTATGCCATACATTGAGACCAGTGTGTTATCTACCAGTGTAAGCAACGCTACTTCCGTCGATTGGCGTGGCGTACGAAGTAACGTTGTAGCTTCGAAAACTTGAGGTCTGGGGTTCGAGACCCGGTACACCCACTCTTTTTTGTTCCACCATTTTCACGCATTAATATCAATGCATCAACGTGAATGGACACGGTTTATTTTTTACCGGTCAAACGGCTCGTTGTTACCACAAGCGATTTACTCTTTCGCGATCACGCGATCAAGATCTATCAAAGGCGATTTTAAAAAGACAATGTGTTGAAACTGAATTTTTAAAGTTAGTTAAAAAACGGCTTCCTGGATATTCTTGGATGTTTTTTAAATCCAATGAGACCCTCGCTGTCCATAAATCTATCTAGCTTTGGTGTAACAATTACAATAAGAATGAATCGAGATACAATGAGATGTATTCATGCATACATTGAGAGCAGTGGGTTATCTATCAGTGTAAGCGATCCAACTTCCATCGAGTGGCATGGCGTACGGGGTAGCGACGCCGACTAGTGTTTTCGCGGTCCGGGGTTCGAGTCCCGTAACCGGCAGTCTTTTTTTCTTCCATATTCAGACAAGCAAAGTTGGGAAGGGTTTACTTAGGGGAAATTTTTTTTTCAAGCGCTCGTAGCTACCATACGGGATGGTCAAATTTGTTTTTGTATTTTTATTTTTTTTTTTTGCGTTTATTATCTAGACATCCTGAAAACAAAAATGTGCTGTTTTCAATCCATGTGCCTAACATCTCCCTAATGTGGCTCTCGCCACTCCGTCATACTTGCGGCCCTCTTTGCAATCCAAGCTTCTAACAATCTCCCCAGTGTTGCGTTCGCCACTCCGTCATACTTGCGGCCCTCTTTGCAAACCAAGCACCTAACAATCTCCCCAATGTGGCTCTCTTCATGCCGTCATACTTGCGGCCCTCTTTGCAATCCAAGCGCCTAACAATCTCCCCAATGTGGCTCTCGTCGCTCCGTCATACTTGCGGCCCTCTTTGCAATCCAAGTGCCTAACAATTTCCCCAATGTGGCTCTCTTCACACCGTCATACTTGCGGCCCTCTTTGCAATCCAAACGCCTAACAATCTCCCCAATGTGGCTCTCGTCACTCCACCATACTTGAGGCCCTCTTTGCAATCCAAGTGCCTCACATCTCCCAAATGGGCCTGTCGTCACTCCGTCATAATTGCGGCCCTCTTTGCAATCCAAGCGCCTCACAATCTCCCCAATGTTGCTCTCGCCACTCCGTCATACTTGCGGCCCTCTTTGCAAACCAAGCGCCTAACAATCTCCCCAATGTGGCTCTCTTCACACCGTCATACTTGCGGCCCTCTTTGCAATCCAAGCGCCTTACAATCTCTCCGATGTGGATCTCGTCACTCCGTCAAACTTGCGGCCCTCTTTGCAATCCAAGCGCCTAACAATCTCCCCGATGTGGCTCTCGCCACTCCGCCATATTTGCGGCCCCCTTTGCAATCCAAGCGCCTAACAAACTCCCCAATGTGGCTCTCGTCACTCCGTCATACTTGCAGCCCTCTTTGCAATCCATGTGCCTAACATCTCCCTAATGTGGCTCTCGCCACTCCGTCATACTTGCGGCCCTCTTTGCAATCCAAGTGTCTAACAATCTCCCCAGTGTTGCTCTCGCCACTCCGTCATACTTGCGGCCCTCTTTGCAAACCAAGCGCCTAACAATCTTCCCAATGTGGCTCTCTTCACACCGTCATACTTGCGGCCCTCTTTGCAATCCAAGCGCCTAACAATCTCCCCAATGTAGCTCTCGTCGCTCCGTCATACTTGCGGCCCTCTTTGCAATCCAAGTGCCTAACAATTTCCCCAATGTGGCTCTCTTCACACCGTCATACTTTCGGCCCTCTTTGCAATCCAAACGCCTAACAATCTCCCCAATGTGGCTCTCGTCACTCCACCATACTTGAGGCCCTTTTTGCAATCCAAATGCCTCACATCTCCCAAATGGGCCTGTCGTCACTCCGTCATAATTGCGGCCCTCTTTGCAATCCAAGCGCCTAACAATCTCCCCAATGTGGCTCTCGTCGCTCTGTCATACTTGCGGCCCTCTTTGCAATCCAAGTGCCTTACATATCCTCAATGTATCTCTCGTCACTCCGTCATACTCTCGGTCCTCTTTGCAATCCAAGCGCATTACAATCCCCCAATGTGGCTCTCGTCACACCGTCATACTTGCGGCCCTCTTTGCAATCCAAGCGCCTAACAATCAACCCAATGTGGCTCTCGCCACTCCGTCATACTTGCGGCCCTCTTTGCAATCCAAGCGCCTAAAAATCTCCCCAGTGTTGCTCTCGTCACACCGTCATACTTGCGGCCCTCTTTGCAATCGAAGCGCCTCACAATCTCCCCAAGGTGGCACTTTCACTCCATCACTCTTGCGGCCCTCTTTGCAATCCATGCGCCTAACAATCTCCCCAATGTGGCTCTCGCCACTCCGTCATACTTGCGGCCTTCTTTGCAATCAGAGCGCCTTACAATCTCCCCGATGTGGCTCTCGCCACTCCGCCATTCTCTCGGCCCTCTTTGCAATCCAAGCGCCTAACAATCTCCCCAATATGGCTCTCGTCACTCCACCATACTTTCGGCCCTTTTTGCAATCAAAACGCCTAACAATCTCCCTAAAGTGGCTCTCGTCACACCGTCATACTTGCGGCCCTCTTTGCAATCCAAGCGCCTAACAATCTCCCTAATGTGGCTCTCGCCACACCGTCATACTGGCGGCCCTCTTTGCAATCCAAGTGCCTAACAATCTCCCAAATATGGCTCTCGCCACTCCGCCATACTTGCGGCTTTCTTTGCAATCCAAGCGCCTTACAATCTCCCCAAGGTGACACTTTCACTCCGTCATACTTGCGGCCCTCTTTGCAATCAAAGCGCCTAACAATCTCCTCGATGTGGCTCTCGCCACTCCGTCATACTTGCGGCCCCTTTTTCAATTTAAGCGCCTAACAATCTCCCCGATGTGGCTCTCGCCACTCCGCCATACTTGCGGCCCTCTTTGCAATCCAAGCGCCTAACAAACTCCCTAAGGTGGCCCCAAGCGCCTAACAATCTCTCCGATGTGGATCTCGTCACTCCGTCATACTTGCGGCCCTCTTTGCAATCCAAGCGCCTAACAATCTCCCCGATGTGGTTCTCGCCACTCCGCCATACTTGCGGCCCCCTTTGCAATCCAAGCGCCTAACAAACTCCCCAATGTGGCTCTCGTCACTCCGTCATACTTGCGGCCCTCTTTGCAATCCAAGCGCCTAACAATCTCCCCAGTGTGGCTCTCGTAACTCCACCATACTGGCGGCCCCCTTGGCAATCCAAGCGCCTAACAATCTCCCTAATGTGGCTCTCGTCGCTCTGTCATACTTGCGGCCCTCTTTGCAATCCAAGCGCCTCACAAACTCCCCAATGTGGCTCTCGTCACTCCGTCATACTTGCGGCCCTCTTTGCAATCCAAGCGCCTAACAATCTCCCCAGTGTGGCTCTCGTAACTCCACCATACTGGCGGCCCCCTTGGCAATCCAAGCGCCTAACAATCTCCCTAATGTGGCTCTCGTCGCTCTGTCATACTTGCGGCCCTCTTTGCAATCCAAGTGCCAAACAATCTCCCCAATGTGGCTCTCGTCACACCGTCACTCGTCACACCAGTAGAGTTACTACGTCACCAAGGATTATTGTTGACCTTAAGTTCGACGCTACGACTAACTAGGTACCACCGTTCATCCACAATCGGTACCGAAAGTGGAACTTGACAAGAAAATCTTTGAAATTTCGGCGACGCCTCACGTCGCTCACAAAAAACATAGCGACGCGATGATTTTTTTGAAAGTAGACCATGTTCATATCTACCTTGAGAAGTAACTTTAAGATCCCCCAATTAAACAATATAGCCGTAAAGAATATAATTCTAAAAAACAGAGTGTCTTTGAGCACGTCTTTGAGGACGCGTAGCGTCTCTTGTTAAATGGTTAATATAATAATGATTAGAGTTTCTCCGTTGGACATTCATACTCTATACATAAAACATGTTAATGCATGCCTTGCATTAATGGTTAGCCGAGGAAACATGTTTTAATGTTGGCGTGATGACGAGCTATCTGAATACAACAAGCTATGCCATACATTGAGACCAGTGTGTTATCTACCAGTGTAAGCAACGCTACTTCCATCGATTGGCGTGGCGTACGAAGTAACGTTGTAGCTTCGAATACTTGAGGTCTGGGGTTCGAGACCCGGTACACCTACTCTTTTTTGTTCCACCATTTTCACCCATTAATATCAATGCATCAACGTGAATGGACACGGTTTATTTTTGACCGGTTAAACGGCTCGTTGTTACCACAAACGATTTACTCTTTCGCGATCACGCGATCAAGATCTATCAAAGGCGATTTTAAAAAGACAATAAGTTGAAACTGAATTTTTAGAGTTAGTTAAAAAACGGCTTCCTGGATATTCTTGGATGTTTTTTAAATCCAATGAGACCCTCGCTGTCCATAAATCTATCTAGCTTTGGTGTTACAATTACAATAAGAATGAATCGAGATACAATGAGATGTATTCATGCATACATTGAGAGCAGTGGGTTATCTATCAGTGTAAGCGATCCAACTTCCATCGAGTGGCATGGCGTACGGGGTAGCGACGCCGACTAGTGTTTTCGCGGTCCGGGGTTCGAGTCCCGTAACCGGCAGTCTTTTTTTCTTCCATATTCAGACAAGCAAAGTTGAGAAGGGTTTACTAAGAGGAAATTTTTTTTCAAGTGCTCGTAGCTACCATACGGGATGTCCAAATTTGTTTTTGTATTTTTTTTTATTTTTTTTGCGTTAATTATCTAGACATCCTGAAAACAAAAATGTGCTGTTTGCAATCCATGTGCCTAACATCTCCCTAATGTGGCTGTCGCCACTCCGTCATACTTGCGGCCCTCTTTGCAATCCAAGCGTCTAACAATCTCCCCAGTGTTGCTCTCGCCACTCCGTCATACTTGCGGCCCTCTTTGCAAACCAAGCGCCTAACAATCTCCCCAATGTGACTCTCTTCACACCGTCATACTTGCGGCCCTCTTTGCAATCCAAGCGCCTAACAATCTCCCCAATGTGGCTCTCGTCGCTCCGTCATACTTGCGGCCCTCTTTGCAATCCAAGTGCCTACTTATTTCCCCAATGTGGCTCTCTTCACACCGTCATACTTGCGGCCCTCTTTGCAATCCAAACGCCTAACAATCTCCCCAATGTGGCTCTCGTCACTCCACCATACTTGCGGCCCTCTTTGCAATCCAAGCACCTAACAATCTTCCCAATGTGGCTCTCGTCAATGCACCATTCTTGCGGCCCTCTTTGCAATCCAAGCGCCTAACAATCTCCCCAGTGTTGCTCTCGTCACTCTACCATACCTGCGGCCCTCTTTGCAATCAAAACGCCTAACAATCTCCCCGATGTGGCTCTCGCCACTCCGTTATACTTGCGGCCCTCTTTGCAATCCAAGCGCCTTACAATCTCCCCAATGTGGTTCTCGCCACTCCGTCATACTTGCGGCCCTCCTTGCAATCAAAGCGCATAACAATCTCCCCGATGTGGCTCTCGTCACACCGTCATACTTGCGGCCCTCTTTTCAAACAAGCGCCTAACAATTTCCCCAGTGTTGCTTTCCCACTCCGTCATACTTGCGGCCCTCTTTTCAATCCAAGCACCTAACAATCTCCCCAATGTGGCTCTCGTCACTTTGTCATACTTGCGGCCCTCTTTGCAATCCAAGCGCCTAACAATCTCTCGATGTGGTTCTCGTCACTCCGCCATACTTGCGGCCCTCTTTGAAGTCCAAGCGCCTAACAATCTCCCCAATGTGGCTCTCGTCACAGCGCCATGCTTGCGGCCCTCTTTGCAATTCAAGCGCCTTACAATCTCCCCAGTGTGGCTCTTGTCACTCCGCCATACTTGCGGCCCTCTTTGCAATCCAAAAGCCTAACAATCTCCCCAATGTGGCTCTCGCCACTCCGTCATCCTTGCGGCCCTCTTTGCAATCCAAGCGTCTAACAATCTCCCCAATGTGGCTCTCGTCACTCCACCTATATTTGCGGCCCTCTGTGCAATCAAAGCGCCTAACAATCTCCCCAGTGTTGCTCTCGCCACTCCGTCAAACTTGCGGCCCTCTTTGCAATCCGAGCGCCTAAGTATGTCCCCAATGTGGCTCTCGTCACACCGTCATACTTGCGGCCCTCTTTGCCATCCAAGCGCCTAACAATCTCCCCAATGTGGCTCTCGCCACTCCGTCATACTTGCGGCCCTCTTTGCAATCAGAGCGCCTTACAATCTTCCCGATGTGGCTTTCGCCACTCCGCCATTCTTGCGGCCCTCTTTGCAATCCAAGCGCCTTACAATCTCCCCAATTTGGCTCTCGTCGCTCCGTCATACTTGCGGCCCTCTCTGCAATCCAAGTGCCAAAAAATCTCCCCAATGTGGCTCTCGTCACACCGTCACTCGTCACACCAGTAGAGTTACTTCGTCACCAAGGATTATTGTTGACCTTAAGTTCGACACTTCGACTAACTAGGTACCACCGTTCATCCACAATCGGTACCGAAAGTGGAACTTGACAAAAAAATCTTTGAAATTTCGGCGACGCCTCACGTCGCTCACAAAAAACATAGCGACCTGATGATTTTTTTGAAAGTAGACCATGTTCATATCTACCTTGAGAAGTAACTTTAAGATCCCCTTATTAAACAATATAGCCGTAAAGAATATAATTCTAAAAAACAGAGTGTCTTTGAGCACGTCTTTGACGACGCGTAGCGTCTCTTGTTAAATGGTTAATATAATAATGATTAGAGTTTCTCCATTGGACATTCATACTCTATACATAAAACATGTTAATGCATGCCTTGCATTAATAGTTAGCCGAGGAAACATGTTTTAATGTTGGCGTGATGACGAGCTATTTGAATACAACAAGCTATGCCATACATTGAGACCAGTGTGTTATCTACCAGTGTAACCATCGCTACTTCCATCGATTGGCGTGGCGTACGAAGTAACGTTTTAGCTTCGAATACTTGAGGTCTGGGGTTCGAGACCCGGTACACCCTGTGACGTGCCAAAATAGCAGGTGCACACCACTCGGCAGGCCTGACGCACTTACCGGGCCGGACCGACTCAGTGGAGATGGGGGGTGGGCTAAGTTGCGGCTCGTCTTCAGATGGTGGGCGCCACTTCGTTTCGAGTAGATGACCTGTAGGGGATATTGTAGAAGGAACGAAGAAATTCTACGTTGAAAAATAACCCCAGTTCATGAGAGAGCAAAGATAGAGATTTATTATGAGAGAACGACTGACGACAAATGGACAATGGTGGACAAGACACAGCTTGAGAGACTTCAGTCGATAAACATGAGAGAACAACACAAATGGTTCATTGACAAAAATACAATATAAGAAAAATAGAAAATACTTGTTTAGTTAAATACGCTACCCTTGATGGGCGTACGGTACATTAAGTTTACACGTTCGCTCTTCTTGAGCCTATTGTGACAATACACAAATACTTAATAATAGTAAGGTAGAAAAATATGGAATAATCGGTAGGCCTTACAATGTAACTGTAGGTTAAAGCTTTTAAGCTCGGGCCTTCATGGGCACTGGGAGACTCAAAGCGACTAACCCTACGTCATGTAATTCCCTATCTCGGTCGGCCACGGACACTTTGAGATTCTAAGTACCCGTCAGTAACTTCTCGCCCTCACATTCGCCACGGAATAGGTTGAGGTTCAAAGCTACTACGGTACGTTAGTTAGTACATACAGAAGAGGCTACGTGCCTACCTAGCAAGACGAGTTGCCAGCAAATCCATCGGCTCTACCGGCCGTGACTATTGCTATCTTAAGACTAACAAGTTACTAAGATTACGCTACAACTAAACATGGGTTATGATACGGACTTAAATTTAAACACAAAATGGTGATCACCTTACACTGGTTGTTAAGATGCATGAGAATTATTACTAGTTAAACGCTGAATGCTAGTCTGTACGTCAGGCTTAAATCCGCTACAAGCGTGTGGGTATCAGACCCGGATGCTTTGATCGTACAGACCTTAACGGCTTAAATTATAATTACATTAACAGGGTTATACAAGGTTACTATACACTTAGCCTAGGGGATTTTCCCCCTGCACCGGCTTCTAGTTACAGGATAATGAATAACGCTCTACCTTGGTAGGCTTGTACACTGGTTCACTAAGTTAGCATATGGCCTAACTGAAATGTAAGCATGTAGGCTTCACGCCAGACACGTAAGTCTACATATGGTATGACTGAATAGTAAAGTTAAAGTTCCTCCATTCACTAAGTTAGCATATGGCCTAACTGAAATGTAAGCATGTAGGCTTCACGCCAGACACGTAAGTCTACATATGGTATGACTGAATAGTAAAGTTAAAGTTCCTCCACATGCTGGATAAAAGTTGACCAGGCTTTATGCACATGGGTAATTAGTGATTTCGAATTCGGGTATCTAAATGGTCAGCGAGGCCCTGCCTCTAGTGGCTCAATTACAGTACCGACATATCGGGGTTCTCGTGGACCGAACCTGGCTGGGGAAGTCTACGACGGAAATTCCCACGTGGTTGTCCGTGAAAATCCACCTCGCCGAGGAGCTTCCTAGATTAGGCCTAGGCTAGACTGACAGTCGCCTCGGATCGGATGCTGCTAGCCTAGAGGTCCGCTGCGTCGCACGCTCGCCCATCGGGAAAACTTCGCTCTGCCGGAAAATGTAGGCTAGACCCTCCGGAAAAATCCTATTTTCAAAGAGAAAATGGCCAATGTAATAAAACTATTTTCAACAAACGATACGTTAAGCCTAGAGACACATTCTCAGCTTCAACGCCAGATTAGATGGATGAACAAGGACTTACCACTGAATGGATTTACGAAATACAGGTTATTAAACCATGCTGCACGTAGAACGCCTCTGGTAGCTTACATGCTCGAGCAAAATGTAGCTCCGAAACACAAAGTTCTCTCAGGACTTCTCTAACGAAACAGACCAAATCTAACCTTCCTGTTGTGGCTCCTCAGCTATCGTCGTGCGATAGAGTCGAACGAAACTAGTGCTGCGCGGCGACACTTGGAACTTGCTCGGCTGCGTTAGGCTCTCACCGGCGGTGGAATGCGCGGGATTTCAAACGCCGTGCGGGACGTTCAAAACACTCGATCATCCGATGCTATGGAGAGGGGTCCCGTTGGCTCTGGCCAGCCTTCAGAACATGTGAGACGACCGGAATATCACTAGGGGCCAGCCCAGTGGATTCCCAGCCGTCACAACCCACTCTTTTTTGTTCCACCATTTTCACGCATTAATATCAATGCATCAACGTGAATGGACACGGTTTATTTTTTACCGGTTAAACGGCTCGTTGTTACCACAAACGATTTACTCTTTCGCGATCACGCGATCAAGATCTATCAAAGGCGATTATAAAAAGACAATGTGTTTAAACTGAATTTTTAGAGTTAGTTAAAAAACGGCTTCCTGGATATTCTTGGATGTTTTTTAAATCCAATGAGACCCTCGCTGTCCATAAATCTATCTAGCTTTGGTGTTACAATTACAATAAGAATGAATCGAGATACAATGAGATGTATTCATGCATACATTGAATGCAGTGGGTTATCTATCAGTGTAAGCGATCCAACTTCCATCGAGTGGCATGGCGTACGGGGTAGCGACGCCGACTAGTGTTTTTGCGGTCCGGGGTTCGAGTCCCGTAACCGGCAGTCTTTTTTTCTTCCATATTCAGACAAGCAAAGTTGAGAAGGGTTTACTAAGGGGAAATTTTTTTTTCAAGCGCTCGTAGCTACCATACGGGATGGTCAAATTTGTTTTTGTATTTTTATTTATTTTTTTTGCGTTAATTATCTAGACATCCTGAAAACAAAAATGTGCTGTTTGCAATCCATGTGCCTAACATCTCCCTTATGTGGCTCTCGCCACTCCGTCATACTTGCGGCCCTCTTTGCAATCCAAGCGTCTAACAATCTCCCCAGTGTTGCTCTCGCCACTCCGTCATACTTGCGGCCCTCTTTGCAAACCAAGCGCCTTACAATCTCCCCAATGTGGCTCTCTTCACACTGTCCTACTTGCGGCCCTCTTTGCAATCCAAGCGCTTAACAATCTCCCCAATGTGGCTCCTGTCGCTCCGTCATACTTGCGGCCCTTTTTGCAATCCAAGTGCCTAACAATTTCCCCAATGTGGCTCTCTTCACACCGTCATATTTGCGGCCCTCTTTGCAATTCAAACGCCTTACAATCTCCCCAATGTGGCTCTCGTCACTCCACCATACTTGCGGCCCTCTTTGCAATCCAAGCGCCTCACAATCTCCCCAATGTTGCTCTCGCCACTCCGTCATACTTGCGGCCCTCTTTGCAAACCAAGCGCCTAACAATCTCCCCAATGTGGCTCTCTTCACACCGTCATACTTGCGGCCCTCTTTGCAATCCAAGCGCCTAACAATCTCCCCAATGTGGCTCTCGTCACACCGCCATTCTTGCGCCCTCTTTGCAATCCAAGCACCTAACAATCTCCCCAATGTGGCTCTCGTCACTGCACCATACTCGCGGCCCTCTTTGCAATCCAAGCGCCTAACAATCTCCCCAGTGTTGCTCTCGCCACTTCGTCATACTTGCGGCCCTCTTTGCAATCAAGCGCCTAACAATCTCCTTAATGTGGTTCTCGCTACTCCGTCATACTTGCGGCCCTCTTTGCAATCCAAGCGCCTAACAATCTCCCTAATGTGGCTCTCGCCTAACTCCGTCATACTTGCGGCCCTCTTTGCAATCCAAGCGCCTTACAATCTCCCCAATGTGGCTCTCGTCACACCGTCATACTTGCGGCCCTCTTTGCAAAACAAGCGTCTCACAATATCTCCAATGTGGCTCTCGTCACTCCCCCATACTTGCGGCCCTCTTTGCAATCCAATTGCCTTACAATCTCCCCAATATGGCTCTCGCCACTCCGCCATACTTGCGGCCCTCTTTGCAATCCAAGCGCCTGACAATCTCCCCAAGGTGGCTTTCGCACTCCGTCACTCTTGCGGCCCTCTTTGCAATCCAAGCGCCTAACAATCTCTCCAATGTGGCTCTCGTCACTCCGGCATACTTGCGGCCCTCTTGAATCAGAGCGCCTAACAATCTCCCCAATGTGGCTCTCGCCACTCCGTCATACTTGCGGCCCTCTTTGCAATCCAAGCGCCTCACAATCTCCACAAGAAGGCACTTTCACTCCGTCACTCTTGCGGCCCTCTTTGCAATTAAAGCGCCTTACAATCTCCCCATGTGGTTCTCGCCACTCCGTCATACTTGCGGCCCTCTTTGCAATCAAAGCGCCTAACAATCTCCCCGATGTGGCTCTCGCCACTTCGTCATACTTGCGGCCCTCTTTTCAATTCAAGCGCCTAACAATCTCCCCAATGTGGCTCTCGTCACTTTGTCATACTTGCGGCCCTCTTTGCAATCCAAGCGCCTAACAATCTCTCGATGTGGTTCTCGTCACTCCGCCATACTTGCGGCCCTCTTTGCAGTCCAAGCGCCTAACAATCTCCCCAATGTGGCTGTCGTCACACCGCCATGCTTGCGGCCCTCTTTGAAATTCAAGCGCCTAACAATCTCCCCAGTGTGGCTCTCGTCACTCCGCCATACTTATGGCCCTCTTTGCAATCCAAAAGCCTAACAATCTCCCCAATGTGGCTTTCGTCACATTGTCATACTTGCGGCCCTCTTTGCCATCCAAGCGCCTCACAATCTCCCCAATGTGGCTCTTGCCAGTCCGTCATACTTGCGGCCCTCTTTGCAATCAGAGCGCCTTACAATCTCTCCGATGTGGCTTTCGCCACTCCGCCATTCTTGCGGCCCTCTTTGCAATCCAAGTGCCAAACAATCTCCCCAATGTGGCTCTCGTCACACCGTCACTCGTCACACCAGTAGAGTTACTACGTCACCAAGGATTATTGTTGCTACGACTAACTAGGTACCACCGTTCATCCACAATCGGTACCGAAAGTGGAACTTGACAAGAAAATCTTTGAAATTTCGGCGACGCCTCACGTCGCTCACAAAAAACATAGCGACCTGATGATTTTTTTGAAAGTAGACCATGTTCATATCTACCTTGAGAAGTAACTTTAAGATCCCCCAACTAAACAATATAGCCGTAAAGAATATAATTCTAAAAAACAGAGTGTCTTTGAGCACGTCTTTGACGACGCGTAGCGTCTCTTGTTAAATTGTTAATATAATAATGATTAAAGTTTCTCCGTTGGACATTCATACTCTATACATAAAACATGTTAATGCTTGCCTTGCATTAATGGTTAGCCGAGGAAACATGTTTTAATGTTGGCGTGATGACGAGCTATCTGAATACAACAAGCTATGCCATACATTGAGACCAGTGTGTTATCTACCAGTGTAAGCAACGCTACTTCCGTCGATTGGCGTGGCGTACGAAGTAACGTTGTAGCTTCGAAAACTTGAGGTCTGGGGTTCGAGACCCGGTACACCCACTCTTTTTTGTTCCACCATTTTCACGCATTAATATCAATGCATCAACGTGAATGGACACGGTTTATTTTTTACCGGTCAAACGGCTCGTTGTTACCACAAGCGATTTACTCTTTCGCGATCACGCGATCAAGATCTATCAAAGGCGATTTTAAAAAGACAATGTGTTGAAACTGAATTTTTAAAGTTAGTTAAAAAACGGCTTCCTGGATATTCTTGGATGTTTTTTAAATCCAATGAGACCCTCGCTGTCCATAAATCTATCTAGCTTTGGTGTAACAATTACAATAAGAATGAATCGAGATACAATGAGATGTATTCATGCATACATTGAGAGCAGTGGGTTATCTATCAGTGTAAGCGATCCAACTTCCATCGAGTGGCATGGCGTACGGGGTAGCGACGCCGACTAGTGTTTTCGCGGTCCGGGGTTCGAGTCCCGAAACCGGCAGTCTTTTTTTCTTCCATATTCAGACAAGCAAAGTTGAGAAGGGTTTACTTAGGGGAAATTTTTTTTTCAAGCGCTCGTAGCTACCATACGGGATGGTCAAATTTGTTTTTGTATTTTTATTTATTTTTTTTGCGTTTATTATCTAGACATCCTGAAAACAAAAATGTGCTGTTTTCAATCCATGTGCCTAACATCTCCCTAATGTGGCTCTCGCCACTCCGTCATACTTGCGGCCCTCTTTGCAATCCAAGCGTCTAACAATCTCCCCAGTGTTGCGTTCGCCACTCCGTCATACTTGCGGCCCTCTTTGCAAACCAAGCACCTAACAATCTCCCCAATGTGGCTCTCTTCATGCCGTCATACTTGCGGCCCTCTTTGCAATCCAAGCGCCTAACAATCTCCCCAATGTGGCTCTCGTCGCTCCGTCATACTTGCGGCCCTCTTTGCAATCCAAGTGCCTAACAATTTCCCCAATGTGGCTCTCTTCACACCGTCATACTTGCGGCCCTCTTTGCAATCCAAACGCCTAACAATCTCCCCAATGTGGCTCTCGTCACTCCACCATACTTGAGGCCCTCTTTGAAATCCAAGTGCCTCACATCTCCCAAATGGGCCTGTCGTCACTCCGTCATAATTGCGGCCCTCTTTGCAATCCAAGCGCCTCACAATCTCCCCAATGTTGCTCTCGCCACTCCGTCATACTTGCGGCCCTCTTTGCAAACCAAGCGCCTAACAATCTCCCCAATGTGGCTCTCTTCACACCGTCATACTTGCGGCCCTCTTTGCAATCCAAGCGCCTTACAATCTCTCCGATGTGGATCTCGTCACTCCGTAAAACTTGCGGCCCTCTTTGCAATCCAAGCGCCTAACAATCTCCCCGATGTGGCTCTCGCCACTCCGCCATATTTGCGGCCCCCTTTGCAATCCAAGCGCCTAACAAACTCCCCAATGTGGCTCTCGTCACTCCGTCATACTTGCAGCCCTCTTTGCAATCCATGTGCCTAACATCTCCCTAATGTGGCTCTCGCCACTCCGTCATACTTGCGGCCCTCTTTGCAATCCAAGTGTCTAACAATCTCCCCAGTGTTGCTCTCGCCACTCCGTCATACTTGCGGCCCTCTTTGCAAACCAAGCGCCTAACAATCTCCCCAATGTGGCTCTCTTCACACCGTCATACTTGCGGCCCTCTTTGCAAACCAAGCGCCTAACAATCTCCCCAATGTAGCTCTCGTCGCTCCGTCATACTTGCGGCCCTCTTTGCAATCCAAGTGCCTAACAATTTCCCCAATGTGGCTCTCTTCACACCGTCATACTTTCGGCCCTCTTTGCAATCCAAACGCCTAACAATCTCCCCAATGTGGCTCTCGTCACTCCACCATACTTGAGGCCCTTTTTGCAATCCAAATGCCTCACATCTCCCAAATGGGCCTGTCGTCACTCCGTCATAATTGCGGCCCTCTTTGCAATCCAAGCGCCTAACAATCTCCCCAATGTGGCTCTCGTCGCTCTGTCATACTTGCGGCCCTCTTTGCAATCCAAGTGCCTTACATATCCTCAATGTATCTCTCGTCACTCCGTCATACTTGCGGTCCTCTTTGCAATCCAAGCGCATTACAATCCCCCAATGTGGCTCTCGTCACACCGTCATACTTGCGGCCCTCTTTGCAATCCAAGCGCCTAACAATCAACCCAATGTGGCTCTCGCCACTCCGTCATACTTGCGGC
The DNA here is from genome assembly GCA_945910005.1 of Isoperla grammatica. Lineage (NCBI taxonomy): Eukaryota > Metazoa > Arthropoda > Insecta > Plecoptera > Perlodidae > Isoperla > Isoperla grammatica. Next base: position 41,042,909 of record OX246748.1, on the reverse strand, counting down.
CCTCTTTGCAATCCAAGCGCCTAAAAATCTCCCCAGTGTTGCTCTCGTCACACCGTCATACTTGCGGCCCTCTTTGCAATCGAAGCGCCTCACAATCTCCCCAAGGTGGCACTTTCACTCCATCACTCTTGCGGCCCTCTTTGCAATCCATGCGCCTAACAATCTCCCCAATGTGGCTCTCGCCACTCCGTCATACTTGCGGCCTTCTTTGCAATCAGAGCGCCTTACAATCTCCCCGATGTGGCTCTCGCCACTCCGCCATTCTCTCGGCCCTCTTTGCAATCCAAGCGCCTAACAATCTCCCCAATATGGCTCTCGTCACTCCACCATACTTTCGGCCCTTTTTGCAATCAAAACGCCTAACAATCTCCCTAAAGTGGCTCTCGTCACACCGTCATACTTGCGGCCCTCTTTGCAATCCAAGCGCCTAACAATCTCCCTAATGTGGCTCTCGCCACACCGTCATACTGGCGGCCCTCTTTGCAATCCAAGTGCCTAACAATCTCCCAAATATGGCTCTCGCCACTCCGCCATACTTCCGGCTTTCTTTGCAATCCAAGCGCCTTACAATCTCCCCAAGGTGACACTTTCACTCCGTCATACTTGCGGCCCTCTTTGCAATCAAAGCGCCTAACAATCTCCTCGATGTGGCTCTCGCCACTCCGTCATACTTGCGGCCCCTTTTTCAATTTAAGCGCCTAACAATCTCCCCAATGTGGCTCTCGTCACTTTGTCATACTTGCGGCCCTCTTTGCAATCCAAGCGCCTCACAATCTCTCGATGTGGTTCTCGTCACTTCGCCATACTTGCGGCCCTCTTTGCAGTCCAAGCGCCTAACAATCTCCCCAATATGGCTCTCGTCACACCGCCATGCTTGCGGCCCTCTTTGCAATTCAAGCGCCTAACAATCTCCCCAGTGTGGCTCTCGTCACTCCGCCATACTTGCGGCCCTCTTTGCAATCCAAAAGCCTAACAATCTCCCCAATGTGGCTCTCGCCACTCCAACATCCTTGCGGCCCTATTTGCAATCCAAGCGCCTAACAATCTCCCCAATGTGGCTCTCGTCGCTCCACCTATATTTGCGGCCCTCTGTGCAATCAAAGCGCCTAACAATCTCCCCAGTGTTGCTCTCGCCACTCCGTCAAACTTGCGGCCCTCTCTACAATCCAAGCGCCTAATTATGTCCCCAATGTGGCTCTCGTCACACCGTCATACTGGCGGCCCTCTTTGCAATCCAAGCGCCTAACAATCTCCCCAATATGGCTCTCGTCACTCCACCATACTTGCGGCCCTCTTTGCAATCAAAACGCTTAACAATCTCCCCAATGTGGCTCTCGTCAAACCTTCATACTTGCGGCCCTCTTTGCAATCCAAGTGCCTAACATATCCCCAATGTATCTCTCGTCACTCCGTCATACTTGCGGCCCTCTTTGCAATCCAAGCGCCTCACAAACTCCCCAATGTGGCTCTCGTCACTCCGTCATACTTGCGGCCCTCTTTGCAATCCAAGCGCCTAACAATCTCCCCAGTGTGGCTCTCGTAACTCCACCATGCTTGCGGCCCTCTTGGCAATCCAAGCGCCTAACAATCTCCCCAATGTGGCTCTCGTCGCTCCGTCATACTTGCGGCCCTCTTTGCAATCCAAGTGCCAAACAATCTCCCCAATGTGGCTCTCGTCACACCGTCACTCGTCACACCAGTAGAGTTACTACGTCACCAAGGATTATTGTTGACCTTAAGTTCGACGCTAAGACTAACTAGGTACCACCGTTCATCCACAATCGGTACCGAAAGTGGAACTTGACAAGAAAATCTTTTAAATTTCGGCGACGCCTCACGTCGCTCACAAAAAACATAGCGACGCGATGATTTTTTTGAAAGTAGACCATGTTCATATCTACCTTGAGAAGTAACTTTAAGATCCCCCAATTAAACAATATAGCCGTAAAGAATATAATTCTAAAAAACAGAGTGTCTTTGAGCACGTCTTTGAGGACGCGTAGCGTCTCTTGTTAAATGGTTAATATAATAATGATTAGAGTTTCTCCGTTGGACATTCATACTCTATACATAAAACATGTTAATGCATGCCTTGCATTAATGGTTAGCCAAAGGAAACATGTTTTAATGTTGGCGTGATGACGAGCTATCTGAATACAACAAGCTATGCCATACATTGAGACCAGTGTGTTATCTACCAGTGTAAGCAACGCTACTTCCATCGATTGGCGTGGCGTACGATGTAACGTTGTAGCTTCGAATACTTGAGGTCTGGGGTTCGAGACCCGGTACACCTACTCTTTTTTTTTCCACCATTTTCACCCATTAATATCAATGCATCAACGTGAATGGACACGGTTTATTTTTTACCGGTTAAACGGCTCGTTGTTACCACAAACGATTTACTCTTTCGCGATCACGCGATCAAGATCTATCAAAGGCGATTTTAAAAAGACAATAAGTTGAAACTGAATTTTTAGAGTTAGTTAAAAAACGGCTTCCTGGATATTCTTGGATGTTTTTTAAATCCAATGAGACCCTCGCTGTCCATAAATCTATCTAGCTTTGGTGTTACAATTACAATAAGAATGAATCGAGATACAATGAGATGTATTCATGCATACATTGAGAGCAGTGGGTTATCTATCAGTGTAAGCGATCCAACTTCCATCGAGTGGCATGGCGTACGGGGTAGCGACGCCGACTAGTGTTTTCGCGGTCCGGGGTTCGAGTCCCGTAACCGGCAGTCTTTTTTTCTTCCATATTCAGACAAGCAAAGTTGAGAAGGGTTTACTAAGGGGAAATTTTTTTTTCAAGTGCTCGTAGCTACCATACGGGATGTCCAAATTTGTTTTTGTATTTTTTTTTATTTTTTTTGCGTTAATTATCTAGACATCCTGAAAACAAAAATGTGCTGTTTGCAATCCATGTGCCTAACATCTCCCTAATGTGGCTGTCGCCACTCCGTCATACTTGCGGCCCTCTTTGCAATCCAAGCGTCTAACAATCTCCCCAGTGTTGCTCTCGCCACTCCGTCATACTTGCGGCCCTCTTTGCAAACCAAGCGCCTATCAATCTCCCCAATGTGGCTCTCGTCGCTCCGTCATACTTGCGGCCCTCTTTGCAATCCAAGTGCCTACTTATTTCCTCAATTTGGCTCTCTTCACACCGTCATACTTGCGGCCCTCTTTGCAATCCAAACGCCTAACAATCTCCCCAATGTGGCTCTCGTCACTCCACCATACTTGCGGCCCTCTTTGCAAACCAAGCACCTAACAATCTTCCCAATGTGGCTCTCGTCACTGCACCATTCTTGCGGCCCTATTTGCAATCCAAGCGCCTAACAATCTCCCCAGTGTTGCACTCGTCACTCCACCATACCTGCGGCCCTCTTTGCAATCAAAACGCCTAACAATCTCCCCGATGTGGCTCTCGCCACTCCGTCATACTTGCGGCCCTCTTTGCAATCCAAGCGCCTAACAATCTCCCCAATGTGGTTCTCGCCACTCCGTCATACTTGCGGCCCTCCTTGCAATCAAAGCGCATAACAATCTCCCCGATGTGGCTCTCGTCACACCGTCATACTTGCGGCCCTCTTTTCAAACAAGCGCCTAACAATCTCCCCAGTGTTGCTTTCCCACTCCGTCATACTTGCGGCCCTCTTTTCAATCCAAGCACCTAACAATCTCCCCAATGTGGCTCTCGTCACTTTGTCATACTTGCGGCCCTCTTTGCAATCCAAGCGCCTAACAATCTCTCGATGTGGTTCTCGTCACTCCGCCATACTTGCGGCCCTCTTTGAAGTCCAAGCGCCAAACAATCTCCCCAATGTGGCTCTCGTCACACCGCCATGCTTGCGGCCCTCTTTGCAATTCAAGCGCCTTACAATCTCCCCAGTGTGGCTCTCGTCACACCGCCATACTTGCGGCCCTCTTTGCAATCCAAAAGCCTAACAATCTCCCCAATGTGGCTCTCGCCACTCCGTCATCCTTGCGGCCCTCTTTGCAATCCAAGCGCCTAACAATCTCCCCAATGTGGCTCTCGTCACTCCACCTATATTTGCGGCCCTCTGTGCAATCAAAGCGCCTAACAATCTCCCCAGTTTTGCTCTCGCCACTCCGTCAAACTTGCGGCCCTCTTTGCAATCCGAGCGCCTAAGTATGTCCCCAATGTGGCTCTCGTCACACCGTCATACTTGCGGCCCTCTTTGCCATCCAAGCGCCTAACAATCTCCCCAATGTGGCTCTCGCCACTCCGTCATACTTGCGGCCCTCTTTGCAATCAGAGCGCCTTACAATCTCCCCGATGTGGCTTTCGCCACTCCGCCATTCTTGCGGCCCTCTTTGCAATCCAAGCGCCTAACAATCTCCCCAATATGCCTCTCGTCTATCCACCATACTTGCGGCCCTCTTTGCAATCAAAACGCTTAACAATCTCCCCAATGTGGCTCTCGTCAAACCTTCATACTTGCGGCCCTCTTTGCAATCCAAGTGCCTAACATATCCCCAATGTATCTCTCGTCACTCCGTCATACTTGCGGCCCTCTTTGCAATCCAAGCTCCTCACAAACTCCCTAATGTGGCTCTCGTCACTCCGTCATACTTGCGGCCCTCTTTGCAATCCAAGCGCCTAACAATCTCCCCAGTGTGGCTCTCGTAACTCCACCATACTTGCGGCCCTCTTGGCAATCCAAGCGCCTAACAATCTCCCCAATTTGGCTCTCGTCGCTCCGTCATTCTTGCGGCCCTCTCTGCAATCCAAGTGCCAAACAATCTCCCCAATGTGGCTCTCGTCACACCGTCACTCGTCACACCAGTAGAGTTACTACGTCACCAAGGATTATTGTTGACCTTAAGCTCGACGCTTCGACTAACTAGGTACCACCGTTCATCCACAATCGGTACCGAAAGTGAAACTTGACAAGAAAATCTTTGAAATTTCGGCGACGCCTCACGTCGCTCACAAAAAACATAGCGACCTGATGATTTTTTTGAAAGTAGACCATGTTCATATCTACCTTGAGAAGTAACTTTAAGATCCCCCATTAAACAATATAGCCGTAAAGAATATAATTCTAAAAAACAGAGTGTCTTTGAGCACGTCTTTGACGACGCGTAGCGTCTCTTGTTAAATGGTTAATATAATAATGATTAGAGTTTCTCCGTTGGACATTCATACTCTATACATAAAACATGTTAATGCTTGCCTTGCATTAATGGTTAGCCGAGGAAACATGTTTTAATGTTGGCGTGATGACGAGCTATTTGAATACAACAAGCTATGCCATACATTGAGACCAGTGTGTTATCTACCAGTGTAAGCAACGCTACTTCCATCGATTGGCGTGGCGTACGAAGTAACGTTTTAGCTTCGAATACTTGAGGTCTGGGGTTCGAGACCCGGTACACCCACTCTTTTTTGTTCCACCATTTTCACGCATTAATATCAATGCATCAACGTGAATGGACACGGTTTATTTTTTACCGGTTAAACGGCTCGTTGTTACCACAAACGATTTACTCTTTCGCGATCACGCGATCAAGATCTATCAAAGGCGATTTTAAAAAGACAATGTGTTGAAACTGAATTTTTAGAGTTAGTTGAAAAACGGCTTCCTGGATATTCTTGGATGTTTTTTAAATCCAATGAGACCCTCGCTGTCCATTAATCTATCTAGCTTTGGTGTTACAATTACAATAAGAATGAATCGAGATACAATGAGATGTATTCATGCATACATTGAGAGCAGTGGGTTATCTATCAGTGTAAGCGATCCAACTTCCATCGAGTGGCATGGCTTACAGGGTAGCGACGCCGACTAGTGTTTTTGCGGTCCGTGGTTCGAGTCCCGTAACCGGCAGTCTTTTTTTCTTCCATATTCAGACAAGCAAAGTTGAGAAGGGTTTACTAAGGGGAATTTTTTTTTTCAAGCGCTCGTAGCTACCCTTCGGGATGGTCAAATTTGTTTTTGTATTTTTATTTATTTTTTTTGCGTTAATTATCTAGACATCCTGAAAACAAAAATGTGCTGTTTGCAATCCATGTGCCTAACATCTCCCTTATGTGGCTCTCGCCACTCCGTCATACTTGCGGCCCTCTTTGCAATCCAAGCGTCTAACAATCTCCCCAGTGTTGCTCTCGCCACTCCGTCATACTTGCGGCCCTCTTTGCAAACCAAGCGCCTTACAATCTCCCCAATGTGGCTCTCTTCACACCGTCATACTTGCGGCCCTCTTTGCAATCCAAGCGCCTAACAATCTCCCCAATGTGGCTCTCGTCGCTCCGCATACTTGCGGCCCTCTTTGCAATCCAAGTGCCTAACAATTTCCCTAATGTGGCTCTCTTCACACCGTCATACTTGCGGCCCTCTTTGCAATTCAAACGCCTTACAATCTCCCCAATGTGGCTCTCGTCACTCCACCATACTTGCGGCCCTCTTTGCAATCCAAGTGCCTCACATCTCCCAAATGGGCCTGTCGTCACTCCGTCATACTTGCGGCCCTCTTTGCAATCAAAGCGCCTCACAATCTCCCCAATGTTGCTCTCGCCACTCCGTCATACTTGCGGCCCTCTTTGCAAACCAAGCGCCTAACAATCTCCCCAATGTGGCTCTCTTCACACCGTCATACTTGCGGCCCTCTTTGCAATCCAAGCGCCTAACAATCTCCCCAATGTGGCTCTCGTCACACCGCCATTCTTGCGCCCTCTTTGCAATCCAAGCACCTAACAATCTCCCCAATGTGGCTCTCGTCACTGCACCATACTTGCGGCCCTCTTTGCAAGCTAAGCGCCTAACAATCTCCCCAGTGTTGCTCTCGCTACTTCGTCATACTTGCGGCCCTCTTTGCAATCAAGCGCCTAACAATCTCCTTAATGTGGTTCTCGCTACTCCGTCATACTTGCGGCCCTCTTTGCAATCCAAGCGCCTAACAATCTCCCTAATGTGGCTCTCGCCACTCCGTCATACTTGCGGCCCTCTTTGCAATCCAAGCGCCTTACAAACTCCCCAAGGTGGCCCCAAGCGCCTAACAATCTCTCCGATGTGGATCTCGTCACTCCGTCATACTTGCGGCCCTCTTTGCAATTCAAGCGCCTAACAATCTCCCCGATGTGGCTCTCGCCAGTCCGCCATACTTGCGGCCCCCTTTGCAATCCAAGCGCCTAACAAACTCCCCAATGTGGCTCTCGTCACTCCGTCATACTTGCGGCCCTCTTGGCAATCCAAGCGCCTAACAATCTCCCCAATGTGGCTCTCGTCGCTCCGTCATACTTGCGGCCCTCTTTGCAATCCAAGTGCCAAACAATCTCCCCAATGTGGCCCTCGTCACACCGCCATACTTGCGGCCCTCTTTGCAATCAGAGCGCCTAACAATCTCCCCAATGTGGCTCTCGTCACTTCATCATACTTGCGGCCCTCTTTGCAATCAGAGCTTCTTACAATCTCCCCAAAGTGTGGATCTCGCCACGCCGCCATTCTTGCGGCCATCTTTGCAATCCAAGCACCTAACAATCTTTCCAATGTGGCTCCCGTCACTGCACCATACTTGCGGCCCTCTTTGCAATCCAAGCGCCTAACAATCTCCCCAGTGTTGCTTTCCCACTCGGTCATACTTGCGGCCCTCTTTGCAATCCAAGCGCCTTACAATCTCCCCAATGTGGCTCTCGTCACACCGTCATACTTGCGGCCCTCTTTGCAATACAAGCGTCTCACAATCTCTCCAATGTGGCTCTCGTCACTCCCCCATAATTGCGGCCCTCTTTGCAATCCAAGTGCCTAACATCTTCCTAATGTGGCTCTCGCCACTCCGCCATACTTGCGGCCCTCTTTGAAATCCAAACGCCTAACAATCTCCCCAATATGGCTCTCGCCAATCCGCCATACTTGTGGCCCTCTTTGCCATCCAAGTGCCTCACATCTCCCAAATGGGCCTGTCGTCACTCTGTCATACTTGCGGCCCTCTTTGCAATCCAAGCGCCTCACAATCTCCTTAATGTGGCTCTCGTAACTCTGACATACTTGCGGCCCTCTTTGCAATCCAAGCGCCTAACAATCTCCCCAATGTGGCTCTCGTCACACCGCCATTCTTGCGGCCTTCTTTGCAATCCAAGCACCTAACAATCTTCCTAATGTGGCTCTCGTCACTGCACCATACTTGCGGCCCTCTTTGCAATCCAAGCGCCTTACAATCTCCTCAGTGTTGCTCTCGCCACTCCGTCATACTTGCGCCCCTCTTTGAAATTCAAGCGCCTAACAATCTCCCCAATGTGGCGCTCGTCACACCGTCATACTTGCGGCCCTCTTTGCAATACAAGCGTCTAACAATCTCTCCAATGTGGCTCTCGTCACTTCACCATACTTGCGGCCCTCTTTGCAATCTAAGTGCCTAACATCTCCCTAATGTGGCTCTCGCCACTCCGCCATACTTTCGGCCCTCTTTGCAATCCAAGCGCCTAACAATCTCCCTAATGTGGCTTTCGCCACTCTGTCATACCTGTGGCCCGCTTTGCAATCCAAGCGTCTAAAAATCTCCTAAGTGTTGCTCTCGCCACTCCGTCATACTTGCGGCCCTCTTTGCAAACCAAGCGCCTAACAATCTCCCCAATGTGGCTCTCGTCACACCATCATACTTGCGGCCCTCTTTGTAATCCAAGCGTCTAATCATACTTGCGGCCCTCTTTGCAATCCAAGCGCCTAACAATCTCCCCGATGTGGCTCTCGCCACTCCGCCATACTTTTGGCCCTCTTTGCAATCCAAGCGCCTAACAAACTCCCCAAGGTGGCCCCAAGCGCCTAACAATCTCTCCGATGTGGATCTCGTCACTCCGTCATACTTGCGGCCCTCTTTGCAATCCAAGCGCCTAACAATCTCCCCGATGTGGTTCTCGCCACTCCGCCATACTTGCGGCCCCCTTTGCAATCCAAGCGCCTCACAAACTCCCCAATGTGGCTCTCGTCACTCCGTCATACTTGCGGCCCTCTTTGCAATCCAAGCGCCTTACAATCTCCCCAGTGTGGCTCTCGTAACTCCACCATACTGGCGGCTCCCTTGGCAATCCAAGCGCCTAACAATCTCCCCAATGTGGCTCTCGTCGCTCTGTCATACTTGCGGCCCTCGTTGCAATCCAAGCGCCTCACAAACTCCCCAATGTGGCTCTCGTCACTCCGTCATACTTGCGGCCCTCTTTGCAATCCAAGCGCCTAACAATCTCTCCAGTGTGGCTCTCGTAACTCCACCATACTTGCGGCCCTCTTGGCTATCCAAGCGCCTAACAATCTCCCAAATGTGGCTCTCGTCGCTCCGTCATACTTGCGGCCCTCTTTGCAATCCAAGTGCCAAACAATCTCCCCAATGTGGCTCTCGTCACACCGTCACTCGTCACACCAGTAGAGTTACTACGTCACCAAGGATTATTGTTGACCTTAAGTTCGACGCTACGACTAACTAGGTACCACCGTTCATCCACAATCGATATTGAAAGTGGAACTTGACAAGAAAATCTTTGAAATTTCGGCGACGCCTCACGTCGCTCACAAAAAACATAGCGACGCGATGAGTTTTTTGAAAGTAGACCATGTTCATATCTACCTTGAGAAGTAACTTTAAGATCCCCCAATTAAACAATATAGCCGTAAAGAATATAATTCTAAAAAACAGAGTGTCTTTGAGCACGTCTTTGACGACGCGTAGCGTCTCTGTTTAAATGGTTAATATAATAATGATTAAAGTTTCTCCGTTGGACATTCATACTCTATACATAAAACATGTTAATGCTTGCCTTGCATTAATGGTTAGCCGAGGAAACATGTTTTAATGTTGGCGTGATGACGAGCTATCTGAATACAACAAGCTATGCCATACATTGAGACCAGTGTGTTATCTACCAGTGTAAGCAACGCTACTTCCATCGATTGGCGTGGCGTACGAAGTAACGTTGTAGCTTCGAATACTTGAGGTCTGGGGTTCGAGACCCGGTACACCCACTCTTTTTTGTTCCACCATTTTCACGCATTAATATCAATGCATCAACGTGAATGGACACGGTTTATTTTTTACCGGTTAAACGGCTCATTGTTACCACAAACGATTTACTCTTTCGCGATCACGCGATCAAGATCTATCAAAGGCAATTTTAAAAAGACAATGTGTTGAAACTGAATTTTTAGAGTTAGTTAAAAAACGGCTTCCTGGATATTCTTGGATGTTTTTTAAATCCAATGAGACCCTCGCTGTCCATAAATCTATCTAGCTTTGGTGTTACAATTACAATAAGAATGAATCGAGATACAATGAGATGTATTCATGCATACATTGAGAGCAGTGGGTTATCTATCAGTGTAAGCGATCCAACTTCCATCGAGTGGCATGGCGTACGGGGTAGCGACGCCGACTAGTGTTTTCGCGGTCCGGGGTTCGAGTCCCGTAACCGGCAGTCTTTTTTTCTTCCATATTCAGACAAGCAAAGTTGAGAAGGGTTTACTAAGGGGAAATTTTTTTTTCAAGCGCTCGTAGCTACCATACGGGATGGTCAAATTTGTTTTTGTATTTTTTTTTATTTTTTTTGAATTAATTATCTAGACATCCTGAAAACAAAAATGTGCTGTTTGCAATCCATGTGCCTAACATATCCCTAATGTGGCTCTCGCCACTCCGTCATACTTGCGGCCCTCTTTGCAATCCAAGCGTCCAACAATCTCCCCAGTGTTGCTCTCGCCACTCCGTCATACTTGCGGCCCTCTTTGCAAACCAAGCGCCTAACAATCTCCCCAATGTGGCTCTCTTCACACCGTCATACTTGCGGCCCTCTTTGCAATCCAAGCGCCTAACAATCTCCCCAATGTGGCTCTCGTCGCTCCGTCATACTGGCGGCCCTCTTTGCAATCCAAGTGCCTAACAATTTCCCCAATGTGGCTCTCTTCACACCGTCATACTTGCGGCCCTCTTTGCAATTCAAACGCCTTACAATCTCCCCAATGTGGCTCTCGTCACTCCACCATACTTGCGGCCCTCTTTGCAATCCAAGTAACTCACATCTCCCAAATGGGCCTGTCGTCACTTCGTCATACTTGCGGCCCTCTTTGCAATCCAAGCGCCTTACAATCTCCCCAATGTTGCTCTCGCCACTCCGTCATACTTGCGGCCCTCTTTGCAAACCAAGCGCCTAACAATCTCCCCAATGTGGCTCTCTTCACACCGTCATACTTGCGGCCCTCTTTGCAATCCAAGCGCCTACTAATCTCCCCAATGTGGCTCTCGTCAAACCGCCATTCTTGCGCCCTCTTTGCAATCCAAGCACCTAACAATCTCCCCAATGTGGCTCTCGTCACTGCACCATACTGGCGGCCCTCTTTGCAATCCAAGCGCCTAACAATCTCCCCAGTGTTGCTCTCGCCACTTCGTCATACTTGCGGCCCTCTTTATAATCAAGCGCCTAACAATCTCCTTAATGTGGTTCTCGCTACTCCGTCATACTTGCGGCCCTCTTTGCAATCCAAGCGCCTTACAATCTCCCTAATGTGGCTCTCGCCACTCCGTCATACTTGCGGCCCTCTTTGCAATCCAGGCGCCTTACAAACTCCCCAAGGTGGCCCCAAGCGCCTAACAATCTCTCCGATGGGGATCTCGTCACTCCGTCATACTTGCGGCCCTCTTTGCAATCCAAGCGCCTAACAATCTCCCCGATGTGGCTCTCGCCATTCCGCCATACTTGCGGCCCCCTTTGCAATCCAAACGCGCCTAACAAACTCCCCAATGTGGCTCTCGTCACTCCGTCATACTTGCGGCCCTCTTGGCAATCCAAGCGCCTAACATTCTCCCCAATGTGGCTCTCTTCGCTCCGTCATACTTGCGGCCCTCTTTGCAATCCAAGTGCAAAACAATCTCCCCAATGTGGCCCTCGTCACACCGCCATACTTGCGGCCCTCTTTGCAATCAGAGCGCCTAACAATCTCCTCAATGTGGCTCTCGTCACTTCATCATACTTGCGGCCCTCTTTGCAATCAGAGCTTCTTACAATCTCCCCGATGTGGATCTCGCCACTCCGCCATTCTTTCGGCCCTCTTTGCAATCCAAGCACCTAACAATCTTTCCAATGTGGCTCTCGTCACTGCACCATACTTGCGACCCTCTTTGCAATCCAAGCGCCTAACAATCTCCCCACTGTTGCTTTCCCACTCGGTCATACTTGCTGCCCTCTTTGCAATCCAAGCGCCTTACAATCTCCCCAATGTGGCTCTCGTCACACCGTCATACTTGTGGCCCTCATTGCAATACAAGCGTCTCACAATCTCTCCAATGTGGCTCTCGTCACTCCCCCATAATTGCGGCCCTCTTTGCAATCCAAGTGCCTAACATCTTCCTAATGTGGCTCTCGCCACTCCGCCATACTTGCGGCCCACTTTGAAATCCAAGCGCCTAACAATCTCCCCAATATGGCTCTCGCCAATCCGCCATACTTGTGGCCCTCTTTGCCATCCAAGTGCCTCACATCTCCCAAATGGGCCTGTCGTCACTCCGTCATACTTGCGGCCCTCTTTGCAATCCAAGCGCCTCACAATCTCCTTAATGTGGCTCTCGTCACTGTGTCATACTTGCAGCCCTCTTTGCAATCCAAGCGCCTAACAATCTCCCCAGTGTTGCTCTCGCCACATCGTCATACTTGCGGCCCTCTTTGCAATCCAAGCGCCTAACAATCTCCCCAATGTGGCTCTCGTCACACCGTCATACTTGCGGCCCTCTTTGCAATATAAGCGTCTAACAATCTCTCCAATGTGGCTCTCGTCACTCCCCCATAATTGCGGCCCTCTTTGCAATCCAAGTGCCTTACATCTCCCTAATGTGGTTTTCGCCAATCCGCCATACTTGCGGCCCTCTTTGAAATCCAAGCGCCTAACAATCTCCCCAATATGGCTCCCGCCACTCCGCCATACTTGCGGCCTTCTTTGCCATCCAACCGCCTAACAATCTCCCCAATGTGGCTCTCGCCACTCCGTCATACTTGCGGCCCTCTTTGCAATCCAAGCGCCTAACAATCTCCCCAATGTGGCTCTTGCCGCTCCGTCATACTTGCGGCCCTCTTTGCAATGCAAGTGCCTTACAATTTCCCCAATGTGGCTCTCTTCACACCGTCATACTTGCGGCCCTCTTTGCAATCCAAACGCCTAACAATCTCCCCAATGTGGCTCTCTTCACTCCAAGATACTTGCGGCCCTCTTTGCAATCCAAGTGCCTCACATCTCCCAAATGGCCCTGTCGCCACTCCATCATCCTTGCGGCACTCTTTGCAATCCAAGGGCCTCACAACCTCCCCAATGTGGCTCTCGTCACTCTGTCATACTTGCGGCCCTCTTTGCAATCCAAGCGCCTAACAATCTCCCCGATGTTGCTCTCGCCACTCCGCTATACTTGCGGCCCTCTTTGCAATCCAAGTGCCTAGCAAACTCCCCAAGGTGGCCCCAAGCGCCTTACAATCTCTCCGATGTGGATCTCGTCACTCCGTCATATTTGCGGCCCTCTTTGCAATCCAAGCGCCTAACAATCTCCCCGATGTGGCTCTCACCACTCCGCCATACTTGCGGCCCCCATTGCAATCCAAGCGCCTAACAAACTCCCAAATGTGGCTCTCGTCACTCCGTCATACTTTCGGCCCTCTTTGCAATCCAAGCGCCTAACAATCTCCCCAGTGTGGCTCTCGTAACTCCACCATACTGGCGGCCCCCTTGGCAATCCAAGCGCCTAACAATCTCCCCAATGTGGCTCTCGTCGCTCTGTCATACTTGCGGCCCTCTTTGCAATCCAAGTGCCAAACAATCTCCCCAATGTGGCTCTCGTCACACCGATATACTTGCGGCCCTCTTTGCAATCCAAGTGCCTTACATTTCCCTAATGTGGCTCTCGCCACTCCGCCATACTTGCGGCCCTCTTTGCAATCAAAGTGCCTAACATATCCCCAATGTATATCTCGTCACTCCGTCATACTTGCGGCCCTCTTTGCAATCCAAGCGCCTCACAAACTCCCCAATGTGGCTCTCGTCACTCCGTCATACTTGCGGCCCTCTTTGCAATCCAAGCACCTAACAATCTCCCCAGTGTGGCTCTCGTAACTCCACCATACTTGCGGCCCTCTTGGCAATCCAAGCGCCTAACAATCTCCCCAATTTGTCTCTCGTCGCTCCGTCATACTTGCGGCGCCAAACAATCTCCCCAATGTGGCTCTCGTCACACCGTCACTCGTCACACCAGTAGAGTTACTACGTCACCAAGGATTATTGTTGACCTTAAGTTCGACGCTACGACTAACTAGGTACCACCGTTCATCCACAATCGGTACCGAAAGTGGAACTTGACAAGAAAATCTTTGAAATTTCGGCGACGCCTCACGTCGCTCACAAAAAACATAGCGACCTGATGATTTTTTTGAAAGTAGACCATGTTCATATCTACCTTGAGAAGTAACTTTAAGATCCCATAATTAAACAATATAGCCGTAAAGAATATAATTCTAAAAAACAGAGTGTCTTTGAGCACGTCTTTGACGACGCGTAGCGTCTCTTGTTAAATTGTTAATATAATAATGATTAGAGTTTCTCCGTTGGACATTCATACTCTATACATAAAACATGTTAATGCTTGCCTTGCATTAATGGTTAGCCGAGGAAACATGTTTTAATGTTGGCGTGATGACGAGCTATCTGAATACAACAAGCTATGCCATACATTGAGACCAGTGTGTTATCTACCAGTGTAAGCAACGCTACTTCCATCGATTGGCGTGGCGTACGAAGTAACGTTGTAGCTTCGAAGACTTGAGGTCTGGGGTTCGAGACCCGGTACACCCACTCTTTTTTGTTCCACCATTTTCACGCATTAATATCAATGCATCAACGTGAATGGACACGGTTTATTTTTTACCGGTTAAACGGCTCGTTGTTACCACAAACGATTTACTCTTTCGCGATCACGCGATCATGATCTATCAAAGGCGATTTTAAAAAGACAATGTGTTGAAACTGAATTTTTAGAGTTAGTTAAAAAACGGCTTCCTGGATATTCTTGGATGTTTTTTAAATCCAATGAGACCCTCGCTGTCCATAAATCTATCTAGCTTTGGTGTTACAATTACAATAAGAATGAATCGAGATACAATGAGATGTATTCATGCATACATTGAGAGCAGTGGGTTATCTATCAGTGTAAGCAATCCAACTTCCATCGAGTGGCATGGCGTACGGGGTAGCGACGCCTAATAGTGTTTTCGCGGTCCGGGGTTCGAGTCCCGTAACCGGCAGTCTTTTTTTCTTCCATATTCAGAGAAGCAAAGTTGAGAAGGGTTTACTAAGGGGAAATTTTTTTTTCAAGCGCTCATAGCTACCATACGGGATGGTCAAATTTGTTTTTGTATATTTATTTATTTTTTTTGCGTTAATTATCTAGACATCCTGAAAACAAAAATGTGCTGTTTGCAATCCATGTGCCTAACATCTCCCTAATGTGGCTCTCGCCACATCGTCACTCTTGCGGCCCTCTTTGCAATCCAAGCGCCTAACAATCTCTCTAATGTGGCTCTCGTCGCTCCGGCATACTTGCGGCCCTCTTGAATCAGAGCGCCTAACAATCTCCCCAATGTGGCTCTCGCCACTCCGTCATACTTGCGGCCCTCTTTGCAATCCAAGCGCCTCACAATCTCCCCAAGGTGGCACTTTCACTCCGTTACTCTTGCGGCCCTCTTTGCAATCCAAGCGCCTAACAATCTCCCCCATGTGGCTCTCGCCACTCCGTCATACTTGCGGCCCTCTTTTCAATCCAAGCGCCTAACAATCTCCCCAATATGGCTCTCGTCACGTTGTCATACTTGCGGCCCTCTTGGCAATCCAAGCGCCTAACAATCTCTCGATGTGGTTCTCGTCACTCCGCCATACTTGCGGCCCTCTTTGCAGTCCAAGCGCCTAACAATCTCCCCAATGTGGCTCTCGTCACACCGTCATGCTTGCGGCCCTCTTTGCAATTCAAGCGCCTAACAATCTCCCCAGTGTGGCTCTCGTCACTCCGCCATACTTGCGGCCCTTTTTGCAATCCAAAAGCCTTACAATCTCCCCAATGTGGCTCTCGCCACTCCGTCATCCTTGCGGCCCTCTTTGCAATCCAAGCGCCTAACAATCTCCCCAATGTGGCTCTCGTCACTCCACCTATATTTGCGGCCCTCTGTGCAATCAAAGCGACTAACAATCTCCCCAGTGTTGCTCTCGCCACTCCGTCAAACTTGCGGCCCTCTTTGCAATCCAAGCGCCTAATTATGTCCCAAATGTGGCTCTCGTCACACCGTCATACTTGCGGCCCTCTTTGCCATCCAAGCGCCTAACAATCTCCCCAATGTGGCTCTCGCCAGTCCGTCATACTTGCGGCCCTCTTTGCAATCAGAGCACCTTACAATCTCCCCGATGTGGCTTTCGCCACTCCGCCATTCTTGCGGCCCTCTTTGCAATCCAAGCACCTAACAATCTCCCCAATATGGCTTTCGTCACTCCACCATACTTGCGGCCCTCTTTGCAATCAAAACGCTTAACAATCTCCCCAATGTGGCTCTCTCAAACCTTCATACTTGCGGCCCTCTTTGCAATCCAAGTGCCTAACATATCCTTAATGTATCTCTCGTCACTCCGTCATACTTGCGGCCCTCTTTGCAATCCAAGCGCCTCACTAACTCCCCAATGTGGCTCTCGTCACTCCGTCATACTTGCGGCCCTCTTTGCAATCCAAGCACCTAACAATCTCCTTAGTGTGGCTCTTGTAACTCCACCATACTTGCGGCCCTCTTGGCAATCCAAGCGCCTAACAATCTCCCCAATTTGGCTCTCGTCGCTCCGTCATACTTGCGGCCCTCTTTGCAATCCAAGTGCCAAACAATCTCCCCAATGTAGCTCTCGTCACACCGTCACTCGTCACACCAGTAGAGTTACTACGTCACCAAGGATTATTGTTGACCTTAAGTTCGACGCTACGACTAACTAGGTACCACCGTTCATCCACAATCGGTACCGAAAGTGGAACTTGACAAGAAAATCTTTGAAATTTCGGCGACGCCTCACGTCGCTCACAAAAAACATAGCGACATGATGATTTTTTTGAAAGTAGACCATGTTCATATCTACCTTGAGAAGTAACTTTAAGATCCCCCAATTAAACAATATAGCCGTAAAGAATAAAATTCTAAAAAACAGAGTGTCTTTGAGCACGTCTTTAACTACGCGTAGCGTCTCTTGTTAAATGGTTAATATATAAATGATTAGAGTTTCTCCGTTGGACATTCATACTCTATACATAAAACATGTTAATGCTTGCCTTGCATTAATGGTTAGCCGAGGAAACATGTATTAATGTTAGCGTGATGACGAGCTATCTGAATACAAAAAGCTATGCCGTACATTGAGACCAGTGTGTTATCTACCAGTGTAAGCAACGCTACTTCCATCGATTGGCGTGGCGTACGAAGTAACGTTGTAGCTTCGATTACTTGAGGTCTGGGGTTCGAGACCCGGTACACCCACTCTTTTTTGTTCCACCATTTTCACGCATTAATATCAATGCATCAACGTGAATGGACACGGTTTATTTTTTACCGGTTAAACGGCTCGTTGTTACCACAAACGATTTACTCTTTCGCGATCACGCGATCAAGATCTATCAAAGGCGATTTTAAAAAGACAATGTGTTGAAACTGAATTTTTAGAGTTAGTTAAAAAACGGCTTCCTGGATATTCTTGGACGTTTTTTAAATCCAATGAGACCCTCGCTGTCCATAAATCTATCAAGCGTTGGTGTTACAATTACAATAAGAATGAATCGAGATACAATGAGATGTATTCATGCATACATTGAGAGCAGTGGGTTATCTATCAGTGTAAGCGATCTAACTTCCATCGAGTGGCATGGCGTACGGGGTAGCGACGCCGACTAGTGTTTTCGCGGTCCGGGGTTCGAGTCCCGTAACCGGCAGTCTTTTTTTCTTCCATATTCAGACAAGCAAAGTTGAGAAGGGTTTACTAAGGGAAATTTTTTTTTTCAAGCGCTCGTAGCTACCATACGGGATGGTCAAATTTGTTTTTGTATTTTTATTTATTTTTTTTGCGTTAATTATCTAGACATCCTGAAAACAAAAATGTGCTGTTTGCAATCCATGTGCCTAACATCTCCCTAATGTGGCTCTCGCCACTCCGTCACTCTTGCGGCCCTCTTTGCAATCCAAGCGCCTAACAATCTCTCTAATGTGGCTCTCGTCGCTCCGTCATACTTGCGGCCCTCTTTGCAATCCAAGCGCCTCACAATCTCCCCAAGGTGGCACTTTCACTCCGTCACTCTTGCGGCCCTCTTTGCAATCCAAGCGCCTTACAATCTCCCCCATGTGGTTCTCGCCACTCCGTCATACTTGCGGCCCTCTTTGCAATCAAAGCGCCTAACAATCTCCCCGATGTGGCTCTCGCCACTCCGTCATACATGCGGCCCTCTTTTCAATCCAAGCGCCTAACAATCTCCCCAATATGGCTCTCGTCACTTTGTCATACTTGCGGCCCTCTTTGCAATCCAAGCGCCTAACAATCTCTCGATGTGGTTCTCGTCACTCCGCCATACTTGCGGCCCTCTTTGCAGTCCTAGTGCCTAACAATCTCCCCAATGTGGCTCTCGTCACACCGTCATGCTTGCGGCCCTCTTTGCAATTCAAGCGCTTTACAATCTCCCCAGTGTGGCTCTCGTCACTCCGCCATACTTGCGGCCCTCTTTAAAATCCAAGCGCCTTACAATCTCCCCAATGTGGCTCTCGCCACTCCGTCATACTTGCGGCCCTCTTTGCAATCCAAGGGCCTTACAATCTCCTCATTGTGGCTCTCGTCACTCCACCTATATTTGCGGCCCTCTGTGCAATCAAAGCGCCTAACAATCTCCCCAGTGTTGCTCTCGCCACTCCGTCAAACTTGCGGCCCTCTTTGTAATCCAAGCGCCTAATTATGTCCCCAATGTAGCTCTCGTCACACCGTCATACTTGCGGCCCTCTTTGCCATCCAAGCGCCTAACAATCTCCCCAATGTGGCTCTCGCCACTCCGTCATACTTGCGGCCCTCTTTGCAATCAGAGCGCCTTACAATCTCCCCGATGTGGCTTTCGCCACTCCGCCATTTTTGCGGCCCTCTTTGCAATCCAAGCGCCTAACAATGTCCCCAATATGGCTCTCGTCATCCACCATACTTGCGGCCCTCTTTGCAATCAAAACGCTTCACAATCTCCCCAATGTGGCTCTCGTCAAACCTTTATACTTGCGTCCCTCTTTGCAATCCAAGTGCCTAACATATCCCCAATGTATCTCTCGTCACTCCGTCATACTTGCGGCCCTCTTTGCAATCCAAGCGCCTCACAAACTCCCCAATGTGGCTCTCGTCACTCCGTCATACTTGCGGCCCTCTTTGCAATCCAAGCGCCTAACAATCTCCCCAGTGTGGCTCTAGTAACTCCACCATCCTTGCGGCCCTCTTGGCAATCCAAGCGCCTAACAATCTCCCCAATATGGCTCTCGTCACTCCACCATTTTTGCGGCCCTCTTTGCAATCAAAACGCTTAACAATCTCCCCAATGTGGCTCTCGTCAAACCTTCATACTTGCGTCCCTCTTTGCAATCCAAGTGCCTAACATATCCCCAATGTATCTCTCGTCACTCCGTCATACTTGCGGCCCTCTTTGCAATCCAAGTGCCTCACAAACTCCCCAATGTGGCTCTCGTCACTCCGTCATACTTGCGGCCCTCTTTGCAATCCAAGCGCCTTACAATCTCCCCAGTGTGGCTCTCGTAACTCCACCATACTTGCGACCCTCTTTGCAATCCAAGCGCCTTACAATCTCCCCAGTGTTGCTTTCCCACTCGGTCATACTTGCTGCCCTCTTTGCAATCCAAGCGCCTTACAATCTCCCCAATGTGGCTCTCGTCACACCGTCATACTTGTGGCCCTCATTGCAATACAAGCGTCTCACAATCTCTCCAATGTGGCTCTCGTCACTCCCCCATAATTGCGGCCCTCTTTGCAATCCAAGTGCCTAACATCTTCCTAATGTGGCTCTCGCCACTCCGCCATACTTGCGGCCCACTTTGAAATCCAAGCGCCTAACAATCTCCCCAATATGGCTCTCGCCAATCCGCCATACTTGTGGCCCTCTTTGCCATCCAAGTGCCTCACATCTCCCAAATGGGCCTGTCGTCACTCCGTCATACTTGCGGCCCTCTTTGCAATCCAAGCGCCTCACAATCTCCTTAATGTGGCTCTCGTCACTGTGTCATACTTGCAGCCCTCTTTGCAATCCAAGCGCCTAACAATCTCCCCAGTGTTGCTCTCGCCACATCGTCATACTTGCGGCCCTCTTTGCAATCCAAGCGCCTAACAATCTCCCCAATGTGGCTCTCGTCACACCGTCATACTTGCGGCCCTCTTTGCAATATAAGCGTCTAACAATCTCTCCAATGTGGCTCTCGTCACTCCCCCATAATTGCGGCCCTCTTTGCAATCCAAGTGCCTAACATCTCCCTAATGTGGTTTTCGCCAATCCGCCATACTTGCGGCCCTCTTTGAAATCCAAGCGCCTAACAATCTCCCCAATATGGCTCCCGCCACTCCGCCATACTTGCGGCCTTCTTTGCCATCCAACCGCCTAACAATCTCCCCAATGTGGCTCTCGCCACTCCGTCATACTTGCGGCCCTCTTTGCAATCCAAGCGCCTAACAATCTCCCCAATGTGGCTCTTGCCGCTCCGTCATACTTGCGGCCCTCTTTGCAATGCAAGTGCCTTACAATTTCCCCAATGTGGCTCTCTTCACACCGTCATACTTGCGGCCCTCTTTGCAATCCAAACGCCTAACAATCTCCCCAATGTGGCTCTCTTCACTCCAAGATACTTGCGGCCCTCTTTGCAATCCAAGTGCCTCACATCTCCCAAATGGCCCTGTCGCCACTCCATCATCCTTGCGGCACTCTTTGCAATCCAAGGGCCTCACAATCTCCCCAATGTGGCTCTCGTCACTCTGTCATACTTGCGGCCCTCTTTGCAATCCAAGCGCCTAACAATCTCCCCGATGTTGCTCTCGCCACTCCGCTATACTTGCGGCCCTCTTTGCAATCCAAGTGCCTAGCAAACTCCCCAAGGTGGCCCCAAGCGCCTTACAATCTCTCCGATGTGGATCTCGTCACTCCGTCATATTTGCGGCCCTCTTTGCAATCCAAGCGCCTAACAATCTCCCCGATGTGGCTCTCACCACTCCGCCATACTTGCGGCCCCCATTGCAATCCAAGCGCCTAACAAACTCCCAAATGTGGCTCTCGTCACTCCGTCATACTTTCGGCCCTCTTTGCAATCCAAGCGCCTAACAATCTCCCCAGTGTGGCTCTCGTAACTCCACCATACTGGCGGCCCCCTTGGCAATCCAAGCGCCTAACAATCTCCCCAATGTGGCTCTCGTCGCTCTGTCATACTTGCGGCCCTCTTTGCAATCCAAGTGCCAAACAATCTCCCCAATGTGGCTCTCGTCACACCGATATACTTGCGGCCCTCTTTGCAATCCAAGTGCCTTACATTTCCCTAATGTGGCTCTCGCCACTCCGCCATACTTGCGGCCCTCTTTGCAATCAAAGTGCCTAACATATCCCCAATGTATCTCTCGTCACTCCGTCATACTTGCGGCCCTCTTTGCAATCCAAGCGCCTCACAAACTCCCCAATGTGGCTCTCGTCACTCCGTCATACTTGCGGCCCTCTTTGCAATCCAAGCACCTAACAATCTCCCCAGTGTGGCTCTCGTAACTCCACCATACTTGCGGCCCTCTTGGCAATCCAAGCGCCTAACAATCTCCCCAATTTGTCTCTCGTCGCTCCGTCATACTTGCGGCGCCAAACAATCTCCCCAATGTGGCTCTCGTCACACCGTCACTCGTCACACCAGTAGAGTTACTACGTCACCAAGGATTATTGTTGACCTTAAGTTCGACGCTACGACTAACTAGGTACCACCGTTCATCCACAATCGGTACCGAAAGTGGAACTTGACAAGAAAATCTTTGAAATTTCGGCGACGCCTCACGTCGCTCACAAAAAACATAGCGACCTGATGATTTTTTTGAAAGTAGACCATGTTCATATCTACCTTGAGAAGTAACTTTAAGATCCCCCAATTAAACAATATAGCCGTAAAGAATATAATTCTAAAAAACAGAGTGTCTTTGAGCACGTCTTTGACGACGCGTAGCGTCTCTTGTTAAATTGTTAATATAATAATGATTAGAGTTTCTCCGTTGGACATTCATTCTCTATACATAAAACATGTTAATGCTTGCCTTGCATTAATGGTTAGCTGAGGAAACATGTTTTAATGTTGGCGTGATGACGAGCTATCTGAATACAACAAGCTATGCCATACATTGAGACCAGTGTGTTATCTACCAGTGTAAGCAACGCTACTTCCATCGATTGGCGTGGCGTACGAAGTAACGTAGTAGCTTCGAAGACTTGAGGTCTGGGGTTCGAGACCCGGTACACCCACTCTTTTTTGTTCCACATTTTCACGCATTAATATCAATGCATCAACGTGAATGGACACGGTTTATTTTTTACCGGTTAAACGGCTCGTTGTTACCACAAACGATTTACTCTTTCGCGATCACGCGATCATGATCTATCAAAGGCGATTTTAAAAAGACAATGTGTTGAAACTGAATTTTTAGAGTTAGTTAAAAAACGGCTTCCTGGATATTCTTGGATGTTTTTTAAATCCAATGAGACCCTCGCTGTCCATAAATCTATCTAGCTTTGGTGTTACAATTACAATAAGAATGAATCGAGATACAATGAGATGTATTCATGCATACATTGAGAGCAGTGGGTTATCTATCAGTGTAAGCAATCCAACTTCCATCGAGTGGCATGGCGTACGGGGTAGCGACGCCTAATAGTGTTTTCGCGGTCCGGGGTTCGAGTCCCGTAACCGGCAGTCTTTTTTTCTTCCATATTCAGAGAAGCAAAGTTGAGAAGGGTTTACTAAGGGGAAATTTTTTTTTCAAGCGCTCATAGCTACCATACGGGATGGTCAAATTTGTTTTTGTATTTTTATTTATTTTTTTTGCGTTAATTATCTAGACATCCTGAAAACAAAAATGTGCTGTTTGCAATCCATGTGCCTAACATCTCCCTCATGTGGCTCTCGCCACACCGTCACTCTTGCGGCCCTCTTTGCAATCCAAGCGCCTAACAATCTCTCTAATGTGGCTCTCGTCGCTCCGGCATACTTGCGGCCCTCTTGAATCAGAGCGCCTAACAATCTCCCCAATGTGGCTCTCGCCACTCCGTCATACTTGCGGCCCTCTTTGCAATCCAAGCGCCTCACAATCTCCCCAAGGTGGCACTTTCACTCCGTTACTCTTGCGGCCCTCTTTGCAATCCAAGCGCCTAACAATCTCCCCCATGTGGCTCTCGCCACTCCGTCATACTTGCGGCCCTCTTTTCAATCCAAGCGCCTAACAATCTCCCCAATATGGCTCTCGTCACTTTGTCATACTTGCGGCCCTCTTGGCAATCCAAGCGCCTAACAATCTCTCGATGTGGTTCTCGTCACTCCGCCATACTTGCGGCCCTCTTTGCAGTCCAAGCGCCTAACAATCTCCCCAATGTGGCTCTCGTCACACCGTCATGCTTGCGGCCCTCTTTGCAATTCAAGCGCCTAACAATCTCCCCAGTGTGGCTCTCGTCACTCCGCCATACTTGCGGCCCTTTTTGCAATCCAAAAGCCTTACAATCTCCCCAATGTTGCTCTCGCCACTCCGTCATCCTTGCGGCCCTCTTTGCAATCCAAGCGCCTAACAATCTCCCCAATGTGGCTCTCGTCACTCCACCTATATTTGCGGCCCTCTGTGCAATCAAAGCGACTAACAATCTCCCCAGTGTTGCTCTCGCCACTCCGTCAAACTTGCGGCCCTCTTTGCAATCCAAGCGCCTAATTATGTCCCAAATGTGGCTCTCGTCACACCGTCATACTTGCGGCCCTCTTTGCCATCCAAGCGCCTAACAATCTCCCCAATGTGGCTCTCGCCAGTCCGTCATACTTGCGGCCCTCTTTGCAATCAGAGCACCTTACAATCTCCCCGATGTGGCTTTCGCCACTCCGCCATTCTTGCGGCCCTCTTTGCAATCCAAGCACCTAACAATCTCCCCAATATGGCTTTCGTCACTCCACCATACTTGCGGCCCTCTTTGCAATCAAAACGCTTAACAATCTCCCCAATGTGGCTCTCTCAAACCTTCATACTTGCGGCCCTCTTTGCAATCCAAGTGCCTAACATATCCTTAATGTATCTCTCGTCACTCCGTCATACTTGCGGCCCTCTTTGCAATCCAAGCGCCTCACTAACTCCCCAATGTGGCTCTCGTCACTCCGTCATACTTGCGGCCCTCTTTGCAATCCAAGCACCTAACAATCTCCTTAGTGTGGCTCTTGTAACTCCACCATACTTGCGGCCCTCTTGGCAATCCAAGCGCCTAACAATCTCCCCAATTTGGCTCTCGTCGCTCCGTCATACTTGCGGCCCTCTTTGCAATCCAAGTGCCAAACAATCTCCCCAATGTAGCTCTCGTCACACCGTCACTCGTCACACCAGTAGAGTTACTACGTCACCAAGGATTATTGTTGACCTTAAGTTCGACGCTACGACTAACTAGGTACCACCGTTCATCCACAATCGGTACCGAAAGTGGAACTTGACAAGAAAATCTTTGAAATTTCGGCGACGCCTCACGTCGCTCACAAAAAACATAGCGACATGATGATTTTTTTGAAAGTAGACCATGTTCATATCTACCTTGAGAAGTAACTTTAAGATCCCCCAATTAAACAATATAGCCGTAAAGAATAAAATTCTAAAAAACAGAGTGTCTTTGAGCACGTCTTTAACTACGCGTAGCGTCTCTTGTTAAATGGTTAATATATAAATGATTAGAGTTTCTCCGTTGGACATTCATACTCTATACATAAAACATGTTAATGCTTGCCTTGCATTAATGGTTAGCCGAGGAAACATGTATTAATGTTAGCGTGATGACGAGCTATCTGAATACAACAAGCTATGCCGTACATTGAGACCAGTGTGTTATCTACCAGTGTAAGCAACGCTACTTCCATCGATTGGCGTGGCGTACGAAGTAACGTTGTAGCTTCGATTACTTGAGGTCTGGGGTTCGAGACCCGGTACACCCACTCTTTTTTGTTCCACCATTTTCACGCATTAATATCAATGCATCAACGTGAATGGACACGGTTTATTTTTTACCGGTTAAACGGCTCGTTGTTACCACAAACGATTTACTCTTTCGCGATCACGCGATCAAGATCTATCAAAGGCGATTTTAAAAAGACAATGTGTTGAAACTGAATTTTTAGAGTTAGTTAAAAAACGGCTTCCTGGATATTCTTGGATGTTTTTTAAATCCAATGAGACCCTCGCTGTCCATAAATCTATCAAGCGTTGGTGTTACAATTACAATAAGAATGAATCGAGATACAATGAGATGTATTCATGCATACATTGAGAGCAGTGGGTTATCTATCAGTGTAAGCGATCCAACTTCCATCGAGTGGCATGGCGTACGGGGTAGCGACGCCGACTAGTGTTTTCGCGGTCCGGGGTTCGAGTCCCGTAACCGGCAGTCTTTTTTTCTTCCATATTCAGACAAGCAAAGTTGAGAAGGGTTTACTAAGGGAAATTTTTTTTTCAAGCGCTCGTAGCTACCATACGGGATGGTCAAATTTGTTTTTGTATTTTTATTTATTTTTTTTGCGTTAATTATCTAGACATCCTGAAAACAAAAATGTGCTGTTTGCAATCCATGTGCCTAACATCTCCCTAATGTGGCTCTCGCCACTCCGTCACTCTTGCGGCCCTCTTTGCAATCCAAGCGCCTAACAATCTCTCTAATGTGGCTCTCGTCGCTCCGTCATACTTGCGGCCCTCTTTGCAATCCAAGCGCCTCACAATCTCCCCAAGGTGGCACTTTCACTCCGTCACTCTTGCGGCCCTCTTTGCAATCCAAGCGCCTTACAATCTCCCCCATGTGGTTCTCGCCACTCCGTCATACTTGCGGCCCTCTTTGCAATCAAAGCGCCTAACAATCTCCCCGATGTGGCTCTCGCCACTCCGTCATACTTGCGGCCCTCTTTTCAATCCAAGCGCCTAACAATCTCCCCAATATGGCTCTCGTCACTTTGTCATACTTGCGGCCCTCTTTGCAATCCAAGCGCCTAACAATCTCTCGATGTGGTTCTCGTCACTCCGCCATACTTGCGGCCCTCTTTGCAGTCCTAGTGCCTAACAATCTCCCCAATGTGGCTCTCGTCACACCGTCATGCTTGCGGCCCTCTTTGCAATTCAAGCGCTTTACAATCTCCCCAGTGTGGCTCTCGTCACTCCGTCATACTTGCGGCCCTCTTTAAAATCCAAGCGCCTTACAATCTCCCCAATGTGGCTCTCGCCACTCCGTCATACTTGCGGCCCTCTTTGCAATCCAAGGGCCTTACAATCTCCTCATTGTGGCTCTCGTCACTCCACCTATATTTGCGGCCCTCTGTGCAATCAAAGCGCCTAACAATCTCCCCAGTGTTGCTCTCGCCACTCCGTCAAACTTGCGGCCCTCTTTGTAATCCAAGCGCCTAATTATGTCCCCAATGTAGCTCTCGTCACACCGTCATACTTGCGGCCCTCTTTGCCATCCAAGCGCCTAACAATCTCCCCAATGTGGCTCTCGCCACTCCGTCATACTTGCGGCCCTCTTTGCAATCAGAGCGCCTTACAATCTCCCCGATGTGGCTTTCGCCACTCCGCCATTTTTGCGGCCCTCTTTGCAATCCAAGCGCCTAACAATGTCCCCAATATGGCTCTCGTCACTCCACCATACTTGCGGCCCTCTTTGCAATCAAAACGCTTCACAATCTCCCCAATGTGGCTCTCGTCAAACCTTTATACTTGCGTCCCTCTTTGCAATCCAAGTGCCTAACATATCCCCAATGTATCTCTCGTCACTCCGTCATACTTGCGGCCCTCTTTGCAATCCAAGCGCCTCACAAACTCCCCAATGTGGCTCTCGTCACTCCGTCATACTTGCGGCCCTCTTTGCAATCCAAGCGCCTAACAATCTCCCCAGTGTGGCTCTAGTAACTCCACCATCCTTGCGGCCCTCTTGGCAATCCAAGCGCCTAACAATCTCCCCAATATGGCTCTCGTCACTCCACCATTTTTGCGGCCCTCTTTGCAATCAAAACGCTTAACAATCTCCCCAAAGTGGCTCTCGTCAAACCTTCATACTTGCGTCCCTCTTTGCAATCCAAGTGCCTAACATATCCCCAATGTATCTCTCGTCACTCCGTCATACTTGCGGCCCTCTTTGCAATCCAAGTGCCTCACAAACTCCCCAATGTGGCTCTCGTCACTCCGTCATACTTGCGGCCCTCTTTGCAATCCAAGCGCCTTACAATCTCCCCAGTGTGGCTCTCGTAACTCCACCATACTTGCGGCCCTCTTGGCAATCCAAGCGCCTAACAATCTCCCCAATGTTGCTCTCGTCGCTCCGTCCTACTTGCGGCCCTCTTTGAAATCTAAGTGCCAAACAATCTCCCCAATGTGGCTCTCGTCACACCGTCACTCGTCACACCAGTAGAGTTACTACGTCACCAAGGATTATTGTTGACCTGAAGTTCGACGCTACGACTAACTAGGTACCACCGTTCATCCACAATCGAAACCGAAAGTGGAACTTGACAAGAAAATCTTTGAAATTGCGGCGACGCCTCACGTCGCTCACAAAAAACATAGCGACGCGATGATTTTTTTGAAAGTAGACCATGTTCATATCTACCTTGAGAAGTAACTATAAGATCCCCCAATTAAACAATATAGCCGTAAAGAATATAATTCTAAAAAACAGAGTGTCTTTGAGCACGTCTTTGACGACGCGTAGCGTCTCTTGTTAAATGGTTAATATAATAATGATTAGAGTTTCTCCGTTGGACATTCATACTCTATACATAAAACATGTTAATGCTTGCCTTGCATTAATGGTTAGCCGAGGAAACATGTTTTAATGTTGGCGTGATGACGAGCTATCTGAATACAACAAGCTATGCCATACATTGAGACCAGTGTGTTATCTACCAGTGTAAGCAACGCTACTTCCATCGATTGGCGTGGCGTACGAAGTAACGTTGTAGCTTCGAATACTTGAGGTCTGGGGTTCGAGACCCGGTACACCCACTCTTTTTTATTCCACCATTTTCACGCATTAATATCAATGCATCAACGTACATGGACACGGGTATTTTTTACCGGTTAAACGGCTCGTTGTTACCACAAACGATTTACTCTTTCGCGATCACGCGATCAAGATCTATCAAAGGCGATTTTAAAAAGACAATGTGTTGAAACTGAATTTTTAGAGTATGTTAAAAAACGGCTTCCTGGATATTCTTGGATGTTTTTTAAATCCAATGAGACCCTCGCTGTCCATAAATCAATCTAGCTTTGGTGTTACAATTACAATAAGAATGAATCGAGATACAATGAGATGTATTCATGCATACATTGAGAGCAGTGGGTTATCTATCAGTGTAAGCGATCCAACTTCCATCGCGTGGCATAGGGTACGGGGGTAGCGACGCCGACTAGTGTTTTCGCGGTCCGGGGTTCGAGTCCCGTAACCGGCAGTCTTTTTTTCTTCCATATTCAGACAAGCAAAGTTGAGAAGGGTTTACTAAGGGGAAATTTTTTTTTCAAGCGCTCGTAGCTACCATACGGGATGTCCAAATTTGTTTTTGTATTTTTATTTATTTTTTTTGCGTTAATTATCTAGACATCCTGAAAACAAAAATGTGCTGTTTGCAATCCATGTGCCTAACATCTCCCTAATGTGGCTCTCGCCACTCCGTCATACTTGCGGCCCTCTTTGCAATCCAAGCGTCTAACAATCTCCCCAGTGTTGCTCTCGCCACTCCGTCATACTTGCGGCCCTCTTTGCAAACCAAAAGCCTAACAATCTCCCCAATGTGGCTCTCTTCACACCGTCATACTTGCGGCCTTCTTTGCAATCCAAGCGCCTAACAATCTCCCCAATGTGGCTCTCGTCGCTCCGTCATACTTGCGGCCCTCTTTGCAATCCAAAAGCCTACTAATTTCCCCAATGTGGCTCTCTTCACACCGTCATACTTGCGGCCCTCTTTTCAATCCAAACGCCTAACAATCTCCCTAATGTGGTTCTCGTCACTCCACCATACTTGCGGCCCTCTTTGCAATCCAAGCACCTAACAATCTTCCCAAAGTGGCTCTCGTCACTGCACCATACTTGCGGCCCTCTTTGCAATCCAAGCGCCTAACAATCTCCCCAGTGTTGCTCTCGTCACTCCACCATACCTGCGGCCCTCTTTGCAATCCAAGTGCCTAACAATCTCCCCAATATGGCTCTCGCCACTCCGCCATACTTGCGGCCCTCTTTGCAATCCAAGCGCCTAACAATCTCCCCAAGGTGGCACTTTCACTCCGTCACTCTTGCGGCCCTCTTTGCAATCCAAGCGCCTAACAATCTCTCCAATGTGGCTCTCGTCACTCTGGCATACTTGCGGCCCTCTTGAATCAGAGCGCCTAACAATCTCCCCAATGTGGCCCTCGCCACTCCGTCATACTTGCGGCCCTCTTTGCAATCCAAGCGCCTCACAATCTCCTCAAGGTGGCACTTTCACTCCGTCACTCTTGCGGCCCTCTTTGCAATCCAAGCGCCTAACAATCTCCCCCATGTGGTTCTCGCCACTCCGTCATACTTGCGGCCCTCTTTGCAATCAAAGCGCCTAACAATCTCCCCGATGTGGCTCTCGCCACTCCGTCATACTTGCGGCCCTCTTTTCAATCCAAGCGCCTAACAATCTCCCCAATGTGGCTCTCGTCACTTTGTCATACTTGCGGCCCTCTTTGCAATCCAAGCGCCTAACAATCTCTCGATGTGGTTCTCGTCACTCCGCCATACTTGCGGCCCTCTTTGCAGTCCAAGCGCCTAACAATCTCCCCAATGTGGCTCTCGTCACACCGCCATGCTTGCGGCCCTCTTTGCAATTCAAGCGCCTAACAATCTCCCCAGTGTGGCTCTCGTCACTCCGCCATACTTGCGGCCTTCTTTGCAATCCAAAAGCCTAACAATCTCCCCAATGTGGCTCTCGCCACTCCGTCATCCTTGCGGCCCTCTTTGCAATCCAAGCGCCTAACAATCTCCCCAATGTGGCTCTCGTCAATCCACCTATATTTGCGGCCCTCTGTGCAATCAAAGCGCCTAACAATCTCCCCAGTGTTGCTCTCGCCACTCCGTCAAACTTGCGGCCCTCTTTGCAATCCAAGCGCCTAATTATGTTCCCAATGTGGCTCTCGTCACACCGTCATACTTGCGGCCCTCTTTGCCATCCAAGCGCCAAACAATCTCCCCAATAAGGCATTCGCCACTCCGTCATACTTGCGGCCCTCTTTGCAATCAAAGCGCCTAACCATCTCCCCGATGTGGCTCTCGCCACTCCGTCATACTTGCGGCCCTCTTTTCAATCCAAGCGCCTAACAATCTCCCCAATGTGGCTCTCGTCACTTTGTCATACTTGCGGCCCTCTTTGCAATCCAAGCGCCTAACAATCTCTCGATGTGGTTCTCGTCACTCCACCATACTTGCGGCCCTCTTTGCAGTCCAAGCGCCTAACAATCTCCCCAATGTGGCTCTCTTCACATTGCCATGCTTGCGGCCCTCTTTGCAATTCAAGCGTCTAACAATCTCCCCAGTGTGGCTCTCGTCACTCCGCCATACTTGCGGCCCTCTTTGCAATCCAAGCGCCTTACAATCTGCCCAATGTGGCTCTCGCCACTCCGTCATACTTGCGGCCCTCTTTGCAATCCAAGCGCCTTACAATCTCCCCAATGTGGCTTTTGTCACTCCACCTATATTTGCGGCCCTCTGTTTAATCAAAGCGCCTAACAATCTCCCCAGTGTTGCTCTTGCCACTCCGTCAAACTTGCGGCCCTCTTTGCAATCCAAGCGCCTAATTATGTCCCTAATGTAGCTTTCGTCACACCGTCATACTTGCGGCCCTCTTTGCCATCCAAGCGCCTAACAATCTCCCCAATGTGGCTCTCGCCACTCCGTCATACTTGCGGCCCTCTTTGCAATCAGAGCGCCTTACAATCTCCCCGATGTGGATTTCGCCACTCCACCATTTTTGCGGCCCTCTTTGCAATCTAAGCGCCTAACAATCTCCCCAATATGGCTCTCGTCACTCCACCATACTTGCGGCCCTCTTTGCAATCAAAACGCTTAACAATCTCCCCAATGTGGCTCTCGTCAAACCTTCATACTTGCGGCCCTCTTTGCAATCCAAGTGCCTAACATATCCCCAATGTATCTCTCGTCACTCCGTCATACTTGCGGCCCTCTTTGCAATCACAGCGCCTAACAATCTCCCCGATGGGGCTCTCGCCACTCCGTCATACTTGCGGCCCTCTTTTCAATCCAAGCGCCTAACAATCTCCCCAATGTGGCTCTCGTCACTTTGTCATACTTGCGGCAATCTTTGCAATCCAAGCGCCTAACAATCTCTCGATGTGGTTCTCGTCACTCCGCAATACTTGCGGCCCTCTTTGCAATCTAAAAGCCTAACAATCTCTCCAATGTGGCTCTCGCCACTCCGTCATCCTTGCGGCCCTCTTTGCAATCCAAGCGCCTAACAATCTCCCCAATGTGGCTCTCGTCACTCTACCTATATTTGCGGCCCTCTGTGCAATCAAAGCGCCTAACAATCTCTTCAGTGTTGCTCTCGCCACTCCGTCAAACTTGCGGCCCTCTTTGCAATCCAAGCGCCTAATTATGTCCCCAATGTGGCTCTCGTCACACCGTCATACTTGCGGCCCTCTTTTCCATCCAAGCGCCTAACAATCTCCCCAATGTGGCTCTCGCCACTCCGTCATACTTGCGGCCCTCTTTGCAATCAGAGCGCCTTACAATCTCCCCGATGTGGCTTTCGCCACTCCGCCATTCTTGCGGCCCTCTTTGCAATCCAAGCGCCTAATAATCTCCCCAATATGGCTCTCGTCTATCCACCATACTTGCGGCCCTCTTTGCAATCCAAGCGCCTAATTATGTCCCCAATGTGGCTCTCGTCACTCCGTCATACTTGCGGCCCTCCTTGCAATCAAAGCGCATATAAAATCTCCCCGATGTGGCTCTCGTCACACCGTCATACTTGCGGCCCTCTTTTCAAACAAGGGCCTTACAATCTCCCCAGTGTTGCTTTCCCACTCCGTCATACTTGCGGCCCTCTTTGCAATCCAAGCGCCTAACAATCTCCCCAATGTGGCTCACGTCACACCGTCATACTTGCGGCCCTCTTTGCAATACAAGCGTCTCACAATCTCTCCAATGTGGCTCTCGTCACTCCCCCATACTTGCGGCCCTCTTTGCAATCCAAGTGCCTAACAATCTCCCCAATATGGGCTTCGCCACTCCGCCATACTTGCGGCCCTCTTTGCAATCCAAGCGCCTAACAATCTCCCCAAGGTGGCACTTTCACTCCGTCACTCTTGCGGCCCTCTTTGCAATCCAAGCGCCTAACAATCTCTCCAATGTGGCTCTCGTCACTCCGGCATACTTGCGGCCCTCTTGAATCAGAGCGCCTAACAATCTCCCCAATGTGGCTCTCGCCACTCCGTCATACTTTCGGCCCTCTTTGCAATCCAAGCGCCTCACAATCTCCCCAAGGTGGCACTTTCACTCCGTCACTCTTGCGGCCCTCTTTGCAATCCAAGCGCCTAACAATCTCCCCCATGTGGTTCTCGCCACTCCGTCATACTTGCGGCCCTCTTTGCAATCCAAGTGCCTCACAAACTCCCCAATGTGGCTCTCGTCACTCCGTCATACTTGCGGCCCTCTTTGCAATCCAAGCGCCTTACAATCTCCCCAGTGTGGCTCTCGTAACTCCACCATACTTGCGGCCCTCTTGGCAATCCAAGCGCCTAACAATCTCCCCAATGTTGCTCTCGTCGCTCCGTCCTACTTGCGGCCCTCTTTGAAATCTAAGTGCCAAACAATCTCCCCAATGTGGCTCTCGTCACACCGTCACTCGTCACACCAGTAGAGTTACTACGTCACCAAGGATTATTGTTGACCTGAAGTTCGACGCTACGACTAACTAGGTACCACCGTTCATCCACAATCGAAACCGAAAGTGGAACTTGACAAGAAAATCTTTGAAATTGCGGCGACGCCTCACGTCGCTCACAAAAAACATAGCGACGCGATGATTTTTTTGAAAGTAGACCATGTTCATATCTACCTTGAGAAGTAACTATAAGATCCCCCAATTAAACAATATAGCCGTAAAGAATATAATTCTAAAAAACAGAGTGTCTTTGAGCACGTCTTTGACGACGCGTAGCGTCTCTTGTTAAATGGTTAATATAATAATGATTAGAGTTTCTCCGTTGGACATTCATACTCTATACATAAAACATGTTAATGCTTGCCTTGCATTAATGGTTAGCCGAGGAAACATGTTTTAATGTTGGCGTGATGACGAGCTATCTGAATACAACAAGCTATGCCATACATTGAGACCAGTGTGTTATCTACCAGTGTAAGCAACGCTACTTCCATCGATTGGCGTGGCGTACGAAGTAACGTTGTAGCTTCGAATACTTGAGGTCTGGGGTTCGAGACCCGGTACACCCACTCTTTTTTATTCCACCATTTTCACGCATTAATATCAATGCATCAACGTACATGGACACGGGTATTTTTTACCGGTTAAACGGCTCGTTGTTACCACAAACGATTTACTCTTTCGCGATCACGCGATCAAGATCTATCAAAGGCGATTTTAAAAAGACAATGTGTTGAAACTGAATTTTTAGAGTTAGTTAAAAAACGGCTTCCTGGATATTCTTGGATGTTTTTTAAATCCAATGAGACCCTCGCTGTCCATAAATCTATCTAGCTTTGGTGTTACAATTACAATAAGAATGAATCGAGATACAATGAGATGTATTCATGCATACATTGAGAGCAGTGGGTTATCTATCAGTGTAAGCGATCCAACTTCCATCGCGTGGCATAGGGTACGGGGTAGCGACGCCGACTAGTGTTTTCGCGGTCCGGGGTTCGAGTCCCGTAACCGGCAGTCTTTTTTTCTTCCATATTCAGACACGCAAAGTTGAGAAGGGTTTACTAAGGGGAAATTTTTTTTTCAAGCGCTCGTAGCTACCATACGGGATGTCCAAATTTGTTTTTGTATTTTTATTTATTTTTTTTGCGTTAATTATCTAGACATCCTGAAAACAAAAATGTGCTGTTTGCAATCCATGTGCCTAACATCTCCCTAATGTGGCTCTCGCCACTCCGTCATACTTGCGGCCCTCTTTGCAATCCAAGCGTCTAACAATCTCCCCAGTGTTGCTCTCGCCACTCCGTCATACTTGCGGCCCTCTTTGCAAACCAAAAGCCTAACAATCTCCCCAATGTGGCTCTCTTCACACCGTCATACTTGCGGCCTTCTTTGCAATCCAAGCGCCTAACAATCTCCCCAATGTGGCTCTCGTCGCTCCGTCATACTTGCGGCCCTCTTTGCAATCCAAAAGCCTACTAATTTCCCCAATGTGGCTCTCTTCACACCGTCATACTTGCGGCCCTCTTTTCAATCCAAACGCCTAACAATCTCCCTAATGTGGTTCTCGTCACTCCACCATACTTGCGGCCCTCTTTGCAATCCAAGCACCTAACAATCTTCCCAAAGTGGCTCTCGTCACTGCACCATACTTGCGGCCCTCTTTGCAGTCCAAGCGCCTAACAATCTCCCCAGTGTTGCTCTCGTCACTCCACCATACCTGCGGCCCTCTTTGCAATCCAAGTGCCTAACAATCTCCCCAATATGGCTCTCGCCACTCCGCCATACTTGCGGCCCTCTTTGCAATCCAAGCGCCTAACAATCTCCCCAAGGTGGCACTTTCACTCCGTCACTCTTGCGGCCCTCTTTGCAATCCAAGCGCCTAACAATCTCTCCAATGTGGCTCTCGTCACTCTGGCATACTTGCGGCCCTCTTGAATCAGAGCGCCTAACAATCTCCCCAATGTGGCCCTCGCCACTCCGTCATACTTGCGGCCCTCTTTGCAATCCAAGCGCCTCACAATCTCCTCAAGGTGGCACTTTCACTCCGTCACTCTTGCGGCCCTCTTTGCAATCCAAGCGCCTAACAATCTCCCCCATGTGGTTCTCGCCACTCCGTCATACTTGCGGCCCTCTTTGCAATCAAAGCGCCTAACAATCTCCCCGATGTGGCTCTCGCCACTCCGTCATACTTGCGGCCCTCTTTTCAATCCAAGCGCCTAACAATCTCCCCAATGTGGCTCTCGTCACTTTGTCATACTTGCGGCCCTCTTTGCAATCCAAGCGCCTAACAATCTCTCGATGTGGTTCTCGTCACTCCGCCATACTTGCGGCCCTCTTTGCAGTCCAAGCGCCTAACAATCTCCCCAATGTGGCTCTCGTCACACCGCCATGCTTGCGGCCCTCTTTGCAATTCAAGCGCCTAACAATCTCCCCAGTGTGGCTCTCGTCACTCCGCCATACTTGCGGCCTTCTTTGCAATCCAAAAGCCTAACAATCTCCCCAATGTGGCTCTCGCCACTCCGTCATCCTTGCGGCCCTCTTTGCAATCCAAGCGCCTAACAATCTCCCCAATGTGGCTCTCGTCAATCCACCTATATTTGCGGCCCTCTGTGCAATCAAAGCGCCTAACAATCTCCCCAGTGTTGCTCTCGCCACTCCGTCAAACTTGCGGCCCTCTTTGCAATCCAAGCGCCTAATTATGTTCCCAATGTGGCTCTCGTCACACCGTCATACTTGCGGCCCTCTTTGCCATCCAAGCGCCAAACAATCTCCCCAATAAGGCATTCGCCACTCCGTCATACTTGCGGCCCTCTTTGCAATCAAAGCGCCTAACCATCTCCCCGATGTGGCTCTCGCCACTCCGTCATACTTGCGGCCCTCTTTTCAATCCAAGCGCCTAACAATCTCCCCAATGTGGCTCTCGTCACTTTGTCATACTTGCGGCCCTCTTTGCAATCCAAGCGCCTAACAATCTCTCGATGTGGTTCTCGTCACTCCACCATACTTGCGGCCCTCTTTGCAGTCCAAGCGCCTAACAATCTCCCCAATGTGGCTCTCTTCACATTGCCATGCTTGCGGCCCTCTTTGCAATTCAAGCGTCTAACAATCTCCCCAGTGTGGCTCTCGTCACTCCGCCATACTTGCGGCCTTCTTTGCAATCCAAAAGCCTAACAATCTCCCCAATGTATCTCTCGTCACTCCGTCATGCTTGCGGCCCTCTTTGCAATTCAAGCGCCTTACAATCTCCCCAGTGTGGCTCTCGTCACTCCGCCATACTTGCGGCCCTCTTTGCAATCCAAGCGCCTTACAATCTGCCCAATGTGGCTCTCGCCACTCCGTCATACTTGCGGCCCTCTTTGCAATCCAAGCGCCTTACAATCTCCCCAATGTGGCTTTTGTCACTCCACCTATATTTGCGGCCCTCTGTTTAATCAAAGCGCCTAACAATCTCCCCAGTGTTGCTCTTGCCACTCCGTCAAACTTGCGGCCCTCTTTGCAATCCAAGCGCCTAATTATGTCCCTAATGTAGCTTTCGTCACACCGTCATACTTGCGGCCCTCTTTGCCATCCAAGCGCCTAACAATCTCCCCAATGTGGCTCTCGCCACTCCGTCATACTTGCGGCCCTCTTTGCAATCAGAGCGCCTTACAATCTCCCCGATGTGGATTTCGCCACTCCACCATTTTTGCGGCCCTCTTTGCAATCTAAGCGCCTAACAATCTCCCCAATATGGCTCTCGTCACTCCACCATACTTGCGGCCCTCTTTGCAATCAAAACGCTTAACAATCTCCCCAATGTGGCTCTCGTCAAACCTTCATACTTGCGGCCCTCTTTGCAATCCAAGTGCCTAACATATCCCCAATGTATCTCTCGTCACTCCGTCATACTTGCGGCCCTCTTTGCAATCACAGCGCCTAACAATCTCCCCGATGGGGCTCTCGCCACTCCGTCATACTTGCGGCCCTCTTTTCAATCCAAGCGCCTAACAATCTCCCCAATGTGGCTCTCGTCACTTTGTCATACTTGCGGCAATCTTTGCAATCCAAGCGCCTAACAATCTCTCGATGTGGTTCTCGTCACTCCGCAATACTTGCGGCCCTCTTTGCAATCTAAAAGCCTAACAATCTCTCCAATGTGGCTCTCGCCACTCCGTCATCCTTGCGGCCCTCTTTGCAATCCAAGCGCCTAACAATCTCCCCAATGTGGCTCTCGTCACTCTACCTATATTTGCGGCCCTCTGTGCAATCAAAGCGCCTAACAATCTCTTCAGTGTTGCTCTCGCCACTCCGTCAAACTTGCGGCCCTCTTTGCAATCCAAGCGCCTAATTATGTCCCCAATGTGGCTCTCGTCACACCGTCATACTTGCGGCCCTCTTTTCCATCCAAGCGCCTAACAATCTCCCCAATGTGGCTCTCGCCACTCCGTCATACTTGCGGCCCTCTTTGCAATCAGAGCGCCTTACAATCTCCCCGATGTGGCTTTCGCCACTCCGCCATTCTTGCGGCCCTCTTTGCAATCCAAGCGCCTAATAATCTCCCCAATATGGCTCTCGTCTATCCACCATACTTGCGGCCCTCTTTGCAATCCAAGCGCCTAATTATGTCCCCAATGTGGCTCTCGTCACTCCGTCATACTTGCGGCCCTCCTTGCAATCAAAGCGCATATAAAATCTCCCCGATGTGGCTCTCGTCACACCGTCATACTTGCGGCCCTCTTTTCAAACAAGGGCCTTACAATCTCCCCAGTGTTGCTTTCCCACTCCGTCATACTTGCGGCCCTCTTTGCAATCCAAGCGCCTAACAATCTCCCCAATGTGGCTCACGTCACACCGTCATACTTGCGGCCCTCTTTGCAATACAAGCGTCTCACAATCTCTCCAATGTGGCTCTCGTCACTCCCCCATACTTGCGGCCCTCTTTGCAATCCAAGTGCCTAACAATCTCCCCAATATGGGCTTCGCCACTCCGCCATACTTGCGGCCCTCTTTGCAATCCAAGCGCCTAACAATCTCCCCAAGGTGGCACTTTCACTCCGTCACTCTTGCGGCCCTCTTTGCAATCCAAGCGCCTAACAATCTCTCCAATGTGGCTCTCGTCACTCCGGCATACTTGCGGCCCTCTTGAATCAGAGCGCCTAACAATCTCCCCAATGTGGCTCTCGCCACTCCGTCATACTTTCGGCCCTCTTTGCAATCCAAGCGCCTCACAATCTCCCCAAGGTGGCACTTTCACTCCGTCACTCTTGCGGCCCTCTTTGCAATCCAAGCGCCTAACAATCTCCCCCATGTGGTTCTCGCCACTCCGTCATACTTGCGGCCCTCTTTGCAATCAAAGCGCCTAACAATCTCCACGATGTGGCTCTCGTTTTCCGTCATACTTGCGGCCCTCTTTTCAATCCAAGCGCCTAACAATCTCCCCAATGTGGCTCTCGTCACTTTTTGCAATCCAAGCGCCTAACAATCTCTCGATGTGGTTCTCGTCACTCCGCCATACTTGCGGCCCTCTTTGCAGTCCAAGCGCCTAACAATCTCCCCAATGTGGCTCTCGTCACACCGCCATGCTTGCGGCCCTCTTTGCAGTCCAAGCGCCTAACAATCTCCCCAATGTGGCTCTCGTCACTCCACCTATATTTGCGGCCCTCTGTGCAATCAAAGCGCCTAACAATCTCCCCAGTGTTGCTCTCGCCACTCCGTCAAACTTGCGGCCCTCTTTGCAATCCAAGCGCCTAATTATGTCCCCAATGTGGCTCTCGTCACACCGTCATACTTGCGGCCCTGTTTGCCATCCAAGCGCCTAACAATCTCCCCAATGTGGCATTCGCCACTCCGTCATCCTTGCGACCCTCTTTGCAATCAGAGCGCCTTACAATCTCTACGATGTGGCTTTCGCCACTCCGCCATTATTGCGGCCCTCTTTGCAATCCAAGCGCCTTACAATCTCCTCAATATGGCTCTTGTCACTCCACCATACTTGCGGCCCTCTTTGCAATCAAAACGCTTAACAATCTCCCCAATGTGGCTCTCGTCAAACCTTCATACTTGCGGCCCTCTTTGCAATCCAAGTGCCTAACATATCCCCAATGTATCTCTCGTCACTCCGTCATACTTGCGGCCCTCTTTGCAATCCAAGCGCCTCACAAACTCCCCAATGTGGCTCTCGTCACTCCGTCATACTTGGGGCCCTCTTTGCAATCCAAGTGCCTGACATCTCCCAAATGGGCCTGTTGTCACTCCATCATACTTGCGGCCCTCTTTGCAATCCAAGCGCCTCACAATCTCCTCAATGTGGCTCTCGTCACTCTGTCATACTTGCGTCAATCCAAGCGCCTAACAATCTCCCCGATGTGGCTCTCGCCACTCCGCCATACTTGCGGCCCTCTTTGCAATCCAAGCGCCTAGCAAACTCCCCAAGGTGGCCCCAAGCGCCTAACAATCTCCCCGATGTGGATCTCGTCACTCCGTCATACTTGCGGCCCTCTTTGCAATCCAAGCGCCTAACAATCTCTTCGATGTGGCTCTCGCCACTCCGCCATACTTGCGGCCCCCTTTGCAATCCAAGCGCCTTACAAACTCCCCAATGTGGCTCTCGTCACTCCGTCATACTTGCGGCCCTCTTTGCAATCCAAGCGCCTTACAATCTCCCCAGTGTGGCTCTCGTAACTCCACCATACTGGCGGCCCCCTTGGCAATCCAAGCGCCTAACAATCTCCCCAATGTGGCTCTCGTCGCTCTGTCATACTTGCGGCCCTCTTTGCAATCCAAGTGCCAAACAATCTCCCCATTGTGGGTCTCGTCACACCGCCATACTTGCGGCCCTCTTTGCAATCCAAGTGCCTTACATTTCCCTAATGTGGCTCTCGCCACTCCGCCATACTTGCGGCCCTCTTTGCAATCCAAGCGCCTAACAATCTCCCTTATGTGGCTCTCGCCACTCCGTCATACTTGCGGCCCCCTTTGCAATCCAAGCGCATAACAATCTCCCCAATATGGCTCTTTGCAATCAGAGCGCCTTACAATCTCCCCGATGTGGATCTCGCCACTCCGTCATTCTTGCGGCCCTCTTTGCAATCCAAGCGCCTAACAATCTCCCCAATGTGGCTCTCGTCACTCCACCTATATTTTCGGCCCTCTGTGCAATCAAAGCGCCTAACAATCTCCCCAGTGTTGCTCTCGCCACTCCGTCAAACTTGCGGCCCTCTTTGCAATCCAAGCGCCTAATTATGTCCCCAATGTGGCTCTCATCACCGTCATACTTGCGGCCCTCTTTGCCATCCAAGCGCCTAACAATCTCCCCAATGTGGCTCTCGCCACTCCGTCATACTTGCGGCCCTCTTTGCAATCAGAGCGCCTTACAATCTCCCCGATGTGGTGTCGCCACTCCGCCATTATTGCGGCCCTCTTTGCAGCCCTCTTTGCAATCAAAACGCTTAAAAATCTCCCCAATGTGGCTCTCGTCAAACCTTCATACTTGCGGCCCTCTTTGCAGTCCAAGTGCCTAACATATCCCCAATGTATCGCTCGTCACTCCGTCATACTTGCGGCCCTCTTTGCAATCCAAGCGCCTCACAAACTCCCTAATGTGGCTCTCGTCACTCCGTCATACTTGCGGCCCTCTTTGCAATCCAAGCGCCTAACAATCTCCCCAGTGTGGCTCTCGTAACTCCACCATACTTGCGGCCCTCTTGGCAATCCAAGCGCCTAACAATCTCCCCAATTTGGCTCTCGTCGCTCCGTCATACTTGCGGCCCTCTTTGCAATCCAAGTGCCAAACAATCTCCCCAATGTGGCTCTCGTCCCAAAGTCACTCGTCACACCAGTAGAGTTACTACGTCACCAAGGATTATTCTTGACCTTAAGTTCGACGCTACGACTTACTAGGTACCACCGTTCATCCACAATCGGTACCGAAAGTGGAACTTGACAAGAAAATCTTTGAAATTTCGGCGACGCCTCACGTCGCTCACAAAAAACATAGCGACCTGATGATTTTTTTGAAAGTAGACCATGTTCATATCTACCTTGAAAAGTAACTTTAAGATCCCCCAATTAAACAATATAGCCGTAAAGAATATAATTCTAAAAAACAGCGTGTCTTTGAGCACGTCTTTGACGACGCGTAGCGTCTCTTGTTAAATGGTTAATATAATAATGATTAGAGTTTCTCCGTTGGACATTCATACTCTATACATAAAACATGTTAATGCTTGCCTTGCCTTAATGGTTAGCCGAGGAAACATGTTTTAATGTTGGCTTGATGACGAGCTATCTGAATACAACAAGCTATGCCATACATTGAGACCAGTGTGTTATCTACCAGTGTAAGCAACGCTACTTCCATCGATTGGCGTGGCGTACGAAGTAACGTTGTAGCTTCGAATACTTGAGGTCTGGGGTTCGAGACCCGGTACACCCACTCTTTTTTGTTCCACCATTTTCACGCATTAATATCAATGCATCAACGTGAATGGACACGGTTTATTTTTTACCGGTTAAACGGCTCGTTGTTACCACAAACGATTTACTCTTTCGCGATCACGCGATCAAGATCTATCAAAGGCGATTTTAAAAAGACAATGTGTTGAAACTAAATTTTTAGAGTTAGTTAAAAAACGGCTTCCTGGATATTCTTGGATGTTTTTTAAATCCAATGAGACCCTCGCTGTCCATAAATCTATCTAGCTTTGGTGTTACAATTACAATAAGAATGAATCGAGATACAATGAGATGTATTCATGCATACATTGAGAGCAGTGGGATATCTATCAGTGTAAGCGATCCAACTTCCATCGAGTGGCATGGC
The DNA here is from genome assembly GCA_945910005.1 of Isoperla grammatica. NCBI lineage: Eukaryota > Metazoa > Arthropoda > Insecta > Plecoptera > Perlodidae > Isoperla > Isoperla grammatica. Next base: position 41,000,872 of record OX246748.1, on the reverse strand, counting down.
GTACGGGGTAGCGACGCCGACTAGTGTTTTCGCGGTCCGGGGTTCGAGTCCCGTAACCGGCAGTCTCTTTTTCTTCCATATTCAGAGAAGCAAAGTTGAGAAGGGTTTACTAAGGGGAAATTTTTTTTTCAAGCGCTCGTAGCTACCATACGGGATGGTAAAATTTGTTTTTGTATTTTTATTTATTTTTTTTGAGTTAATTATCTAGACATCCTGAAATTAAAAATGTGCTGTGTGCAATCCATGTGCCTAACATCTCCCTAATGTGGCTATCGCCACTCCGTCACTCTTGCGGCCCTCTTTGCAATCCAAGCGCCTAACAATCTCCCTGATTTGGCTTTCGCCACTCCGTCATACTTGCGGCCCTCTTTTCAATCCAAGCGCCTAACAATCTCCCCAATGTGGCTCTCGTCACTTTGTCATACTTGCGGCCCTCTTTGCAATCCAAGCGCCTAACAATCTCTCGATGTGGTTCTCGTCACTCCGCCATACTTGCGGCCCTCTTTGCAGTCCTAGCGCCTAACAATCTCCCCAATGTGGCTCTCGTCACACCGTCATGCTTGCGGCCCTCTTTGCAATTCAAGCGCCTTACAATCTCCCCAGTGTGGCTCTCGTCACTCCGCCATACTTGCGGCCCTCTTTGCAATCCAAGCGCCTTACAATCTGCCCAATGTGGCTCTCGCCACTTCGTCATACTTGCTGCCCTCTTTGCAATCCAAGCGCCTTACAATCTCCCCAATGTGGTTTTCGTCACTCCACCTATATTTGCGGCCCTCTGTTTAATCAAAGCGCCTAACAATCTCCCCAGTGTTGCTCTTGCCACTCCGTCAAACTTGCGGCCCTCTTTGCAATCCAAGCGCCTAATTATGTCCCTAATGTAGCTCTCGTCACACCGTCATACTTGCGGCCCTCTTTGCCATCCAAGCGCCTAACAATCTCCCCAATGTGGCTCTCGCCACTCCGTCATACTTGCGGCCCTCTTTGCAATCAGAGCGCCTTACAATCTCCCCGATGTGGATTTCGCCACTCCACCATTTTTGCGGCCCTCTTTGCAATCCAAGCGCCTAACAATCTCCCCAATATGGCTCTCGTCACTCCACCATACTTGCGGCCCTCTTTGCAATCAAAACGCTTAACAATATCCCCAATGTGGCTCTCGTCAAACCTTCATACTTGCGGCCCTCTTTGCAATCCAAGTGCCTAACATATCCCCAATGTATCTCTCGTCACTCCGTCATACTTGCGGCCCTCTTTGCAATCACAGCGCCTTACAATCTCCCCGATGGGGCTCTCGCCACTCCGTCATACTTGCGGCCCTCTTTTCAATCCAAGCGCCTAACAATCTCCCCAATGTGGCTCTCGTCACTTTGTCATACTTGCGGCAATCTTTGAAATCCAAGCGCCTAACAATCTCTCGATGTGGTTCTCGTCACTCCGCAATACTTGCGGCCCTCTTTGCAATCTAAAAGCCTAACAATCTCTCCAATGTGGCTCTCGCCACTCCGTCATCCTTGCGGCCCTCTTTGCAATCCAAGCGCCTAACAATCTCCCCAATGTGGCTCTCGTCACTCCACCTATATTTGCGGCCCTCTGTGCAATCAAAGCGCCTAACAATCTCCCCAGTGTTGCTCTCGCCACTCCGTCAAACTTGCGGCCCTCTTTGCAATCCAAGCGCCTAATTATGTCCCCAATGTGGCTCTCGTCACACCTTCATACTTGCGGCCCTCTTTGCCATCCAAGCGCCTAACAATCTCCCCAATGTGGCTCTCGCCACTCCGTCATACTTGCGGCCCTCTTTGCAATCAGAGCGCCTTACAATCTCCCCGATGTGGCTTTCGCCACTCCGCCATTCTTGCGGCCCTCTTTGCAATCCAAGCGCCTAATAATCTCCCCAATATGGCTCTCGTCTATCCACCATACTTGCGGCCCTCTTTGCAATCCAAGCGCCTAATTATGTCCCCAATGTGGCTCTCGTCACTCCGTCATACTTGCGGCCCTCTTTGCAATCCAAGCGCCTAACAATCTCCCCAGTGTGGCTCTCGTAACTCCACCATACTTGCGGCCCTCTTGGCAATCCAAGCGCCTAACATTCTCCCCAATTTGGCTCTACTCGCTCCGTCATACTTGCGGCCCTCTTTGCAATCCAAGTGCCAAACAATCTCCCCAATGTGGCTCTCGTCACACCGTCACTCGTCACACCAGTAGAGTTACTACGTCACCAAGGATTATTGTTGACTTTAAGTTCGACGCTACGACTAACTAGGTACCACCGTTCATCCACATTCGGTACCGAAAGTGGAACTTGACAAGAAAATCTTTAAAATTTCGGCGACGCCTCACGTCGCTCACAAAAAACATAGCGACCTGATGATTTTTTTGAAAGTAGACCATGTTCATATCTACCTTGAGAAGTAACTTTAAGATCCCCCAATTAAACAATATAGCCGTAAAGAATATAATTCTAAAAAACAGAGTGTCTTTGAGCACGTCTTTGACGACGCGTAGCGTCTCTTGTTAAATGGTTAATATAATAATGATTAGAGTTTCTCCGTTGGACATTCATACTCTATACATAAAACATGTTAATGCTTGCCTTGCATTAATGGTTAGCCGAGGAAACATGTTTTAATGTTGGCGTGATGACGAGCTATCTGAATACAACAAGCTATGCCATACATTGAGACCAGTGTGTTATCTACCAGTGTAAGCAACGCTACTTCCATCGATTGGCGTGGCGTACGAAGTAACGTTGTAGCTTCGAATACTTGAGGTCTGGGGTTCGAGACCCGGTACACCCACTCTTTTTTGTTCCACCATTTTCACGCATTAATATCAATGCATCAACGTGAATGGACACGGTTTATTTTTTACCGGTTAAACGGCTCGTTGTTACCACAAACGATTTACTCTTTCGCGATAACGCGATCAAGATCTATCAAAGGCGATTTTAAAAAGACAATGTGTTGAAACTGAATTTTTAGAGTTAGTTAAAAAACGGCTTCCTGGATATTCTTGGATGTTTTTTAAATCCAATGAGACCCTCGCTGTCCATAAATCTATCTAGCTTTGGTGTTACAATTACAATAAGAATATATCGAGATACACTGAGATATATTCATGCATACATTGAGAGCAGTGGGTTATCTATCAGTGTAAGCGATCCAACTTCCATCGAGTGGCATGGCGTACGGGGAAGCGACGCCGACTAGTGTTTTCGCGGTCCGGGGTTCGAGTCCCGTAACCGGCAGTCTTTTTTTCTTCCTTATTGAGACAAGCAAAGTTGAGAAGGGTTTACTAAGGGGAAATTTTTTTTTCAAGCGCTCGTAGCTACCATACGGGATGGTCAAATTTGTTTTTGTATTTTTATTTATTTTTTTTGCGTTAATTATCTAGACATCCTGAAAACAAAAATATGCTGTTTGCAATCCATGTGCCTAACATCTCCCTAATGTGGCTCTCGCCACTCCGTCATACTTGCGGCCCTCTTTGCAATCCAAGCGTCTAACAATCTCCCCAGTGTTGCTCTCGCCACTCCGTCATACTTGCGGCCCTCTTTGCAAACCAAGCGCCTAACAATCTCCCCAATGTGGCTCTCTTCACACCGTCATACTTGCGGCCCTCTTTGCAAACCAAGCGCCTAACAATCTCCTCAATGTGGCTCTCGTCACACCGTCATACTTGCGGCCCTGTTTGCAATCTAAGCGTCTAACAATCTCCCCAGTGTTGCTCTCGCCACTTCGTCATACTTGCGGCCCTCTTTGCAATCCAAGCGCCTAACAATATCCCCGATGTGGCTCTCGCCACTCCGCCATACTTGCGGCCCTCTTTGCAATCCAAGCGCCTAACAAACTCCCTAAGGTGGCCCCAAGCGCCTAACAATCTCTCCGATGTGGATCTCGTCACTCCGTCATACTTGCGGCCCTCTTTGCAATCCAAGCGCCTAACAATCTCCCCGATATGGTTCTCGCCACTCCGCCATACTTGCGGCCCCCTTTGCAATCCAAGCGCCTTACAAACTCCCCAATGTGGCTCTCGTCACTCCGTCATACTTGCGGCCCTCTTTGCAATCCAAGCGCCTAACAATCTCCCCAGTGTGGCTCTCGTAACTCCACCATACTGGAAGCCCCCTTGGCAATCCAAGCGCCTAACAATCTCCCAAATGTGGCTCTCGTCGCTCTGTCATACTTGCGGCCCTCTTTGCAATCCAAGCGCCTCACAAACTCCCCAATGTGGCTCTCGTCACTCCGTCATACTTGCGGCCCTCTTTGCAATCCAAGCGCCTAACAATCTCCCCAGTGTGGCTCTCGTAACTCCACCATACTTGCGGCCCTCTTGGCAATTCAAGCGCCTAACAATCTCCCCAATGTGGCTCTCGTCGCTCCGTCATACTTTTGGCCCTCTTTGCAATCCAAGTGCCAAACAATCTCCCCAATGTGGCTCTCGTCACACCGTCACTCGTCACACCAGTAGAGTTACTACGTCACCAAGGATTATTGTTGACCTTAAGTTCGACGCTACGACTAACTAGGTACCACCGTTCATCCACAATCGGTACCGAAAGTGGAACTTGACAAGAAAATCTTTGAAATTTCGGCGACGCCTCACGTCGCTCACAAAAAACATAGCGACGCGATGATTTTTTTGAAAGTAGACCATGTTCATATCTACCTTGAGAAGTAACTTTAAGATCCCCCAAATAAACAATATAGCCGTAAAGAATATAATTCTAAAAAACAGAGTGTCTTTGAGCACGTCTTTGACGACGCGTAGCGTCTCTTGTAAAATGGTTAATATAATAATGATTAGAGTTTCTCCGTTGGACATTCATACTCTATACATAAAACATGTTAATGCTTGCCTTGCATTAATGGTTAGCCGAGGAAACATGTTTTAATGTTGGCGTGATGACGAGCTATCTGAATACAACAAGCTATGCCATACATTGAGACCAGTGTGTTATCTACCAGTGTAAGCAACGCTACTTCCATCGATTGGCGTGGCGTACGAAGTAACGTTGTAGCTTTGAATACTTGAGGTCTGGGGTTCGAGACCCGGTACACCCACTCTTTTTTGTTCCACCATTTTCACGCATTAATATCAATGCATCAACGTGAATGGACACGGTTTAATTTTTACCGGTTAAACGGCTCATTGCTACCACAAACGATTTACTCTTTTGCGATCACGCGATCAAGATCTATCAAAGGCGATTTTAAAAAGACAATGTGTTGAAACTGAATTTTTAGAGTTAGTTAAAAAACGGCTTTCTGGATATTTTTGGATGTTTTTTAAATCCAATGAGACCCTCGCTGTCCATAAATCTATCTAGCTTTGGTGTTACAATTACAATAAGAATGAATCGAGATACAATGAGATGTAATCATGCATACATTGAGAGCAGTGGGTTATCTATCAGTTTAAGCGATCCAACTTCCATCGAGTGGCATGGCGTACGGGGTAGCGACGCCGACTAGTGTTTTCGCGGTCCGGGGTTCGAGTCCCGTAACCGGCAGTCTTTTTTTCTTCCATATTCAGACAAACAAAGTTGAGAAGGGTTTACTAAGGGGAAATTTTTTTTTCAAGCGCTCGTAGCTACCATACGGGATGTCCAAATTTGTTTTTGTATTTTTATTTATTTTTTTTGCGTTAATTATCTAGACATCCTGAAAACAAAAATGTACTGTTTGCAATCCATGTGCCTAACATCTCCCTAATGTGGCTCTCGCCACTCCGTCATACTTGCGGCCCTCTTTGCAATCCAAGCGTCTAACAATCTCCCCAGTGTTGCTCTCGCCACTCCGTCATACTTGCGGCCCTCTTTGCAAACCAAGCGCCTAACAATCTCCCCAATGTGGCTTATTTTGCAATCCAAGTGCCTACTAATTTCCCCAATGTGGCTCTCTATACACCGTCATACTTGCGGCCCTCTTTGCAATCCAAACGCCTAACAATCTCCCCAATGTGGCTCTCGTCACTCCACCATACTTGCGGCCCTCTTTGCAATCCAAGCACCTAACAATCTTCCCAATGTGGCTCTCGTCACTGCACCATACTTGCGGCCCTCTTTGCAATCCAAGCGCCTAACAATCTCCCTAGTGTTGCTCTCGTCACTCCACCATACCTGCGGCCCTCTTTGCAATCCAAGTGCCTAACAATCTCCCCAATATGGCTCTCGCCACTCCGCCATACTTGCGGCCCTCTTTGCAATCCAAGCGCCTAACAATCTCCCCAAGGTGGCACTTTCACTCCGTCACTCTTGCGGCCCTCTTTGCAATCCAAGCGCCTAACAATCTCTCCAATGTGGCTCTTGTCACTCCGGCATACTTGCGGCCCTCTTGAATCAGAGCGCCTAACAATCTCCCCAATGTGGCTCTCGCCACTCCGTCATACTTGCGGCCCTCTTTGCAATCCAAGCGCCTCACAATCTCCCCGAAGTGGCACTTTCACTCCGTCACTCTTGCGGCCCTCTTTGCAATCCAAGCGCCTAACAATCTCCCCCATGTGGTTCTCGCCACTCCGTCATACTTGCGGCCCTCTTTGCAATCAAAGCGCCTAACAATCTCCCCGATGTGGCTCTCGCCACTCCGTCATACTTGCGGCCCTTGTTTTCAATCCAAGCGCCTAACAATCTCCCCAATGTGGCGCTCGCCACTTTGTCATACTTGCGGCCCTCTTTGCAATCCAAGCGCCTAACAATCTCTCGATGTGGTTCTCGTCACTCCGCCATACTTGCGGCCCTCTTTGCAGTCCAAGCGCCTAACAATCTCCCCAATGTGGCTCTCGTCACACCGCCATGCTTGCGGCCCTCTTTGCAATTCAAGCGCCTAACAATCTCCCCAGTGTGGCTCTCCTCATTCCGCCATACTTGCGGCCCTCTTTGCAATCCAAAAGCCTAACAATCTCCCCAATATGGCTCTCGCCACTCCGTCATCCTTGCGGCCCTCTTTGCAATCCAAGCGCCTAACAATCTCCCCAATGTGGCTCTCGTCACTCAACCTATATTTGCGGCCCTCTGTGCAATTAAAGCGCCTAACAATCTCCCCAGTGTTGCTCTCGCCACTCCGTCAAACTTGCGGCCCTCTTTGCAATCCAAGCGCCTAATTATGTCCCCAATGTGGCTCTCGTCACACCGTCATACTTGCGGCCCTCTTAGCCATCCAAGCGCCTAACAATCTCCCCAATGTGGCATTCGCCACTCCGTCATACTTGCGGCCCTCTTTGCAATCAAAGCGCCTTACAATCTCCCCGATGTGGCTCTCGCCACTCCGTCATACTTGCGGCCCTCTTTGCAATCCAAGCGCCTAACAATCTCCCCAATGTGGCTCTCGTCACTTTGTCATACTTGCGGCCCTTTTTGCAATCCAAGCGCCTAACAATCTCTCGATGTGGTTTTCGTCACTCCGCCATACTTGCGGCCCTCTTTGCAGTCCAAGCGCCTAACAAACTCCCCAATGTGGCTCTCGTCACACCGCCATGCTTGCGGCCCTCTTTGCAATTCAAGCGCCTAACAATCTCCCCAGTGTGGCTCTCATCACTCCGCCATACTTGCGGCCCTCTTTGCAATCCAAAAGCCTAACAATCTCCCCAATGTTGCTCTCGCCACTCCGTCATTCTTGCGGCTTTTTTTGCAATCCAAGCGCCTAACAATCACCCCAATGTGGCTCTCGTCACTCCACCTATATTTGCGGCCCTCTGTGCAATCAAAGCACCTAACACTCTCCCCAGTGTTTCTCTCGCCACTCCGTCAAACTTGCGGCCCTCTTTGCAATCCAAGCGCCAAATTATGTCCCCAATGTGGCTCTCGTCACACCGTCATACTTGCGGCCCTCTTTGCCATCCAAGCGCCTAACAATCTCCCCAATGTGGCTCTCGCCAGTCCGTCATACTTGCGGCCCTCTTTGCAATCAGAGCGCCTTACAATCTCCCCGATGTGGCTTTCGCCACTCGGCCATTCTTGCGGCCCTCTTTGCAATCCAAGCGCCTAACAATCTCCCCAATATGGCTCTCGTCACTCCATTATACTTGCGGCCCTCTTTGCAATCAAAACGCTTAACAATCTCCCCAATGTGGCTCTCTCAAACCTTCATACTTGCGGCCCTCTTTGCAATCCAAGTGCCTAACATATCCCCAATGTATCTCTCGTCACTCCGTCATACTTGCGGCCCTCTTTGCAATCCAAGCGCCTCAGAAACTCCCCAATGTGGCTCTCGTCACTCCGTCATACTTGCGGCCCTCTTTGCAATCCAAGCACCTAACAATCTCCCCAGTGTGGCACTAGTAACTCCACCATACTTGCGGCCCTCTTGGCAATCCAAGCGCCTAACAATCTCCCCAATTTGGCTCTCGTCTCTCCGTCATACTTGCGGCCCTCTTTGCAATCCAAGTGCCAAACAATCTCCCCAATGTGGCTCTCGTCACACCGTCACTCGTCACACCAGTAGAGTTACTACGTCACCAAGGATTATTGTTGACCTTAAGTTCGACGCTACGACTAACTAGGTACCACCGTTCATCCACAATCGGTACCGAAAGTGGAACTTGACAAGAAAATCTTTGAAATTTCGGCGACGCCTCACGTCGCTCACAAAAAACATAGCGACCTGATGATTTTTTTGAAAGTAGACCATGTTCATATCTACCTTGAGAAGTAACTTTAAGATCCCCCAATTAAACAATATAGCCGTAAAGAATATAATTCTAAAAAACAGAGTGTCTTTGAGCACGTCTTTGACGACGCGTAGCGTCTCTTGTTAAATGGTTAATATAATAATGATTAGAGTTTCTCCGTTGGACATTCATACTCTATACATAAAACATGTTAATGCTTGCCTTGCATTAATGGTTAGCCGAGGAAACATGTTTTAATGTTGGCGTGATGACGAGCTATCTGAATACAACAAGCTATGCCATACATTGAGACCAGTGTGTTATCTACCAGTCTAAGCAACGCTACTTCCATCGATTGGCGTGGCGTACGAAGTAACGTTGTAGCTTCGAATACTTGAGGTCTGGGGTTCGAGACCCGGTACACCCACTCTTTTTTGTTCCACCATTTTCACGCATTAATATCAATGCATCAACGTGAATGGACACGGTTTATTTTTTACCGGTTAAACGGCTCATTGTTACCACAAACGATTTACTCTTTCGCGATCACGCGATCAAGATCTATCAAAGGCGATTTTAAAAAGACAATGTGTTGAAACTGAATTTTTAGAGTTAGTTAAAAAACGGCTTCCTGGATATTCTTGGATGTTTTTTAAATCCAATGAGACCCTCGCTGTCCATAAATCTATCTAGCTTTGGTGTTACAATTACAATAAGAATGAATCGAGATACAATGAGATTTATTCATGCATACATTGAGAGCAGTGGGTTATCTATCAGTGTAAGCGATCCAACTTCCATCGAGTGGCATGGCGTACGGGGTAGCGACGCCGACTAGTGTTTTCGCGGTCCGGGGTTCGAGTCCCGTAACCGGCAGTCTTTTTTTCTTCCATATTCAGACAAGCAAAGTTGAGAAGGGTTTACTAAGGGGAAATTTTTTTTTCAAGCGCTCGTAGCTACCATACGGGATGGTCAAATTTGTTTTTGTATTTTTTTTTTATTTTTTTTGAATTAATTATTTAGACATCCTGAAAACAAAAATGTGCTGTTTGCAATCCATGTGCCTAACATATCCCTAATGTGGCTCTCGCCACTCCGTCATACTTGCGGCCCTCTTTGCAATCCAAGCGTCTAACAATCTTCCCAGTGTTGCTCTCGCCACTCCGACATACTTGCGGCCCTCTTTGCAAACCAAGCGCCTAACAATCTCCCCAATGTGGCTCTCTTCACACCGTCATACTTGCGGCCCTCTTTGCAATCCAAGCGCCTAACAATATCCCCAATGTGGCTCTCGTCGCTCCGTCATACTTGCGGCCCTCTTTGCAATCCAAGTGCCTAACAATTTCCCCAATGTGGCTCTCTTCCCACCGTCATACTTGCGGCCCTCTTTGCAATTCAAACGCCTTACAATCTCCCTAATGTGGCTCTCGTCACTCCACCATACTTGCGGCCCTCTTTGCAATCCAAGTGCCTCACATCTCCCAAATGGGCCTGTCGTCACTCCGTCATACTTGCGGCCCTCTTTGCAATCCAAGCGCCTCACAATCTCCCCAATGTTGCTCTCGCCACTCCGTCATACTTCCGGCCCTCTTTGCAAACCAAGCGCCTAACAATCTCCCCAATGTGGCTCTCTTCACACCGTCATACTTGCGGCCCTCTTTGCAATCCAAGCGCCTAACAATCTCCCCGATGTGGCTCTCTTCACACCGTCATTCTTTCGCCCTCTTTGCAATCCAAGCACCTAACAATCTCCCCAATGTGGATCTCGTCACTGCACCATACTTGCGGCCCTCTTTGCAATCCAAGCGCCTAACAATCTCCACAGTGTTGCTCTCGCCACTTCGTCATACTTGCGGCCCTCTTTGCAATCAAGCGCCTAACAATCTCCTTAATGTGGTTCTCGCTACTCCGTCATACTTGCGGCCCTCTTTGCAATCCAAGCGCCTAACAATCTCCCTAATGTGCCTCTCGCCACTCCGTCATACTTGCGGCCCTCTTTGCAATCCAAGCGCCTTACAAACTCCCCAAGGTGGCCCCAAGCGCCTAACAATCTCTCCGATGTGGATCTCGTCACTCCGTCATACTTGCGGCCCTCTTTGCAATCCAAGCGCCTAACAATCTCCCCGATGTGGCTCTCGCCACTCCGCCATTTTGGCGGCCCCCTTTGCAATCCAAGCGCCTAACAAACTCCCCAATGTGGCTCTCGTCACTCCGTCATACTTGCGGCCCTCTTGGCAATCCAAGCGCCTAACAATCTCCCCAATGTGGCTCTCGTCGCTCCGTCATACTTGCGGCCCTCTTTGCAATCCAAGTGCCAAACAATCTCCCCAATGTGGCCCTCGTCACCCGCCATACTTGCGGCCCTCTTTGCAATCAGAGCGCCTAACAATCTCCCCAATGTGGCTCTCGTCACTTCATCATACTTGCGGCCCTCTTTGCAATCAGAGCTTCTTACAATCTCCCTGATGTGGATCTCGCCACTCCGCCATTCTTGCGGCCCTCTTTGCAATCCAAGCACCTAACAATCTTTCCAATGTGGCTCTCGTCACTGCACCATACTTGCGGCCCTCTTTGCAATCCAAGCGCCCAACAATCTCCCCAGTGTTGCTTTCCCACTCGGTCATACTTGCGGCCCTCTTTGCAATCCAAGCGCCTTACAATCTCCCCAATGTGGCTCTCGTCACACCGTCATACTTCTGGCCCTCTTTGCAATACAAGCGTCTCACAATCTCTCCAATGTGGCTCTCGTCACTCCCCCATAATTGCGGCCCTCTTTGCAATCTAAGTGCCTAACATCTTCCTTATGTGGCTCTCGCCACTCCGCCATACTTGCGGCCCTCTTTGAAATCCAAGCGCCTAACAATCTCCCGAATAAGGCTCTCGCCAATCCGCCATACTTGTGGCCCTCTTTGCCATCCAAGTGCCTCACATCTCCCAAATGGGCCTGTCGTCACTCCGTCATACTTGCGGCTCTCTTTGCAATCCAAGCGCCTCACAATCTCCTTAATGTGGCTCTCGTCACTCTGTCATACTTGCGGCCCTCTTTGCAATCCAAGCGCCTAACAATCTCCCCAATGTGGCTCTCGTCACACCGCCATTCTTGCGGCCTTCTTTGCAATCCAAGCACCTAACAATCTTCCCAATGTGGCTCTCGTCACTGCACCATTCTTGCGGCCCTCTTTGCAATCCAAGCGCCTTACAATCTCCTCAGTGTTGCTCTCGCCACTCCGACATACTTGCGCCCCTCTTTGCAATTCAAGCGCCTAACAATCTCCCCAATGTGGCGCTCGTTCACCGTCATACTTGCGGCCCTCTTTGCAATACAAGCGTCTTACAATCTCTCCAATGTGGCTCTCGTCACTCCACCATACTTGCGGCCCTCTTTGCAATCTAAGTGTCTAACATCTCCCTAATGTGGCTCTCGCCACTCCGCCATACTTTCGCCCCTCTTTGCAATCCAAGCGCCTAACAATCTCCCTAATGTGGCTCTCGCCACTCCGTCATAGCTGCGGTCGCTTTGCAATCCAAGCGTCTAACAATCTCCTAAGTGTTGCTCTCGCCACTCCGTCATACTTGCGGCCCTCTTTGCAATCCAAGCGTCTAACAATCTCCCCAGTGTTGCTTTTGCCACTCCGTCATACTTGCGGCCCTCTTTGCAATCCAAGCGCCTAACAATCTCCCCGATGTGGCTCTCGCCACTCCGCCATACTTGCGGCCCTCTTTGCAATCCAAGCGTCTAACAATCTCCCCAGTGTTGCTCTCGCCACTCCGTCATACTTGCGGCCCTCTTTGCAATCCAAGCGCCTAACAATCTCTCCAATGTGGCTCTCGTCACTCCACCATACTTGCGGCCCTCTTTGCAATCTTAGTGTCTAACATCTCCCTAATGTGGCTCTCGCCACTCCGCCATACTTTCGCCCCTCTTTGCAATCCAAGCGCCTAACAATCTCCCCAATGTGGCTCTCGTCACACCGCCATTCTTGCGGCCTTCTTTGCAATCCAAGCACCTAACAATCTTCCCAATGTGGCTCTCGTCACTGCACCATTCTTGCGGCCCTCTTTGCAATCCAAGCGCCTTACAATCTCCTCAGTGTTGCTCTCGCCACTCCGACATACTTAAGCCCCTCTTTGCAATTCAAGCGCCTAACAATCTCCCCAATGTGGCGCTCGTCACACCGTCATACTTGCGGCCCTCTTTGCAATACAAGCGTTTTACAATTTCTCCAATGTGGCTCTCGTCACTCCACCATACTTGCGGCCCTCTTTGCAATCTAAGTGTCTAACATCTCCCTAATGTGGCTCTCGCCACTCCGTCATACTTGCGGCCCTCTTTGCAAACCAAGCGCCTAACAATCTCCCTAATGTGGCTCTCGCCACTCCGTCATACCTGCGGCCCGCTTTGCAATCCAAGCGTCTAACAATCTCCTAAGTGTTGCTCTCGCCACTCCGTCATACTTGCGGCCCTCTTTGCAAACCAAGCGCCTAACAATCTCCCCAATGTGGCTCTCGTCACTCCGTCAAACTTGCGGCCCTCTTTGCAATCCAAGTGCCTAACAATCTCCCCGATGTGGTTCTCGCCACTCCGCCATACTTGCGGCCCCCTTTGCAATCCAAGCGCCTCACAAACTCCCCAATGTGGCTCTCGTCACTCCGTCATACTTGCGGCCCTCTTTGCAATCCAAGCGCCTTACAATCTCCCCAGTGTGGCCTTCGTAACTCCACCATACTGGCGGCTTCCTTGGCAATCCAAGCGCCTAACAATCTCCCCAATGTGGCTCTCGTCGCTCTGTCATACTTGCGGCCCTCTTTGCAATCCAAGCGCCTCACAAACTCCCCAATGTGGCTCTCGTCACTCCGTCATACTTGCGGCCCTCTTTGCAATCCAAGCGCCTAACAATCTCCCCAGTGTGGCTCTCGTAACTCCACCATACTTGCGGCCCTCTTGGCTATGCAAGCGCCTAACAATCTCCCCAATGTGGCTCTCGTCGCTCCGTCATACTTGCGGCCCTCTTTGCAATCCAAGTGCCAAACAATCTCCCCAATGTGGCTCTCGTCACACCGTCACTCGTCACACCAGTAGAGTTACTACGTCACCAAGGATTATTGTTGACCTTAAGTTCGACGCTACGACTAACTAGGTACCACCGTTCATCCACAATCGGTACCGAAAGTGGAACTTGACAAGAAAATCTTTGAAATTTCGGCGACGCCTCACGTCGCTCACAAAAAACATAGCGACGCGATGATTTTTTTGAAAGTAGACCATGTTCATATCTACCTTGAGAAGTAACTTTTAGATCCCCCAATTAAACAATATAGCCGTAAAGAATATAATTCTAAAAAACAGAGTGTCTTTGAGCACGTCTTTGACGACACGTAGCGTCTCTTGTTAAATTGTTAATATAATAATGATTAGAGTTTCTCCGTTGGACATTCATACTCTATACATAAAACATGTTAATGCTTGCCTTGCATTAATGGTTAGCCGAGGAAACATGTTTTAATGTTGGCGTGATGGCGAGCTATCTGAATACAACAAGCTATGCCATACATTGAGACCAGTGTGTTATCTACCAGTGTAAGCAACGCTACTTCCATCGATTGGCGTGGCGTACGAAGTAACGTTGTAGCTTCGAATACTTGAGGTCTGGGGTTCGAGACCCGGTACACCCACTCTTTTTTGTTCCACCATTTTCACGCATTAATATCAATGCATCAACGTGAATGGACACGGTTTATTTTTTACCGGTTAAACAGCTCATTGTTACCACAAACGATTTACTCTTTCGCGATCACGCGATCAAGATCTATCAAAGGCGATTTTAAAAAGACAATGTGTTGAAACTGAATTTTTAGAGTTAGTTAAAAAACGGCTTCCTGGATATTCTTGGATGTTTTTTAAATCCAATGAGACCCTCGCTGTCCATAAATCTATCTAGCTTTGGTGTTACAATTACAATAAGAATGAATCGAGATACAATGAGATGTATTCATGCATACATTGAGAGCAGTGGGTTATCTATCAGTGTAAGCGATCCAACTTCCATCGAGTGGCATGGCGTACGGGGTAGCGACGCCGACTAGTGTTTTCGCGGTCCGGGGTTCGAGTCCCGTAACCGGCAGTCTTTTTTTCTTCCATATTCAGAGAAGCAAAGTTGAGAAGGGTTTACTAAGGGGAAATTTTTTTTTTCAAGCGCTCGTAGCTACCATACGGGATGGTCAAATTTGTTTTTGTATTTTTTTTTATTTTTTTTTAATTTATTATCTAGACATCCTGAAAACAAAAATGTGCTGTTTGCAATCCATGTGCCTAACATATCCCTAATGTGGCTCTCGCCACTCCGTCATACTTGCGGCCCTCTTTGCAATCCAAGCGTCTAACAATCTCCCCAGTGTTGCTCTCGCCACTCCGTCATACTTGCGGCCCTCTTTGCAAACCAAGCGCCTAACAATCTCCCCAATGTGGCTCTCTTCACACCGTCATACTTGCGGCCCTCTTTGCAATCCAAGCGCCTAACAATCTCCCCAATGTGGCTCTCGTCGCTCCGTCATACTTGCGGCCCTCTTTGCAATTTAAATGCCAAACAATTTCCCCAATGTGGCTCTCTTCACACCGTCATACTTGCGCCCCTCTTTGCAATCCAAACGCCTAACAATCTCCCCAATGTGGCTCTCGTCACTGCATTATACTTGCGGCCCTCTTTGCAATCCAAGTGCCTCACATCTCCCAAATGTGCCTGTCGTCACTCCGTCATACTTGCGGCCCTCTTTGCAATCCAAGCGCCTCACAATCTCCCCAATGTTGCCCTCGCCACTCCGTCATACTTGCGGCCCTCTTTGCAAACCAAGCGCCTAACAACCTCCCCAATGTGGCTCTTTTCACACCGTCTCACTGGCGGCCCTCTTTGCAATCCAAGCGCCTAACAATCTCCCCAATGTGGCTCTCGTCACACCGCCATTCTTGCGGTCCTCTTTGCAATCCAAGCACCTAACAATCTCCCCAATGTGGCTCTCGTCACTGCACCATTCTTGCGGCCCTCTTTGCAATCCAAGCGCCTAACAATCTCCCCAATGTGGCTCTCGTCACACCGTCATACTTGCGGCCCTCTTTGCAATATAAGCGTCTAACAATCTCTCCAATGTAGCTCTCGTCACTCCCCAATAATTGCGGCCCTCTATGCAATCCAAGTGCTTAACATCTCCCTAATGTGGTTTTCGCCACTCCGCCATACTTGCGGCCCTCTTTGAAATCCAAGCGCCTAACAATCTCCCCAATATGGCTCTCGCCACTCCGCCATACTTGCGGCCCTCTTTGCCATCCAACCGCCTTACAATCTCCCCAATGGGGCTCTCGCCACTCCGTCATACTTGCGGCCCTCTTTGCAATCCAAGCGCCTAACAATCTCCCCAATGTGGCTCTTGCCGCTCCGTCATACTTGCGGCCCTCTTTGCAATGCAAGTGCCTAAAAATTTTCCCAATGTGGCTCTCTTCACACCGTCATACTTGCGGCCCTCTTTGCAATCCAAACGCCTAACAATCTCCCCAATGTGTCTCTCTTTACTCCACCATACTTGCGGCCCTCTTTGCAATCCAAGTGCCTCACATCTCCCAAATGGCCCTGTCGCCACTCCATCATACTTGCGGCCCTCTTTGCAATCCAAGCGCTTCACAATCTCCCCAATGTGGCTCTCGTCACTCTGTCATACTTGCGGCCCTCTTTGCAATCCAAGCGCCTAACAATCTCCCCGATGTGGCTCTCGCCACTCCGCCATACTTGCGGCCCTCTTTGCAATCCAAGTGCCTAGCAAACTCCCCAAGGTGGCCCCAAGCGCCTTACAATCTCTCCGATGTGGATCTCGTCACTCCGTCATACTTGCGGCCCTCTTTGCAATCCAAGCGCCTAACAATCTCCCCGATGTGGCTCTCGCCACTCCGCCATACTTGCGGCCCCCATTGCAATCCAAGCGCCTAACAAACTCCCAAATGTGGCTCTCGTCACTCCGTCATACTTTCGGCCCTCTTTGCAATCCAAGTGCCAAACAATCTCCCCAATGTGGCTCTCGTCACACCGCCATACTTGCGGCCCTCTTTGCAATCCAAGTGCCTTACATTTTCCTAATGTGGCTCTCGCCACTCCGCCATACTTGCGGCCCTCTTTGCAATCCAAGTGCCTAACATATCCCCAATGTACCTCTCGTCACTCCGTCATACTTGCGGCCCTCTTTGCAAGCCAAGCGCCTTACAAACTCCCCAATGTGGCTCTCGTCACTCCGTCATACTTGCGGCCCTCTTTGCAATCCAAGCACCTAACAATCTCCTCAGTGTGGCTCTCGTAACTCCACCATACTTGCGGCCCTCTTGGCAATCCAAGCGCCTAACAATCTCCCCAATTTGGCTCTCGTCGCTCCGTCATACTTGCGGCCCTCTTTGCAATCCAAGTGCCAAACAATCTCCCCAATGTGGCTCTCGTCACACCGTCACTCGTCACACCAGTAGAGTTTTTACGTCACCAAGGATTATTGTTGACCTTAAGTTCGACGCTACGACAAACAAGGTACCACCGTTCATCCACAATCGGTACCGAAAGTGGAACTTGACAAGAAAATCTTTGAAATGTCGGCGACGCCTCACGTCGCTCACAAAAAACATAGGGACCTGATGATTTTTTTGAAAGTAGACCATGTTCATATCTACCTTGAGAAGTAACTTTAAGATCCCCCAATTAAACAATATAGCCGTAAAGAATATAATTCTAAAAAACAGAGTGTCTTTGAGCACGTCTTTGACGACGCGTAGCGTCTCTTGTTAAATTGTTAATATAATAATGATTAGAGTTTCTCCGTTGGACATTCATACTCTATACATAAAACATGTTAATGCTTGCCTTGCATTAATGGTTAGCCGAGGAAACATGTTTAAATGTTGGCGTGATGACGAGCTATCTGAATACAACAAGCTATGCCATACATTGAGACCAGTGTGTTATCTACCAGTGTGAGCATCTAGCAGCTTCGATTGGCGTGGCGTACGAAGTAACTTTGTAGCTTCGAATACTTGAGGTCTGGGGTTCGAGACCCAGTAAACCCACTCTTTTTTGTTCCACCATTTTCACGCATTAATATCAATGCATCAACGTGAATGGACACGGTTTATTTTTTACCGGTTAAACGGCTCGTTGTTACCACAAACGATTTACTCTTTCGCGATCACGCGATCAAGATCTATCAAAGGCGATTTTAAAAAGACAATGTGTTGAAACTGAATTTTTAAAGTTAGTTAAAAAACGGCTTCCTGGATATTCTTGGATGTTTTTTAAATCCAATGAGACCCTCGCTGTCCATAAATCTATCTAGCTTTGGTGTTACAATTACAATAAGAATGAATCGAGATACAATGATATGTATTCATGCATACATTGAGAGCAGTGGGTTATCTATCAGTGTAAGCGATCCAACTTCCATCGAGTGGCATGGCGTACGGGGTAGCGACGCCGACTAGTGTTTTCGCGGTCCGGGGTTCGAGTCCCGTAACCGGCAGTCTTTTTTTCTTCCATATTCAGAGAAGCAAAGTTGAAAAGGGTTTACTAAGGGAAAATTTTTTTTTCAAGCGCTCGTAGCTACCATACGGGATGGTCAAATTTGTTTTTGTATTTTTATTTATTTTTTTGCGTTAATTATATAGACATCCTGAAAACAAAAATGTGCTGTTTGCAATCCATGTGCCTAACATCTCCCTAATTTGGCTCTCGCCACTCCGTCACTCTTGCGGCCCTCTTTGCAATCCAAGCGCCTAACAATCTCTCCAATGTGGCTCTCGTCGCTCCGTCATACTTGCGGCCCTCTTTGCAATCCAAGCGCCTCACAATCTCCCCAAGGTGGCACTTTCACTCCGTCACTCTTGCGGCCCTCTTTGCAATCCAAGCGCCTAACAATCTCCCCCATGTGGTTCTCGCCACTCCGTCATACTTGCGGCCCTCTTTGCAATCAAAGCGCCTAACAATCTCCCCGATGTGGCTCTCGCCACTCCGTCATACTTGCGGACCTCTTTTCAATCCAAGCGCCTAACAATCTCCCCAATATGGCTCTCGTCACTTTGTCATACTTGCGGCCCTCTTTGCAATCCAAGCGCCTTACAATCTCTCGATGTGGTTCTCGTCACTCCGCCATACTTGCGGCCCTCTTTGCAGTCCTAGCGCCTAACAATCTCCCCAATGTGGCTCTCGTCACACCGTCATGCTTGCGGCCCTCTTTGCAATTCAAGCGCCTAACAATCTCCCCAGTGTGGCTCTCGTCACTCCGCAATACTTGCGGCCCTCTTTGCAATCCAAGCGCCTTACAATCTCCCCAATGTGGCTCTCGCCACTCCGTCATACTTGCGGCCCTCTTTGCAATCCAAGCGCCTTACAATCTCCCCAATGTGGCTCTCGTCACTTAACCTATATTTGCGGCCACCTGTGCAATCAAAGCGCCTAACAATCTCCCCAGTGTTGCTCTCGCCACTCCGTCAATTTTGCGGCCCTCTTTGCAATCCAAGCGCCCAATTATGTCCCCAATGTAGCTCTCGTCACACCGTCATACTTGCGGCCCTCTTTGCCATCCAAGCGCCTAACAATCTCCCCAATGTGGCTCTCGCCACTCCGTCATCCTTGCGGCCCTCTTTGCAATCAGAGCGCCTTACAATCTCCCCTATGTTTCTTTCGCCACTCCGCCATTTTTGCGGCCCTCTTTGCAATCCAAGCGCCTAACAATCTCCCCAGTATGGCTCTCGTCACTCCACCATACCTGCGGCCCTCTTTGCAATCAAAACGCTTAACAATCTTCCCAATGTGGCTCTCGTCAAACCTTCATACTTGCGGCCCTCTTTGCAATCCAAGTGTCTAACATATCCCCAATGTATTTCTCGTCACTCCGTCATACTTGCGGCCCTCTTTGCAATCCAAGCGCCTCACAAACTCCCCAATGTGGCTCTCGTCACTCCGTCATACTTGCGGCCCTCTTTGCAATCCAAGCGCCTAAATATCTCCCCAGTGTGGCTCTCGTAACTCCACCATACTTGCGGCCCTCTTGGCAATCCAAGCGCCTAACAATCTCTCCAATGTGGCTCTCGTCGCTCCGTCATACTTGCGGCCCTCTTTGCAATCCAAGTGCCAAACAATCTCCCCAATGTGGCTCTCGTCACACCGTCACTCGTCACACCAGTAGAGTTACTACGTCACCAAGGGTTATTGTTGACCTTAAGTTCGACGCTACGACTAATTAGGTACCACCGTTCATCCACAATCGAAAGCGAAAGTGGAACTTGACAAGAAAATCTTTGAAATTGCGGCGACGGCTCACGTCGCTCACAAAAAACATAGCGACGCGATGATTTTTTTGAAAGTAGACCATGTTCATATCTACCTTGAGAAGTAACTTTAAGATCCCCCAATTAAACAATATAGCCGTAAAGAATATAATTCTAAAAAACAGAGTGTCTTTGAGCACGTCTTTGACGACGCGTAGCGTCTCTTGTTAAATGGTTAATATAATAATGATTAGAGTTTCTCCGTTGGACATTCATACTCTATACATAAAACATGTTAATGCTTGCCTTGCATTAATGGTTAGCCGAGGAAACATGTTTTAATGTTGGCGTGATGACGAGCTATCTAAATACAACAAGCTATGCCATACATTGAGACCAGTGTGTTATCTACCAGTGTAAGCAACGCTACTTCCATCGATTGGCGTGGCGTACGAAGTAACGTTGTAGCTTCGAATACTTGAGGTCTGGGGTTCGAGACCCGGTACACCCACTCTTTTTTGTTCCACCATTTTCACGCATTAATATCAATGCATCAACGTGAATGGACACGGTTTATTTTTAACCAGTTAAACGGCTCGTTGTTACCACAAACGATTTACTCTTTCGCGATCACGCGATCAAGATCTATCAAAGGCGATTTTAAAAAGACAATGTGTTGAAACTGAATTTTTAGAGTTAGTTAAAAAACGGCTTCCTGGATATTCTTGGATGTTTTTTAAATCCAATGAGACCCTCGCTGTCCATAAATCTATCTAGCTTTGGTGTTACAATTACAATAAGAATGAATCGAGATACAATGAGATGTAATCATGCATTTATTGAGAGCAGTGGGTTATCTATCAGTGTAAGCGATCCAACTTCCATCGAGTGGCATGGCGTACGGGGTAGCGACGCCGACTAGTGTTTTCGCGGTCCGGGGTTCGAGTCCCGTAACCGGCAGTCTTTTTTTCTTCCATATTCAGACAAGCAAAGTTGAGAAGGGTTTACTAAGGGGAAATTTTTTTTTCAAGCGCTCGTAGCTACCATACGGGATGTCCAAATTTGTTTTTGTATTTTTATTTATTTTTTTTGCGTTAATTATCTAGACATCCTGAAAACAAAAATGTGCTGTTTGCAATCCATGTGCCTAACATCTCCCTAATGTGGCTTGCGCCACTCCGTCATACTTGCGGCCCTCTTTGCAAACAGAGCGCCTAACAATCTCCCCAATGTGGCTCTTTTCACACCGTCATACTTGCGGCCCTCTTTGCAATCCAAGCGCCTTACAATCTCCCCAATGTGGCTCTCGTCAATCCGTCATACTTGCGTCCCTCTTTGCAATCCAAGTTCCTACTAATTTCCCCAATGTGGCTCTCTTCACACCGTCATACTTGCGGCCCTCTTTGCAATCCAAGCGCCTAACAATCTCTCCAATGTCGCTCTCGTCAGTCCGGCATACTTGCGGCCCTCTTGAATCAGAGCGCCTAACAATCTCCCCAATGTGGCTCTCGCCACTTCGTCATACTTGCGGCCCTCTTTGCAATCCAAGCGCCTCACAATCTCCCCAAGGTGGCACTTTCACTCCGTCACTCTTGCGGCCCTCTTTGCAATCCAAGCGCCTATTAATCTCCCCCATGTGGTTCTCGCCACTTTGTCATACTTGCGGCCCTCTTTGCAATCAAAGCGCCTAACAATCTCCCCGATGTGGCTCTCGCCACTCCGTCATACTTGCGGCCCTCTTGTCAATCCAAGCGCCTGACAATCTCCCCAATGTGGCGCTCGTCACTTTGTCATACTTGCGGCCCTCTTTGCAATCCAAGCGCCTAACAATCTCTCGATGTGGTTCTCGTCACTCCGCCATACTTGCGGCCCTCTTTGCAGTCCATGCGCCTAACAATCTCCCCAATGTGGCTCTCGTCACTCCGCCATGCTTGCGGCCCTCTTTGCAATTCAAGCGCCTAACAATCTCCCCAGTGTGGCTCTCGTCATTCCGTCATCCTTGCGGCCCTCTTTGCGATCCAAAAGCCTAACAATCTCCCCAATGTGGCTTTCGCCACTCCGTCATCCTTGCTACCCTCTTTGCAATCCAAGCGCCTAACAATCTCCCCAATGTGGCTCTCGTCACTCCACCTATATTTGCGGCCCTCTGTGCAATCAAAGCGCCTAACAATCTCCCCAGTGTTGCTCTCGCCACTCCGTCAAACTTGCGGCCCTCTTTGCAATCCAAGCGCCTAATTATGTCCCCAAAGTGGCTCTCGTCACACCGTCATACTTGCGGCCCTCTTTGCCATCCAAGCGCCTAACAATCTCCCCAATGTGGCATTCGCCACTCCGTCATACTTGCGGCCCTCTTTGCAATCAAAGCGCCTAACAATCTCCCCGATGTGGCTCTCGCCACTCCGTCATACTTGCGGCCCTCTTTTCAATCCAAGCGCCTAACAATCTCCCCAATGTGGCTCTCGTCACTTTGTCATACTTGCGGCCCTCTTTGCAATCCAACCGCCTTACAATCTCTCGATGTGGTTCTCGTCACTCCGCCATTTTTGCGGCCCTCTTTGCAGTCCAAGCGCCTAACAATCTCCCCAATGTGGCTCTCGTCACACCGCCATGCTTGCGGCCCTCTTTGCAATTCAAGCGCCTAACAATCTCCCCAGTGTGGCTCTCATCACTCCGCCATACTTGCGGCCCTCTTTGCAATCCAAAAGCCTAACAATCTCCCCAATGTGGCTCTCGCCACTCCGTCATCCTTGCGGCTCTCTTAGCAATCCAAGCGCCTAACAATCTCCCCAATGTGGCTCTCGTCACTCCACCTATATTTGCGGCCCTCTGTGCAATCAAAGCGCCTAACACTCTCCCCAGTGTTTCTCTCGCCACTCCGTCAAACTTGCGGCCCTCTTTGCAATCCAAGCGCCTAATTATGTCCCCAATGTGGCTCTCGTCACACCGTCATACTTGCGGCCCTCTTTGCCATCCAAGCGCCTAACAATCTCCCCAATGTGGCTCTCGCCAGTCCGTCATACTTGCGGCCCTCTTTGCAATCAGAGCGCCTTACAATCTCCCCGATGTGGCTTTCGCCAATCCGCTATTCTTGCGGCCCACTTTGCAATCCAAGCGCCTAACAATCTCCTTAATATGGCTCTCGTCACTCCACCATACTTGCGGCCCTCTTTGCAAACAAAACGCTTAACAATCTCCCCAATGTGGCTCTCTCAAACCTTCATACTTGCGGCCCTCTTTGCAATCCAAGTGCCTTACATATCCCCAATGTATCTCTCGTCACTCCGTCATACTTTCGGCCCTCTTTGCAATCCAAGCGCCTCACAAACTCCCCAATGTGGCTCTCGTCACTCCGTCATACTTGCGGCCCTCTTTGCAATCCAAGCACCTAACAATCTCCCCAGTGTGGCTCTCGTAACTCCACCATACTTGCGGCCCTCTTGGCAATCCAAGCGCCTAACAATCTCCCCAATGTGGCTCTCGTCGCTCCGTCATACTTGCGGCCCTCTTTGCAATCCAAGTGCCAAACAATCTCCCCAATGTGGCTCTCGTCACACCGTCACTCGTCACACCAGTAGAGTTACTACGTCACCAAGGATTATTGTTGACCTTAAGTTCGACGCTACGACTAACTAGGTACCACCGTTCATCCACAATCGGTACCGAAAGTGGAACTTGACAAGAAAATCTTTGAAATTTCGGCGACGCCTCACGTCGCTCACAAAAAACATAGCGACTTGATGATTTTTTTGAAAGTAGACCATGTTCATATCTACCTTGAGAAGTAACTTTAAGATCCCCGAATTAAACAATATAGCCGTAAAGAATATAATTCTAAAAAACAGAGAGTCTTTGAGCACGTCTTTGACGACGCGTAGCGTCTCTTGTTAAATGGTTAATATAATAATGATTAGAGTTTCTCCGTTGGACATTCATACTCTATACATAAAACATGTTAATGCTTGCCTTGCATCAATGGTTAGCCGAGGAAACATGTTTTAATGTTGGCGTGATGACGAGCTATCTGAATACAACAAGCTATGCCATACATTGAGACCAGTGTGTTATCTACCAGTGTAAGCAACGCTACTTCCATCGATTGGCGTGGCGTACGAAGTAACGTTGTAGCTTCGAATACTTGAGGTCTGGGGTTCGAGACCCGGTACACCCACTCTTTTTTGTCCCACCATTTTCACGCATTAATATCAATGCATCAACGTGAATGGACACGGTTTATTTTTTACCGGTTAAACGGCTCGTTGTTACCACAAACGATTTACTCTTTCGCGATCACGCGATCAAGATCTGTCAAAGGCGATTTTAAAAAGACAATGTGTTGAAACTGAATTTTTAGAGTTAGTTAAAAAACGGCTTCCTGGATATTCTTGGATGTTTTTTAAATCCAATGAGACCCTCGCTGTCCATAAATCTATCTAGCTTTGGTGTAACAATTACAATAAGAATGAATCGAGATACAATGAGATGTATTCATGCATACATTGAGAGCAGTGGGTTATCTATCAGTGTAAGCGATCCAACTTCCATCGAGTAGCATGGCGTACGGGGTAGCGACGCCGACTAGTGTTTTCGCGGTCCGGGGTTCGAGTCCCGTAACCAGCAGTCTTTTTTTCTTCCATATTCAGAGAAGCAAAGTTGAGAAGGGTTTACTAAGGGGAAATTTTTTTTTCAAGCGCTCGTAGCTACCATACGGGATGGTCAAATTTGTTTTTGTATTTTTATTTATTTTTTTTGCGTTAATTATCTAGACATCCTGAAAACAAAAATGTGCTGTTTGCAATCCATGTGCCTAACATCTCCCTAATGTGGCTCTCGCCACTCCGTCACTCTTGCGGCCCTCTTTGCAATCCAAGCGCCTAACAATCTCTCCAATGTGGCTCTCGTCGCTCCGGCATACTTGCGGCCCTCTTGAATCAGAGCGCCTTACAATCTCACCAATGTGGCTCTCGCCACTCCGTCATACTTGCGGCCCTCTTTGCAATCCAAGCGCCTGACAATCTCCCCAAGGTGGCACTTTCACTCCGTCACTCTTGCGGCCCTCTTTGTAATCCAAGCGCCTAACAATCTCCCCCATGTGGTTCTCGCCACTCCGTCATACTTGAGGCCCTCTTTGCAATCAAAGCGCCTAACAATCTCCCCGATGTGGCTCTCGCCACTCCGTCATACTTGCGGCCCTCTTTTCAATCCAAGCGCCTAACAATCTCCCCAATGTGGCTCTCGTCACTTTGTCATACTTGCGGCCCTCTTTGCAATCCAAGCGCCTAACAATCTCTCGATGTGGTTCTCGTCACTCCGCCATACTTGCGGCCCTCTTTGCAGTCCAAGCGCCTAACAATCTCCCCAATGTGGCTCTCGTCACACCGCCATGCTTGCGGCCCTCTTTGCAATTCAAGCGCCTAACAATCTCCCCAGTGTGGCTCTCGTCACTCCGCCATACTTGCGGCCCTCTTTGCAATCCAAAAGCCTAACAATCTCCCCAATGTGGCTCTCGCCACTCCGTCATCCTTGCGGCCCTCTTTGCAATCCAAGCGCCTAACAATCTCCCCAATGTGGCTCTCGTCACTCCACCTATATTTGCGGCCCTCTGTGCAATCAAAGCGCCTAACAATCTCCCCAGTGTTGCTCTCGCCACTCCGTCAAACTTGCGGCCCTCTTTGCAATCCAAGCGCCTAATTATGTCCCCAATGTGGCTCTCGTCACACCGTCATACTTGCGGCCCTCTTTGCCATCAAAGCGCCTAACAATCTTCCCAATGTGGCTCTCGCCACTCCGTCACTCTTGCGGCCCTCTTTGCAATCCAAGCGCCTAACAATCTCTCCAATGTGGCTCTCGTCGCTCCGTCATACTTGCGGCCCTCTTTGCAATCCAAGCGCCTCACAATCTCCCCAAGGTGGCACTTTCACTCCGTCACTCTTGCGGCCCTCTTTGCAATCCAAGCGCCTAACAATCTCTTCCATGTGGTTCTCGCCACTCCGTCATACTTGCGGCCCTCTTTTCAATCCAAGCGCCTAACAATCTCCCCAATATGGCTCTCGTCACTTTGTCATACTTGCGGCCCTCTTTGCAATCCAAGCGCCTAACAATCTCCCCAATGTGGCTCTCTTCACACCGTCATTC
This sequence comes from Isoperla grammatica, assembly GCA_945910005.1. Lineage (NCBI taxonomy): Eukaryota > Metazoa > Arthropoda > Insecta > Plecoptera > Perlodidae > Isoperla > Isoperla grammatica. Next base: position 40,974,849 of record OX246748.1, on the reverse strand, counting down.
TTTCGCCCTCTTTGCAATCCAAGCACCTAACAATCTCCCCAATGTGGCTCTCGTCACTGCACCATACTTGCGGCCCTCTTTGCAATCCAAGCGCCTAACAATCTCCCCAGTGTTGCTCTCGCCACTTCGTCATACTTGCGGCCCTCTTTGCAATCAAGCGCCTAACAATCTCCTTAATGTGGTTCTCGCTACTCCGTCATACTTGCGGCCCTCTTTGCAATCCAAGCGCCTAACAATCTCCCTAATGTGCCTCTCGCCACTCCGTCATACTTGCGGCCCTCTTTGCAATCCAAGCGCCTTACAAACTCCCCAAGGTGGCCCCAAGCGCCTAACAATCTCTCCGATGTGGATCTCGTCACTCCGTCATACTTGCGGCCCTCTTTGCAATCCAAGCGCCTAACAATCTCCCCGATGTGGCTCTCGCCACTCCGCCATTTTGGCGGCCCTCTTTGCAATCCAAGCGCCTAACAAACTCCCCAATGTGGCTCTCGTCACTCCGTCATACTTGCGGCCCTCTTGGCAATCCAAGCGCCTAACAATCTCCCCAATGTGGCTCTCGTCGCTCCGTCATACTTGCGGCCCTCTTTGCAATCCAAGTGCCAAACAATCTCCCCAATGTGGCCCTCGTCACCCGCCATACTTGCGGCCCTCTTTGCAATCAGAGCGCCTAACAATCTCCCCAATGTGGCTCTCGTCACTTCATCATACTTGCGGCCCTCTTTGCAATCAGAGCTTCTTACAATCTCCCTGATGTGGATCTCGCCACTCCGCCATTCTTGCGGCCCTCTTTGCAATCCAAGCACCTAACAATCTTTCCAATGTGGCTCTCGTCACTGCACCATACTTGCGGCCCTCTTTGCAATCCAAGCGCCCAACAATCTCCCCAGTGTTGCTTTCCCACTCGGTCATACTTGCGGCCCTCTTTGCAATCCAAGCGCCTTACAATCTCCCCAATGTGGCTCTCGTCACACCGTCATACTTCTGGCCCTCTTTGCAATACAAGCGTCTCACAATCTCTCCAATGTGGCTCTCGTCACTCCCCCATAATTGCGGCCCTCTTTGCAATCCAAGTGCCTAACATCTTCCTTATGTGGCTCTCGCCACTCCGCCATACTTGCGGCCCTCTTTGAAATCCAAGCGCCTAACAATCTCCCCAATAAGGCTCTCGCCAATCCGCCATACTTGTGGCCCTCTTTGCCATCCAAGTGCCTCACATCTCCCAAATGGGCCTGTCGTCACTCCGTCATACTTGCGGCTCTCTTTGCAATCCAAGCGCCTCACAATCTCCTTAATGTGGCTCTCGTCACTCTGTCATACTTGCGGCCCTCTTTGCAATCCAAGCGCCTAACAATCTCCCCAATGTGGCTCTCGTCACACCGCCATTCTTGCGGCCTTCTTTGCAATCCAAGCACCTAACAATCTTCCCAATGTGGCTCTCGTCACTGCACCATTCTTGCAGCCCTCTTTGCAATCCAAGCGCCTTACAATCTCCTCAGTGTTGCTCTCGCCACTCCGACATACTTGCGCCCCTCTTTGCAATTCAAGCGCCTAACAATCTCCCCAATGTGGCGCTCGTCACACCGTCATACTTGCGGCCCTCTTTGCAATACAAGCGTCTTACAATCTCTCCAATGTGGCTCTCGTCACTCCACCATACTTGCGGCCCTCTTTGCAATCTAAGTGTCTAACATCTCCCTAATGTGGCTCTCGCCACTCCGCCATACTTTCGCCCCTCTTTGCAATCCAAGCGCCTAACAATCTCCCTAATGTGGCTCTCGCCACTCCGTCATAGCTGCGGCCCGCTTTGCAATCCAAGCGTCTAACAATCTCCTAAGTGTTGCTCTCGCCACTCCGTCATACTTGCGGCCCTCTTTGCAAACCAAGCGCCTAACAATCTCCCCAATGTGGCTCTCGTCACACCGTCATACTTGCGGCCCTCTTTGCAATCCAAGCGTCTAACAATCTCCCCAGTGTTGCTTTTGCCACTCCGTCATACTTGCGGCCCTCTTTGCAATCCAAGCGCCTAACAATCTCCCCGATGTGGCTCTCGCCACTCCGCCATACTTGCGGCCCTCTTTGCAATCCAAGCGTCTAACAATCTCCCCAGTGTTGCTCTCGCCACTCCGTCATATTTGCGGCCCTCTTTGCAATCCAAGCGCCTAACAATCTCTCCAATGTGGCTCTCGTCACTCCACCATACTTGCGGCCCTCTTTGCAATCTAAGTGTCTAACATCCCCCTAATGTGGCTCTCGCCAATCCGCCATACTTTCGCCCCTCTTTGCAATCCAAGCGCCTAACAATCTCCCCAATGTGGCTCTCGTCACACCGCCATTCTTGCGGCCTTCTTTGCAATCCAAGCACCTAACAATCTTCCCAATGTGGCTCTCGTCACTGCACCATTCTTGCGGCCCTCTTTGCAATCCAAGCGCCTTACAATCTCCTCAGTGTTGCTTTCGCCACTCCGACATACTTGCGCCCCTCTTTGCAATTCAAGCGCCTAACAATCTCCCCAATGTGGCGCTCGTCACACCGTCATACTTGCGGCCCTCTTTGCAATACAAGCGTTTTACAATTTCTCCAATGTGGCTCTCGTCACTCCACCATACTTGCGGCCCTCTTTGCAATCTAAGTGTCTAACATCTCCCTAATGTGGCTCTCGCCACTCCGTCATACTTGCGGCCCTCTTTGCAAACCAAGCGCCTAACAATCTCCCTAATGTGGCTCTCGCCACTCCGTCATACCTGCGGCCCGCTTTGCAATCCAAGCGTCTAACAATCTCCTAAGTGTTGCTCTCGCCACTCCGTCATACTTGCGGCCCTCTTTGCAAACCAAGCGCCTAACAATCTCCCCAATGTGGCTCTCGTCACTCCGTCATACTTGCGGCCCTCTTTGCAATCCAAGCGCCTAACAATCTCCCCGATGTGGTTCTCGCCACTCCGCCATACTTGCGGCCCCCTTTGCAATCCAAGCGCCTTACAAACTCCCCAATGTGGCTCTCGTCACTCCGTCATACTTGCGGCCCTCTTTGCAATCCAAGCGCCTTACAATCTCCCCAGTGTGGCTCTCGTAACTCCACCATACTGGCGGCTTCCTTGGCAATCCAAGCGCCTAACAATCTCCCCAATGTGGCTCTCGTCGCTCTGTCATACTTGCGGCCCTCTTTGCAATCCAAGCGCCTCACAAACTCCCCAATGTGGCTCTCGTCACTCCGTCATACTTGCGGCCCTCTTTGCAATCCAAGCGCCTAACAATCTCCCCAGTGTGGCTCTCGTAACTCCACCATACTTGCGGCCCTCTTGGCTATGCAAGCGCCTAACAATCTCCCCAATGTGGCTCTCGTCGCTCCGTCATACTTGCGGCCCTCTTTGCAATCCAAGTGCCAAACAATCTCCCCAATGTGGCTCTCGTCACACCGTCACTCGTCACACCAGTAGAGTTACTACGTCACCAAGGATTATTGTTGACCTTAAGTTCGACGCTACGACTAACTAGGTACCACCGTTCATCCACAATCGGTACCGAAAGTGGAACTTGACAAGAAAATCTTTGAAATTTCGGCGACGCCTCACGTCGCTCACAAAAAACATAGCGACGCGATGATATTTTTGAAAGTAGACCATGTTCATATCTACCTTGAGAAGTAACTTTAAGATCCCCCAATTAAACAATATAGCCGTAAAGAATATAATTCTAAAAAACAGAGTGTCTTTGAGCACGTCTTTGACGACACGTAGCGTCTCTTGTTAAATTGTTAATATAATAATGATTAGAGTTTCTCCGTTGGACATTCATACTCTATACATAAAACATGTTAATGCTTGCTTTGCATTAATGGTTAGCCGAGGAAACATGTTTTAATGTTGGCGTGATGGCGAGCTATCTGAATACAACAAGCTATGCCATACATTGAGACCAGTGTGTTATCTACCAGTGTAAGCAACGCTACTTCCATCGATTGGCGTGGCGTACGAAGTAACGTTGTAGCTTCGAATACTTGAGGTCTGGGGTTCGAGACCCGGTACACCCACTCTTTTTTGTTCCACCATTTTCACGCATTAATATCAATGCATCAACGTGAATGGACACGGTTTATTTTTTACCGGTTAAACAGCTCATTGTTACCACAAACGATTTACTCTTTCGCGATCACGCAATCAAGATCTATCAAAGGCGATTTTAAAAAGACAATGTGTTGAAACTGAATTTTTAGAGTTAGTTAAAAAACGGCTTCCTGGATATTCTTGGATGTTTTTTAAATCCAATGAGACCCTCGCTGTCCATAAATCTATCTAGCTTTGGTGTTACAATTACAATAAGAATGAATCGAGATACAATGAGATGTATTCATGCATACATTGAGAGCAGTGGGTTATCTATCAGTGTAAGCGATCCAACTTCCATCGAGTGGCATGGCGTACGGGGTAGCGACGCCGACTAGTGTTTTCGCGGTCCGGGGTTCGAGTCCCGTAACCGGCAGTCTTTTTTTCTTCCATATTCAGAGAAGCAAAGTTGAGAAGGGTTTACTAAGGGGAAATTTTTTTTTCAAGCGCTCGTAGCTACCATACGGGATGGTCAAATTTGTTTTTGTATTTTTTTTTATTTTTTTTTAATTTATTATCTAGACATCCTGAAAACAAAAATGTGCTGTTTGCAATCCATGTGCCTAACATATCCCTAATGTGGCTCTCGCCACTCCGTCATACTTGCGGCCCTCTTTGCAATCCAAGCGTCTAACAATCTCCCCAGTGTTGCTCTCGCCACTCCGTCATACTTGCGGCCCTCTTTGCAAACCAAGCGCCTAACAATCTCCCCAATGTGGCTCTCTTCACACCGTCATACTTGCGGCCCTCTTTGCAATCCAAGCGCCTAACAATCTCCCCAATGTGGCTCTCGTCGCTCCGTCATACTTGCGGCCCTCTTTGCAATTTAAATGCCAAACAATTTCCCCAATGTGGCTCTCTTCACACCGTCATACTTGCGCCCCTCTTTGCAATCCAAACGCCTAACAATCTCCCCAATGTGGCTCTCGTCACTGCATTATACTTGCGGCCCTCTTTGCAATCCAAGTGCCTCACATCTCCCAAATGTGCCTGTCGTCACTCCGTCATACTTGCGGCCCTCTTTGCAATCCAAGCGCCTCACAATCTCCCCAATGTTGCCCTCGCCACTCCGTCATACTTGCGGCCCTCTTTGCAAACCAAGCGCCTAACAACCTCCCCAATGTGGCTCTTTTCACACCGTCTCACTTGCGGCCCTCTTTGCAATCCAAGCGCCTAACAATCTCCCCAATGTGGCTCTTGTCACACCGCCATTCTTGCGGTCCTCTTTGCAATCCAAGCACCTAACAATCTCCCCAATGTGGCTCTCGTCACTGCACCATTCTTGCGGCCCTCTTTGCAATCCAAGCGCCTAACAATCTCCCCAATGTGGCTCTCGTCACACCGTCATACTTGCGGCCCTCTTTGCAATATAAGCGTCTAACAATCTCTCCAATGTAGCTCTCGTCACTCCCCAATAATTGCGGCCCTCTATGCAATCCAAGTGCTTAACATCTCCCTAATGTGGTTTTCGCCACTCCGCCATACTTGCGGCCCTCTTTGAAATCCAAGCGCCTAACAATCTCCCCAATATGGCTCTCGCCACTCCGCCATACTTGCGGCCCTCTTTGCCATCCAACCGCCTTACAATCTCCCCAATGGGGCTCTCGCCACTCCGTCATACTTGCGGCCCTCTTTGCAATCCAAGCGCCTAACAATCTCCCCAATGTGGCTCTTGCCGCTCCGTCATACTTGCGGCCCTCTTTGCAATGCAAGTGCCTAAAAATTTTCCCAATGTGGCTCTCTTCACACCGTCATACTTGCGGCCCTCTTTGCAATCCAAACGCCTAACAATCTCCCCAATGTGTCTCTCTTTACTCCACCATACTTGCGGCCCTCTTTGCAATCCAAGTGCCTCACATCTCCCAAATGGCCCTGTCGCCACTCCATCATACTTGCGGCCCTCTTTGCAATCCAAGCGCTTCACAATCTCCCCAATGTGGCTCTCGTCACTCTGTCATACTTGCGGCCCTCTTAGCAATCCAAGCGCCTAACAATCTCCCCGATGTGGCTCTCGCCACTCCGCCATACTTGCGGCCCTCTTTGCAATCCAAGTGCCTAGCAAACTCCCCAAGGTGGCCCCAAGCGCCTTACAATCTCTCCGATGTGGATCTCGTCACTCCGTCATACTTGCGGCCCTCTTTGCAATCCAAGCGCCTAACAATCTCCCCGATGTGGCTCTCGCCACTCCGCCATACTTGCGGCCCCCATTGCAATCCAAGCGCCTAACAAACTCCCAAATGTGGCTCTCGTCACTCCGTCATACTTTCGGCCCTCTTTGCAATCCAAGTGCCAAACAATCTCCCCAATGTGGCTCTCGTCACACCGCCATACTTGCGGCCCTCTTTGCAATCCAAGTGCCTTACATTTTCCTAATGTGGCTCTCGCCACTCCGCCATACTTGCGGCCCTCTTTGCAATCCAAGTGCCTAACATATCCCCAATGTACCTCTCGTCACTCCGTCATACTTGCGGCCCTCTTTGCAAGCCAAGCGCCTTACAAACTCCCCAATGTGGCTCTCGTCACTCCGTCATACTTGCGGCCCTCTTTGCAATCCAAGCACCTAACAATCTCCTCAGTGTGGCTCTCGTAACTCCACCATACTTGCGGCCCTCTTGGCAATCCAAGCGCCTAACAATCTCCCCAATTTGGCTCTCGTCGCTCCGTCATACTTGCGGCCCTCTTTGCAATCCAAGTGCCAAACAATCTCCCCAATGTGGCTCTCGTCACACCGTCACTCGTCACACCAGTAGAGTTTTTACGTCACCAAGGATTATTGTTGACCTTAAGTTCGACGCTACGACAAACAAGGTACCACCGTTCATCCACAATCGGTACCGAAAGTGGAACTTGACAAGAAAATCTTTGAAATTTCGGCGACGCCTCACGTCGCTCACAAAAAACATAGGGACCTGATGATTTTTTTGAAAGTAGACCATGTTCATATCTACCTTGAGAAGTAACTTTAAGATCCCCCAATTAAACAATATAGCCGTAAAGAATATAATTCTAAAAAACAGAGTGTCTTTGAGCACGTCTTTGACGACGCGTAGCGTCTCTTGTTAAATTGTTAATATAATAATGATTAGAGTTTCTCCGTTGGACATTCATACTCTATACATAAAACATGTTAATGCTTGCCTTGCATTAATGGTTAGCCGAGGAAACATGTTTAAATGTTGGCGTGATGACGAGCTATCTGAATACAACAAGCTATGCCATACATTGAGACCAGTGTGTTATCTACCAGTGTGAGCATCTAGCAGCTTCGATTGGCGTGGCGTACGAAGTAACGTTGTAGCTTCGAATACTTGAGGTCTGGGGTTCGAGACCCAGTACACCCACTCTTTTTTGTTCCACCATTTTCACGCATTAATATCAATGCATCAACGTGAATGGACACGGTTTATTTTTTACCGGTTAAACGGCTCGTTGTTACCACAAACGATTTACTCTTTCGCGATCACGCGATCAAGATCTATCAAAGGCGATTTTAAAAAGACAATGTGTTGAAACTGAATTTTTAAAGTTAGTTAAAAAACGGCTTCCTGGATATTCTTGGATGTTTTTTAAATCCAATGAGACTCTCGCTGTCCATAAATCTATCTAGCTTTGGTGTTACAATTACAATAAGAATGAATCGAGATACAATGATATGTATTCATGCATACATTGAGAGCAGTGGGTTATCTATCAGTGTAAGCGATCCAACTTCCATCGAGTGGCATGGCGTACGGGGTAGCGACGCCGACTAGTGTTTTCGCGGTCCGGGGTTCGAGTCCCGTAACCGGCAGTCTTTTTTTCTTCCATATTCAGAGAAGCAAAGTTGAAAAGGGTTTACTAAGGGAAAATTTTTTTTTCAAGCGCTCGTAGCTACCATACGGGATGGTCAAATTTGTTTTTGTATTTTTATTTATTTTTTTGCGTTAATTATCTAGACATCCTGAAAACAAAAATGTGCTGTTTGCAATCCATGTGCCTAACATCTCCCTAATGTGGCTCTCGCCACTCCGTCACTCTTGCGGCCCTCTTTGCAATCCAAGCGCCTAACAATCTCTCCAATGTGGCTCTCGTCGCTCCGTCATACTTGCGGCCCTCTTTGCAATCCAAGCGCCTCACAATCTCCCCAAGGTGGCACTTTCACTCCGTCACTCTTGCGGCCCTCTTTGCAATCCAAGCGCCTAACAATCTCCCCCATGTGGTTCTCGCCACTCCGTCATACTTGCGGCCCTCTTTGCAATCAAAGCGCCTAACAATCTCCCCGATGTGGCTCTCGCCACTCCGTCATACTTGCGGACCTCTTTTCAATCCAAGCGCCTAACAATCTCCCCAATATGGCTCTCGTCACTTTGTCATACTTGCGGCCCTCTTTGCAATCCAAGCGCCTTACAATCTCTCGATGTGGTTCTCGTCACTCCGCCATACTTGCGGCCCTCTTTGCAGTCCTAGCGCCTAACAATCTCCCCAATGTGGCTTTCGTCACACCGTCATGCTTGCGGCCCTCTTTGCAATTCAAGCGCCTAACAATCTCCCCAGTGTGGCTCTCGTCACTCCGCAATACTTGCGGCCCTCTTTGCAATCCAAGCGCCTTACAATCTCCCCAATGTGGCTCTCGCCACTCCGTCATACTTGCGGCCCTCTTTGCAATCCAAGCGCCTTACAATCTCCCTAATGTGGCTCTCGTCACTTAACCTATATTTGCGGCCACCTGTGCAATCAAAGCGCCTAACAATCTCCCCAGTGTTGCTCTCGCCACTCCGTCAATTTTGCGGCCCTCTTTGCAATCCAAGCGCCCAATTATGTCCCCAATGTAGCTCTCGTCACACCGTCATACTTGCGGCTCTCTTTGCCATCCAAGCGCCTAACAATCTCCCCATTGTGGCTCTCGCCACTCCGTCATCCTTGCGGCCCTCTTTGCAATCAGAGCGCCTTACAATCTCCCCGATGTTTCTTTCGCCACTCCGCCATTTTTGCGGCCCTCTTTGCAATCCAAGCGCCTAACAATCTCCCCAGTATGGCTCTCGTCACTCCACCATACCTGCGGCCCTCTTTGCAATCAAAACGCTTAACAATCTTCCCAATGTGGCTCTCGTCAAACCTTCATACTTGCGGCCCTCTTTGCAATCCAAGTGCCTAACATATCCCCAATGTATTTCTCGTCACTCCGTCATACTTGCGGCCCTCTTTGCAATCCAAGCGCCTCACAAACTCCCCAATGTGGCTCTCGTCACTCCGTCATACTTGCGGCCCTCTTTGCAATCCAAGCGCCTAAATATCTCCCCAGTGTGGCTCTCGTAACTCCACCATACTTGCGGCCCTCTTGGCAATCCAAGCGCCTAACAATCTCTCCAATGTGGCTCTCGTCGCTCCGTCATACTTGCGGCCCTCTTTGCAATCCAAGTGCCAAACAATCTCCCCAATGTGGCTCTCGTCACACCGTCACTCGTCACACCAGTAGAGTTACTACGTCACCAAGGGTTATTGTTGACCTTAAGTTCGACGCTACGACTAATTAGGTACCACCGTTCATCCACAATCGAAAGCGAAAGTGGAACTTGACAAGAAAATCTTTGAAATTGCGGCGACGCCTCACGTCGCTCACAAAAAACATAGCGACGCGATGATTTTTTTGAAAGTAGACCATGTTCATATCTACCTTGAGAAGTAACTTTAAGATCCCCCAATTAAACAATATAGCCGTAAAGAATATAATTCTAAAAAACAGAGTGTCTTTGAGCACGTCTTTGACGACGCGTAGCGTCTCTTGTTAAATGGTTAATATAATAATGATTAGAGTTTCTCCGTTGGACATTCATACTCTATACATAAAACATGTTAATGCTTGCCTTGCATTAATGGTTAGCCGAGGAAACATGTTTTAATGTTGGCGTGATGACGAGCTATCTAAATACAACAAGCTATGCCATACATTGAGACCAGTGTGTTATCTACCAGTGTAAGCAACGCTACTTCCATCGATTGGCGTGGCGTACGAAGTAACGTTGTAGCTTCGAATACTTGAGGTCTGGGGTTCGAGACCCGGTACACCCACTCTTTTTTGTTCCACCATTTTCACGCATTAATATCAATGCATCAACGTGAATGGACACGGTTTATTTTTAACCAGTTAAACGGCTCGTTGTTACCACAAACGATTTACTCTTTCGCGATCACGCGATCAAGATCTATCAAAGGCGATTTTAAAAAGACAATGTGTTGAAACTGAATTTTTAGAGTTAGTTAAAAAACGGCTTCCTGGATATTCTTGGATGTTTTTTAAATCCAATGAGACCCTCGCTGTCCATAAATCTATCTAGCTTTGGTGTTACAATTACAATAAGAATGAATCGAGATACAATGAGATGTAATCATGCATTTATTGAGAGCAGTGGGTTATCTATCAGTGTAAGCGATCCAACTTCCATCGAGTGGCATGGCGTACGGGGTAGCGACGCCGACTAGTGTTTTCGCGGTCCGGGGTTCGAGTCCCGTAACCGGCAGTCTTTTTTTCTTCCATATTCAGACAAGCAAAGTTGAGAAGGGTTTACTAAGGGGAAATTTTTTTTTCAAGCGCTCGTAGCTACCATACGGGATGTCCAAATTTGTTTTTGTATTTTTATTTATTTTTTTTGCGTTAATTATCTAGACATCCTGAAAACAAAAATGTGCTGTTTGCAATCCATGTGCCTAACATCTCCCTAATGTGGCTCTCGCCACTCCGTCATACTTGCGGCCCTCTTTGCAAACAGAGCGCCTAACAATCTCCTCAATGTGGCTCTTTTCACACCGTCATACTTGCGGCCCTCTTTGCAATCCAAGCGCCTTACAATCTCCCCAATGTGGCTCTCGTCAATCCGTCATACTTGCGTCCCTCTTTGCAATCCAAGTTCCTACTAATTTCCCCAATGTGGCTCTCTTCACACCGTCATACTTGCGGCCCTCTTTGCAATCCAAGCGCCTAACAATCTCTCCAATGTTGCTCTCGTCACTCCGGCATACTTGCGGCCCTCTTGAATCAGAGCGCCTAACAATCTCCCCAATGTGGCTCTCGCCACTTCGTCATACTTGCGGCCCTCTTTGCAATCCAAGCGCCTCACAATCTCCCCAAGGTGGCACTTTCACTCCGTCACTCTTGCGGCCCTCTTTGCAATCCAAGCGCCTATTAATCTCCCCCATGTGGTTCTCGCCACTTTGTCATACTTGCGGCCCTCTTTGCAATCAAAGCGCCTAACAATCTCCCCGATGTGGCTCTCGCCACTCCGTCATACTTGCGGCCCTCTTGTCAATCCAAGCGCCTGACAATCTCCCCAATGTGGCGCTCGTCACTTTGTCATACTTGCGGCCCTCTTTGCAATCCAAGCGCCTAACAATCTCTCGATGTGGTTCTCGTCACTCCGCCATACTTGCGGCCCTCTTTGCAGTCCATGCGCCTAACAATCTCCCCAATGTGGCTCTCGTCACTCCGCCATGCTTGCGGCCCTCTTTGCAATTCAAGCGCCTAACAATCTCCCCAGTGTGGCTCTCGTCATTCCGTCATCCTTGCGGCCCTCTTTGCAATCCAAAAGCCTAACAATCTCCCCAATGTGGCTTTCGCCACTCCGTCCTCCTTGCGGCCCTCTTTGCAATCCAAGCGCCTAACAATCTCCCCAATGTGGCTCTCGTCACTCCACCTATATTTGCGGCCCTCTGTGCAATCAAAGCGCCTAACAATCTCCCCAGTGTTGCTCTCGCCACTCCGTCAAACTTGCGGCCCTCTTTGCAATCCAAGCGCCTAATTATGTCCCCAAAGTGGCTCTCGTCACACCGTCATACTTGCGGCCCTCTTTGCCATCCAAGCGCCTAACAATCTCCCCAATGTGGCATTCGCCACTCCGTCATACTTGCGGCCCTCTTTGCAATCAAAGCGCCTAACAATCTCCCCGATGTGGCTCTCGCCACTCCGTCATACTTGCGGCCCTCTTTGCAATCCAAGTGCCAAACAATCTCCCCAATGTGGCTCTCGTCACACCGTCACTCGTCACACCAGTAGAGTTACTACGTCACCAAGGGTTATTGTTGACCTTAAGTTCGACGCTACGACTAATTAGGTACCACCGTTCATCCACAATCGAAAGCGAAAGTGGAACTTGACAAGAAAATCTTTGAAATTGCGGCGACGCCTCACGTCGCTCACAAAAAACATAGCGACGCGATGATTTTTTTGAAAGTAGACCATGTTCATATCTACCTTGAGAAGTAACTTTAAGATCCCCCAATTAAACAATATAGCCGTAAAGAATATAATTCTAAAAAACAGAGTGTCTTTGAGCACGTCTTTGACGACGCGTAGCGTCTCTTGTTAAATGGTTAATATAATAATGATTAGAGTTTCTCCGTTGGACATTCATACTCTATACATAAAACATGTTAATGCTTGCCTTGCATTAATGGTTAGCCGAGGAAACATGTTTTAATGTTGGCGTGATGACGAGCTATCTAAATACAACAAGCTATGCCATACATTGAGACCAGTGTGTTATCTACCAGTGTAAGCAACGCTACTTCCATCGATTGGCGTGGCGTACGAAGTAACGTTGTAGCTTCGAATACTTGAGGTCTGGGGTTCGAGACCCGGTACACCCACTCTTTTTTGTTCCACCATTTTCACGCATTAATATCAATGCATCAACGTGAATGGACACGGTTTATTTTTAACCAGTTAAACGGCTCGTTGTTACCACAAACGATTTACTCTTTCGCGATCACGCGATCAAGATCTATCAAAGGCGATTTTAAAAAGACAATGTGTTGAAACTGAATTTTTAGAGTTAGTTAAAAAACGGCTTCCTGGATATTCTTGGATGTTTTTTAAATCCAATGAGACCCTCGCTGTCCATAAATCTATCTAGCTTTGGTGTTACAATTACAATAAGAATGAATCGAGATACAATGAGATGTAATCATGCATTTATTGAGAGCAGTGGGTTATCTATCAGTGTAAGCGATCCAACTTCCATCGAGTGGCATGGCGTACGGGGTAGCGACGCCGACTAGTGTTTTCGCGGTCCGGGGTTCGAGTCCCGTAACCGGCAGTCTTTTTTTCTTCCATATTCAGACAAGCAAAGTTGAGAAGGGTTTACTAAGGGGAAATTTTTTTTTCAAGCGCTCGTAGCTACCATACGGGATGTCCAAATTTGTTTTTGTATTTTTATTTATTTTTTTTGCGTTAATTATCTAGACATCCTGAAAACAAAAATGTGCTGTTTGCAATCCATGTGCCTAACATCTCCCTAATGTGGCTCTCGCCACTCCGTCATACTTGCGGCCCTCTTTGCAAACAGAGCGCCTAACAATCTCCCCAATGTGGCTCTTTTCACACCGTCATACTTGCGGCCCTCTTTGCAATCCAAGCGCCTTACAATCTCCCCAATGTGGCTCTCGTCAATCCGTCATACTTGCGTCCCTCTTTGCAATCCAAGTTCCTACTAATTTCCCCAATGTGGCTCTCTTCACACCGTCATACTTGCGGCCCTCTTTGCAATCCAAGCGCCTAACAATCTCTCCAATGTTGCTCTCGTCACTCCGGCATACTTGCGGCCCTCTTGAATCAGAGCGCCTAACAATCTCCCCAATGTGGCTCTCGCCACTTCGTCATACTTGCGGCCTTCTTTGCAATCCAAGCGCCTCACAATCTCCCCAAGGTGGCACTTTCACTCCGTCACTCTTGCGGCCCTCTTTGCAATCCAAGCGCCTATTAATCTCCCCCATGTGGTTCTCGCCACTTTGTCATACTTGCGGCCCTCTTTGCAATCAAAGCGCCTAACAATCTCCCCGATGTGGCTCTCGCCACTCCGTCATACTTGCGGCCCTCTTGTCAATCCAAGCGCCTGACAATCTCCCCAATGTGGCGCTCGTCACTTTGTCATACTTGCGGCCCTCTTTGCAATCCAAGCGCCTAACAATCTCTCGATGTGGTTCTCGTCACTCCGCCATACTTGCGGCCCTCTTTGCAGTCCATGCGCCTAACAATCTCCCCAATGTGGCTCTCGTCACTCCGCCATGCTTGCGGCCCTCTTTGCAATTCAAGCGCCTAACAATCTCCCCAGTGTGGCTCTCGTCATTCCGTCATCCTTGCGGCCCTCTTTGCAATCCAAAAGCCTAACAATCTCCCCAATGTGGCTTTCGCCACTCCGTCATCCTTGCGGCCCTCTTTGCAATCCAAGCGCCTAACAATCTCCCCAATGTGGCTCTCGTCACTCCACCTATATTTGCGGCCCTCTGTGCAATCAAAGCGCCTAACAATCTCCCCAGTGTTGCTCTCGCCACTCCGTCAAACTTGCGGCCCTCTTTGCAATCCAAGCGCCTTATTATGTCCCCAAAGTGGCTCTCGTCACACCGTCATACTTGCGGCCCTCTTTGCCATCCAAGCGCCTAACAATCTCCCCAATGTGGCATTCGCCACTCCGTCATACTTGCGGCCCTCTTTGCAATCAAAGCGCCTAACAATCTCCCCGATGTGGCTCTCGCCACTCCGTCATACTTGCGGCCCTCTTTTCAATCCAAGCGCCTAACAATCTCCCCAATGTGGCTCTCGTCACTTTGTCATACTTGCGGCCCTCTTTGCAATCCAACCGCCTTACAATCTCTCGATGTGGTTCTCGTCACTCCGCCATTTTTGCGGCCCTCTTTGCAGTCCAAGCGCCTTACAATCTCCCCAATGTGGCTCTCGTCACACCGCCATGCTTGCGGCCCTCTTTGCAATTCAAGCGCCTAACAATCTCCCCAGTGTGGCTCTCATCACTCCGCCATACTTGCGGCCCTCTTTGCAATCCAAAAGCCTAACAATCTCCCCAATGTGGCTCTCGCCACTCCGTCATCCTTGCGGCTCTCTTAGCAATCCAAGCGCCTAACAATCTCCCCAATGTGGCTCTCGTCACTCCACCTATATTTGCGGCCCTCTGTGCAATCAAAGCGCCTAACACTCTCCCCAGTGTTTCTCTCGCCACTCCGTCAAACTTGCGGCCCTCTTTGCAATCCAAGCGCCTAATTATGTCCCCAATGTGGCTCTCGTCACACCGTCATACTTGCGGCCCTCTTTGCCATCCAAGCGCCTAACAATCTCCCCAATGTGGCTCTCGCCAGTCCGTCATACTTGCGGCCCTCTTTGCAATCAGAGCGCCTTACAATCTCCCCGATGTGGCTTTCGCCAATCCGCTATTCTTGCGGCCCTCTTTGCAATCCAAGCGCCTAACAATCTCCTTAATATGGCTCTCGTCACTCCACCATACTTGCGGCCCTCTTTGCAAACAAAACGCTTAACAATCTCCCCAATGTGGCTCTCTCAAACCTTCATACTTGCGGCCCTCTTTGCAATCCAAGTGCCTTACATATCCCCAATGTATCTCTCGTCACTCCGTCATACTTTCGGCCCTCTTTGCAATCCAAGCGCCTCACAAACTCCCCAATGTGGCTCTCGTCACTCCGTCATACTTGCGGCCCTCTTTGCAATCCAAGCACCTAACAATCTCCCCAGTGTGGCTCTCGTAACTCCACCATACTTGCGGCCCTCTTGGCAATCCAAGCGCCTAACAATCTCCCCAATGTGGCTCTCGTCGCTCCGTCATACTTGCGGCCCTCTTTGCAATCCAAGTGCCAAACAATCTCCCCAATGTGGCTCTCGTCACACCGTCACTCGTCACACCAGTAGAGTTACTACGTCACCAAGGATTATTGTTGACCTTAAGTTCGACGCTACGACTAACTAGGTACCACCGTTCATCCACAATCGGTACCGAAAGTGGAACTTGACAAGAAAATCTTTGAAATTTCGGCGACGCCTCACGTCGCTCACAAAAAACATAGCGACCTGATGATTTTTTTGAAAGAAGACCATGTTCATATCTACCTTGAGAAGTAACTTTAAGATCCCCGAATTAAACAATATAGCCGTAAAGAATATAATTCTAAAAAACAGAGAGTCTTTGAGCACGTCTTTGACGACGCGTAGCGTCTCTTGTTAAATGGTTAATATAATAATGATTAGAGTTTCTCCGTTGGACATTCATACTCTATACATAAAACATGTTAATGCTTGCCTTGCATCAATGGTTAGCCGAGGAAACATGTTTTAATGTTGGCGTGATGACGAGCTATCTGAATACAACAAGCTATGCCATACATTGAGACCAGTGTGTTATCTACCAGTGTAAGCAACGCTACTTCCATCGATTGGCGTGGCGTACGAAGTAACGTTGTAGCTTCGAATACTTGAGGTCTGGGGTTCGAGACCCGGTACACCCACTCTTTTTTGTCCCACCATTTTCACGCATTAATATCAATGCATCAACGTGAATGGACACGGTTTATTTTTTACCGGTTAAACGGCTCGTTGTTACCACAAACGATTTACTCTTTCGCGATCACGCGATCAAGATCTGTCAAAGGCGATTTTAAAAAGACAATGTGTTGAAACTGAATTTTTAGAGTTAGTTAAAAAACGGCTTCCTGGATATTCTTGGATGTTTTTTAAATCCAATGAGACCCTCGCTGTCCATAAATCTATCTAGCTTTGGTGTAACAATTACAATAAGAATGAATCGAGATACAATGAGATGTATTCATGCATACATTGAGAGCAGTGGGTTATCTATCAGTGTAAGCGATCCAACTTCCATCGAGTAGCATGGCGTACGGGGTAGCGACGCCGACTAGTGTTTTCGCGGTCCGGGGTTCGAGTCCCGTAACCAGCAGTCTTTTTTTCTTCCATATTCAGAGAAGCAAAGTTGAGAAGGGTTTACTAAGGGGAAATTTTTTTTTCAAGCGCTCGTAGCTACCATACGGGATGGTCAAATTTGTTTTTGTATTTTTATTTATTTTTTTTGCATTAATTATCTAGACATCCTGAAAACAAAAATGTGCTGTTTGCAATCCATGTGCCTAACACCTCCCTAATGTGGCTCTCGCCACTCCGTCACTCTTGCGGCCCTCTTTGCAATCCAAGCGCCTAACAATCTCTCCAATGTGGCTCTCGTCGCTCCGGCATACTTGCGGCCCTCTTGAATCAGAGCGCCTTACAATCTCCCCAATGTGGCTCTCGCCACTCCGTCATACTTGCGGCCCTCTTTGCAATCCAAGCGCCTGACAATCTCCCCAAGGTGGCACTTTCACTCCGTCACTCTTGCGGCCCTCTTTGCAATCCAAGCGCCTAACAATCTCCCCCATGTGGTTCTCGCCACTCCGTCATACTTGAGGCCCTCTTTGCAATCAAAGCGCCTAACAATCTCCCCGATGTGGCTCTCGCCACTCCGTCATACTTGCGGCCCTCTTTTCAATCCAAGCGCCTAACAATCTCCCCAATGTGGCTCTCGTCACTTTGTCATACTTGCGGCCCTCTTTGCAATCCAAGCGCCTAACAATCTCTCGATGTGGTTCTCGTCACTCCGCCATACTTGCGGCCCTCTTTGCAGTCCAAGCGCCTAACAATCTCCCCAATGTGGCTCTCGTCACACCGCCATGCTTGCGGCCCTCTTTGCAATTCAAGCGCCTAACAATCTCCCCAGTGTGGCTCTCGTCACTCCGCCATACTTGCGGCCCTCTTTGCAATCCAAAATCCTAACAATCTCCCCAATGTGGCTCTCGCCACTCCGTCATCCTTGCGGCCCTCTTTGCAATCCAAGCGCCTAACAATCTCCCCAATGTGGCTCTCGTCACTCCACCTATATTTGCGGCCCTCTGTGCAATCAAAGCGCCTAACAATCTCCCCAGTGTTGCTCTCGCCACTCCGTCAAACTTGCGACCCTCTTTGCAATCCAAGCGCCTAATTATGTCCCCAATGTGGCTCTCGTCACACCGTCATACTTGCGGCCCTCTTTGCCATCAAAGCGCCTAACAATCTTCCCAATGTGGCTCTCGCCACTCCGTCACTCTTGCGGCCCTCTTTGCAATCCAAGCGCCTAACAATCTCTCCAATGTGGCTCTCGTCGCTCCGTCATACTTGCGGCCCTCTTTGCAATCCAAGCGCCTCACAATCTCCCCAAGGTGGCACTTTCACTCCGTCACTCTTGCGGCCCTCTTTGCAATCCAAGCGCCTAACAATCTCTTCCATGTGGTTCTCGCCACTCCGTCATACTTGCGGCCCTCTTTGCAATCAAAGCGCCTAACAATCTCCCCGATGTGGCTCTCGCCACTCCGTCATACTTGCGGCCCTCTTTTCAATCCAAGCGCCTAACAATCTCCCCAATATGGCTCTCGTCACTTTGTCATACTTGCGGCCCTCTTTGCAATCCAAGCACCTAACAATCTCTCGATGTGGTTCTCGTCACTCCGCCATACTTGCGGCCCTCTTTGCAGTCCTAGTGCCTAACAATCTCCCCAATGTGGCTCTCGTCACACCGTCATGCTTGCGGCCCTCTTTGCAATCCAAGCGCCTAATTATGTCCCCAATGTAGCTCTCGTCACACCGTCATACTTGCGGCCCTCTTTGCCATCCAAGCGCCTAACAATCTCCCCAATGTGGCTCTCGCCACTCCGTCATACTTGCGGCCCTCTTTGCAATCAGAGGGCCTTACAATCTCCCCGATGTGGCTTTCGCCACTCCGCCATTTTTGCGGCCCTCTTTGCAATCCAAGCGCCGAAAAATCTCCCCAATATGGCTCTCGTCACTCCACCATACTTGCGGCCCTCTTTGCAATCAAAACGCTTAACAATCTCCCCAATGTGGCTCTCGTCAAACCTTTATACTTGCGTCCCTCTTTGCAATCCAAGTGCCTAACATATCCCCAATGTATCTCTCGTCACTCCGTCATACTTGCGGCCCTCTTTACAATCCAAGCGCCTCACAAACTCCCCAATGTGGCTCTCGTCACTCCGTCATACTTGCGGCCCTCTTTGCAATCCAAGCGCCTAACAATCTCCCCAGTGTGGCTCTCGTAACTCCACCATACTTGCGGCCCTCTTGGCAATCCAAGCGCCTAACAATCTCCCCAATGTTGCTCTCGTCGCTCCGTCATACTTGCGGCCCTCTTTGCAATCCAAGTGCCAAACAATCTCCCCAATGTGGCTCTCGTCACACCGTCACTCGTCACACCAGTAGAGTTACTACGTCACCAAGGATTATTGTTGACCTTAAGTTCGACGCTACGACTAACTAGGTACCACCGTTCATCCACAATCGAAACCGAAAGTGGAACTTGACAAGAAAATCTTTGAAATTGCGGCGACGCCTCACGTCGCTCACAAAAAACATAGCGACGCGATGATTTTTTTGAAAGTAGACCATGTTCATATCTACCTTGAGAAGTAATTTTAAGATCCCCCAATTAAACAATATAGCCGTAAAGAATATAATTCTAAAAAACAGAGTGTCTTTGAGCACGTCTTTGACGACACGTAGCGTCTCTTGTTAAATTGTTAATATAATAATGATTAGAGTTTCTCCGTTGGACATTCATACTCTATACATAAAACATGTTAATGCTTGCTTTGCATTAATGGTTAGCCGAGGAAACATGTTTTAATGTTGGCGTGATGGCGAGCTATCTGAATACAACAAGCTATGCCATACATTGAGACCAGTGTGTTATCTACCAGTGTAAGCAACGCTACTTCCATCGATTGGCGTGGCGTACGAAGTAACGTTGTAGCTTCGAATACTTGAGGTCTGGGGTTCGAGACCCGGTACACCCACTCTTTTTTGTTCCACCATTTTCACGCATTAATATCAATGCATCAACGTGAATGGACACGGTTTATTTTTTACCGGTTAAACAGCTCATTGTTACCACAAACGATTTACTCTTTCGCGATCACGCAATCAAGATCTATCAAAGGCGATTTTAAAAAGACAATGTGTTGAAACTGAATTTTTAGAGTTAGTTAAAAAACGGCTTCCTGGATATTCTTGGATGTTTTTTAAATCCAATGAGACCCTCGCTGTCCATAAATCTATCTAGCTTTGGTGTTACAATTACAATAAGAATGAATCGAGATACAATGAGATGTATTCATGCATACATTGAGAGCAGTGGGTTATCTATCAGTGTAAGCGATCCAACTTCCATCGAGTGGCATGGCGTACGGGGTAGCGACGCCGACTAGTGTTTTCGCGGTCCGGGGTTCGAGTCCCGTAACCGGCAGTCTTTTTTTCTTCCATATTCAGAGAAGCAAAGTTGAGAAGGGTTTACTAAGGGGAAATTTTTTTTTCAAGCGCTCGTAGCTACCATACGGGATGGTCAAATTTGTTTTTGTATTTTTTTTTATTTTTTTTTAATTTATTATCTAGACATCCTGAAAACAAAAATGTGCTGTTTGCAATCCATGTGCCTAACATATCCCTAATGTGGCTCTCGCCACTCCGTCATACTTGCGGCCCTCTTTGCAATCCAAGCGTCTAACAATCTCCCCAGTGTTGCTCTCGCCACTCCGTCATACTTGCGGCCCTCTTTGCAAACCAAGCGCCTAACAATCTCCCCAATGTGGCTCTCTTCACACCGTCATACTTGCGGCCCTCTTTGCAATCCAAGCGCCTAACAATCTCCCCAATGTGGCTCTCGTCGCTCCGTCATACTTGCGGCCCTCTTTGCAATTTAAATGCCAAACAATTTCCCCAATGTGGCTCTCTTCACACCGTCATACTTGCGCCCCTCTTTGCAATCCAAACGCCTAACAATCTCCCCAATGTGGCTCTCGTCACTGCATTATACTTGCGGCCCTCTTTGCAATCCAAGTGCCTCACATCTCCCAAATGTGCCTGTCGTCACTCCGTCATACTTGCGGCCCTCTTTGCAATCCAAGCGCCTCACAATCTCCCCAATGTTGCCCTCGCCACTCCGTCATACTTGCGGCCCTCTTTGCAAACCAAGCGCCTAACAACCTCCCCAATGTGGCTCTTTTCACACCGTCTCACTTGCGGCCCTCTTTGCAATCCAAGCGCCTAACAATCTCCCCAATGTGGCTCTCGTCACACCGCCATTCTTGCGGTCCTCTTTGCAATCCAAGCACCTAACAATCTCCCCAATGTGGCTCTCGTCACTGCACCATTCTTGCGGCCCTCTTTGCAATCCAAGCGCCTAACAATCTCCCCAATGTGGCTCTCGTCACACCGTCATACTTGCGGCCCTCTTTGCAATATAAGCGTCTAACAATCTCTCCAATGTAGCTCTCGTCACTCCCCAATAATTGCGGCCCTCTATGCAATCCAAGTGCTTAACATCTCCCTAATGTGGTTTTCGCCACTCCGCCATACTTGCGGCCCTCTTTGAAATCCAAGCGCCTAACAATCTCCCCAATATGGCTCTCGCCACTCCGCCATACTTGCGGCCCTCTTTGCCATCCAACCGCCTTACAATCTCCCCAATGGGGCTCTCGCCACTCCGTCATACTTGCGGCCCTCTTTGCAATCCAAGCGCCTAACAATCTCCCCAATGTGGCTCTTGCCGCTCCGTCATACTTGCGGCCCTCTTTGCAATGCAAGTGCCTAAAAATTTTCCCAATGTGGCTCTCTTCACACCGTCATACTTGCGGCCCTCTTTGCAATCCAAACGCCTAACAATCTCCCCAATGTGTCTCTCTTTACTCCACCATACTTGCGGCCCTCTTTGCAATCCAAGTGCCTCACATCTCCCAAATGGCCCTGTCGCCACTCCATCATACTTGCGGCCCTCTTTGCAATCCAAGCGCTTCACAATCTCCCCAATGTGGCTCTCGTCACTCTGTCATACTTGCGGCCCTCTTAGCAATCCAAGCGCCTAACAATCTCCCCGATGTGGCTCTCGCCACTCCGCCATACTTGCGGCCCTCTTTGCAATCCAAGTGCCTAGCAAACTCCCCAAGGTGGCCCCAAGCGCCTTACAATCTCTCCGATGTGGATCTCGTCACTCCGTCATACTTGCGGCCCTCTTTGCAATCCAAGCGCCTAACAATCTCCCCGATGTGGCTCTCGCCACTCCGCCATACTTGCGGCCCCCATTGCAATCCAAGCGCCTAACAAACTCCCAAATGTGGCTCTCGTCACTCCGTCATACTTTCGGCCCTCTTTGCAATCCAAGTGCCAAACAATCTCCCCAATGTGGCTCTCGTCACACCGCCATACTTGCGGCCCTCTTTGCAATCCAAGTGCCTTACATTTTCCTAATGTGGCTCTCGCCACTCCGCCATACTTGCGGCCCTCTTTGCAATCCAAGTGCCTAACATATCCCCAATGTACCTCTCGTCACTCCGTCATACTTGCGGCCCTCTTTGCAAGCCAAGCGCCTTACAAACTCCCCAATGTGGCTCTCGTCACTCCGTCATACTTGCGGCCCTCTTTGCAATCCAAGCACCTAACAATCTCCTCAGTGTGGCTCTCGTAACTCCACCATACTTGCGGCCCTCTTGGCAATCCAAGCGCCTAACAATCTCCCCAATTTGGCTCTCGTCGCTCCGTCATACTTGCGGCCCTCTTTGCAATCCAAGTGCCAAACAATCTCCCCAATGTGGCTCTCGTCACACCGTCACTCGTCACACCAGTAGAGTTTTTACGTCACCAAGGATTATTGTTGACCTTAAGTTCGACGCTACGACAAACAAGGTACCACCGTTCATCCACAATCGGTACCGAAAGTGGAACTTGACAAGAAAATCTTTGAAATTTCGGCGACGCCTCACGTCGCTCACAAAAAACATAGGGACCTGATGATTTTTTTGAAAGTAGACCATGTTCATATCTACCTTGAGAAGTAACTTTAAGATCCCCCAATTAAACAATATAGCCGTAAAGAATATAATTCTAAAAAACAGAGTGTCTTTGAGCACGTCTTTGACGACGCGTAGCGTCTCTTGTTAAATTGTTAATATAATAATGATTAGAGTTTCTCCGTTGGACATTCATACTCTATACATAAAACATGTTAATGCTTGCCTTGCATTAATGGTTAGCCGAGGAAACATGTTTAAATGTTGGCGTGATGACGAGCTATCTGAATACAACAAGCTATGCCATACATTGAGACCAGTGTGTTATCTACCAGTGTGAGCATCTAGCAGCTTCGATTGGCGTGGCGTACGAAGTAACGTTGTAGCTTCGAATACTTGAGGTCTGGGGTTCGAGACCCAGTACACCCACTCTTTTTTGTTCCACCATTTTCACGCATTAATATCAATGCATCAACGTGAATGGACACGGTTTATTTTTTACCGGTTAAACGGCTCGTTGTTACCACAAACGATTTACTCTTTCGCGATCACGCGATCAAGATCTATCAAAGGCGATTTTAAAAAGACAATGTGTTGAAACTGAATTTTTAAAGTTAGTTAAAAAACGGCTTCCTGGATATTCTTGGATGTTTTTTAAATCCAATGAGACCCTCGCTGTCCATAAATCTATCTAGCTTTGGTGTTACAATTACAATAAGAATGAATCGAGATACAATGATATGTATTCATGCATACATTGAGAGCAGTGGGTTATCTATCAGTGTAAGCGATCCAACTTCCATCGAGTGGCATGGCGTACGGGGTAGCGACGCCGACTAGTGTTTTCGCGGTCCGGGGTTCGAGTCCCGTAACCGGCAGTCTTTTTTTCTTCCATATTCAGAGAAGCAAAGTTGAAAAGGGTTTACTAAGGGAAAATTTTTTTTTCAAGCGCTCGTAGCTACCATACGGGATGGTCAAATTTGTTTTTGTATTTTTATTTATTTTTTTGCGTTAATTATCTAGACATCCTGAAAACAAAAATGTGCTGTTTGCAATCCATGTGCCTAACATCTCCCTAATGTGGCTCTCGCCACTCCGTCACTCTTGCGGCCCTCTTTGCAATCCAAGCGCCTAACAATCTCTCCAATGTGGCTCTCGTCGCTCCGTCATACTTGCGGCCCTCTTTGCAATCCAAGCGCCTCACAATCTCCCCAAGGTGGCACTTTCACTCCGTCACTCTTGCGGCCCTCTTTGCAATCCAAGCGCCTAACAATCTCCCCCATGTGGTTCTCGCCACTCCGTCATACTTGCGGCCCTCTTTGCAATCAAAGCGCCTAACAATCTCCCCGATGTGGCTCTCGCCACTCCGTCATACTTGCGGACCTCTTTTCAATCCAAGCGCCTAACAATCTCCCCAATATGGCTCTCGTCACTTTGTCATACTTGCGGCCCTCTTTGCAATCCAAGCGCCTTACAATCTCTCGATGTGGTTCTCGTCACTCCGCCATACTTGCGGCCCTCTTTGCAGTCCTAGCGCCTAACAATCTCCCCAATGTGGCTTTCGTCACACCGTCATGCTTGCGGCCCTCTTTGCAATTCAAGCGCCTAACAATCTCCCCAGTGTGGCTCTCGTCACTCCGCAATACTTGCGGCCCTCTTTGCAATCCAAGCGCCTTACAATCTCCCCAATGTGGCTCTCGCCACTCCGTCATACTTGCGGCCCTCTTTGCAATCCAAGCGCCTTACAATCTCCCCAATGTGGCTCTCGTCACTTAACCTATATTTGCGGCCACCTGTGCAATCAAAGCGCCTAACAATCTCCCCAGTGTTGCTCTCGCCACTCCGTCAATTTTGCGGCCCTCTTTGCAATCCAAGCGCCCAATTATGTCCCCAATGTAGCTCTCGTCACACCGTCATACTTGCGGCTCTCTTTGCCATCCAAGCGCCTAACAATCTCCCCATTGTGGCTCTCGCCACTCCGTCATCCTTGCGGCCCTCTTTGCAATCAGAGCGCCTTACAATCTCCCCGATGTTTCTTTCGCCACTCCGCCATTTTTGCGGCCCTCTTTGCAATCCAAGCGCCTAACAATCTCCCCAGTATGGCTCTCGTCACTCCACCATACCTGCGGCCCTCTTTGCAATCAAAACGCTTAACAATCTTCCCAATGTGGCTCTCGTCAAACCTTCATACTTGCGGCCCTCTTTGCAATCCAAGTGCCTAACATATCCCCAATGTATTTCTCGTCACTCCGTCATACTTGCGGCCCTCTTTGCAATCCAAGCGCCTCACAAACTCCCCAATGTGGCTCTCGTCACTCCGTCATACTTGCGGCCCTCTTTGCAATCCAAGCGCCTAAATATCTCCCCAGTGTGGCTCTCGTAACTCCACCATACTTGCGGCCCTCTTGGCAATCCAAGCGCCTAACAATCTCTCCAATGTGGCTCTCGTCGCTCCGTCATACTTGCGGCCCTCTTTGCAATCCAAGTGCCAAACAATCTCCCCAATGTGGCTCTCGTCACACCGTCACTCGTCACACCAGTAGAGTTACTACGTCGCCAAGGGTTATTGTTGACCTTAAGTTCGACGCTACGACTAATTAGGTACCACCGTTCATCCACAATCGAAAGCGAAAGTGGAACTTGACAAGAAAATCTTTGAAATTGCGGCGACGCCTCACGTCGCTCACAAAAAACATAGCGACGCGATGATTTTTTTGAAAGTAGACCATGTTCATATCTACCTTGAGAAGTAACTTTAAGATCCCCCAATTAAACAATATAGCCGTAAAGAATATAATTCTAAAAAACAGAGTGTCTTTGAGCACGTCTTTGACGACGCGTAGCGTCTCTTGTTAAATGGTTAATATAATAATGATTAGAGTTTCTCCGTTGGACATTCATACTCTATACATAAAACATGTTAATGCTTGCCTTGCATTAATGGTTAGCCGAGGAAACATGTTTTAATGTTGGCGTGATGACGAGCTATCTAAATACAACAAGCTATGCCATACATTGAGACCAGTGTGTTATCTACCAGTGTAAGCAACGCTACTTCCATCGATTGGCGTGGCGTACGAAGTAACGTTGTAGCTTCGAATACTTGAGGTCTGGGGTTCGAGACCCGGTACACCCACTCTTTTTTGTTCCACCATTTTCACGCATTAATATCAATGCATCAACGTGAATGGACACGGTTTATTTTTAACCAGTTAAACGGCTCGTTGTTACCACAAACGATTTACTCTTTCGCGATCACGCGATCAAGATCTATCAAAGGCGATTTTAAAAAGACAATGTGTTGAAACTGAATTTTTAGAGTTAGTTAAAAAACGGCTTCCTGGATATTCTTGGATGTTTTTTAAATCCAATGAGACCCTCGCTGTCCATAAATCTATCTAGCTTTGGTGTTACAATTACAATAAGAATGAATCGAGATACAATGAGATGTAATCATGCATTTATTGAGAGCAGTGGGTTATCTATCAGTGTAAGCGATCCAACTTCCATCGAGTGGCATGGCGTACGGGGTAGCGACGCCGACTAGTGTTTTCGCGGTCCGGGGTTCGAGTCCCGTAACCGGCAGTCTTTTTTTCTTCCATATTCAGACAAGCAAAGTTGAGAAGGGTTTACTAAGGGGAAATTTTTTTTTCAAGCGCTCGTAGCTACCATACGGGATGTCCAAATTTGTTTTTGTATTTTTATTTATTTTTTTTGCGTTAATTATCTAGACATCCTGAAAACAAAAATGTGCTGTTTGCAATCCATGTGCCTAACATCTCCCTAATGTGGCTCTCGCCACTCCGTCATACTTGCGGCCCTCTTTGCAAACAGAGCGCCTAACAATCTCCCCAATGTGGCTCTTTTCACACCGTCATACTTGCGGCCCTCTTTGCAATCCAAGCGCCTTACAATCTCCCCAATGTGGCTCTCGTCAATCCGTCATACTTGCGTCCCTCTTTGCAATCCAAGTTCCTACTAATTTCCCCAATGTGGCTCTCTTCACACCGTCATACTTGCGGCCCTCTTTGCAATCCAAGCGCCTAACAATCTCTCCAATGTTGCTCTCGTCACTCCGGCATACTTGCGGCCCTCTTGAATCAGAGCGCCTAACAATCTCCCCAATGTGGCTCTCGCCACTTCGTCATACTTGCGGCCCTCTTTGCAATCCAAGCGCCTCACAATCTCCCCAAGGTGGCACTTTCACTCCGTCACTCTTGCGGCCCTCTTTGCAATCCAAGCGCCTATTAATCTCCCCCATGTGGTTCTCGCCACTTTGTCATACTTGCGGCCCTCTTTGCAATCAAAGCGCCTAACAATCTCCCCGATGTGGCTCTCGCCACTCCGTCATACTTGCGGCCCTCTTGTCAATCCAAGCGCCTGACAATCTCCCCAATGTGGCGCTCGTCACTTTGTCATACTTGCGGCCCTCTTTGCAATCCAAGCGCCTAACAATCTCTCGATGTGGTTCTCGTCACTCCGCCATACTTGCGGCCCTCTTTGCAGTCCATGCGCCTAACAATCTCCCCAATGTGGCTCTCGTCACTCCGCCATGCTTGCGGCCCTCTTTGCAATTCAAGCGCCTAACAATCTCCCCAGTGTGGCTCTCGTCATTCCGTCATCCTTGCGGCCCTCTTTGCAATCCAAAAGCCTAACAATCTCCCCAATGTGGCTTTCGCCACTCCGTCATCCTTGCGGCCCTCTTTGCAATCCAAGCGCCTAACAATCTCCCCAATGTGGCTCTCGTCACTCCACCTATATTTGCGGCCCTCTGTGCAATCAAAGCGCCTAACAATCTCCCCAGTGTTGCTCTCGCCACTCCGTCAAACTTGCGGCCCTCTTTGCAATCCAAGCGCCTAATTATGTCCCCAAAGTGGCTCTCGTCACACCGTCATACTTGCGGCCCTCTTTGCCATCCAAGCGCCTAACAATCTCCCCAATGTGGCATTCGCCACTCCGTCATACTTGCGGCCCTCTTTGCAATCAAAGCGCCTAACAATCTCCCCGATGTGGCTCTCGCCACTCCGTCATACTTGCGGCCCTCTTTGCAATCCAAGTGCCAAACAATCTCCCCAATGTGGCTCTCGTCACACCGTCACTCGTCACACCAGTAGAGTTACTACGTCACCAAGGGTTATTGTTGACCTTAAGTTCGACGCTACGACTAATTAGGTACCACCGTTCATCCACAATCGAAAGCGAAAGTGGAACTTGACAAGAAAATCTTTGAAATTGCGGCGACGCCTCACGTCGCTCACAAAAAACATAGCGACGCGATGATTTTTTTGAAAGTAGACCATGTTCATATCTACCTTGAGAAGTAACTTTAAGATCCCCCAATTAAACAATATAGCCGTAAAGAATATAATTCTAAAAAACAGAGTGTCTTTGAGCACGTCTTTGACGACGCGTAGCGTCTCTTGTTAAATGGTTAATATAATAATGATTAGAGTTTCTCCGTTGGACATTCATACTCTATACATAAAACATGTTAATGCTTGCCTTGCATTAATGGTTAGCCGAGGAAACATGTTTTAATGTTGGCGTGATGACGAGCTATCTAAATACAACAAGCTATGCCATACATTGAGACCAGTGTGTTATCTACCAGTGTAAGCAACGCTACTTCCATCGATTGGCGTGGCGTACGAAGTAACGTTGTAGCTTCGAATACTTGAGGTCTGGGGTTCGAGACCCGGTACACCCACTCTTTTTTGTTCCACCATTTTCACGCATTAATATCAATGCATCAACGTGAATGGACACGGTTTATTTTTAACCAGTTAAACGGCTCGTTGTTACCACAAACGATTTACTCTTTCGCGATCACGCGATCAAGATCTATCAAAGGCGATTTTAAAAAGACAATGTGTTGAAACTGAATTTTTAGAGTTAGTTAAAAAACGGCTTCCTGGATATTCTTGGATGTTTTTTAAATCCAATGAGACCCTCGCTGTCCATAAATCTATCTAGCTTTGGTGTTACAATTACAATAAGAATGAATCGAGATACAATGAGATGTAATCATGCATTTATTGAGAGCAGTGGGTTATCTATCAGTGTAAGCGATCCAACTTCCATCGAGTGGCATGGCGTACGGGGTAGCGACGCCGACTAGTGTTTTCGCGGTCCGGGGTTCGAGTCCCGTAACCGGCAGTCTTTTTTTCTTCCATATTCAGACAAGCAAAGTTGAGAAGGGTTTACTAAGGGGAAATTTTTTTTTCAAGCGCTCGTAGCTACCATACGGGATGTCCAAATTTGTTTTTGTATTTTTATTTATTTTTTTTGCGTTAATTATCTAGACATCCTGAAAACAAAAATGTGCTGTTTGCAATCCATGTGCCTAACATCTCCCTAATGTGGCTCTCGCCACTCCGTCATACTTGCGGCCCTCTTTGCAAACAGAGCGCCTAACAATCTCCCCAATGTGGCTCTTTTCACACCGTCATACTTGCGGCCCTCTTTGCAATCCAAGCGCCTTACAATCTCCCCAATGTGGCTCTCGTCAATCCGTCATACTTGCGTCCCTCTTTGCAATCCAAGTTCCTACTAATTTCCCCAATGTGGCTCTCTTCACACCGTCATACTTGCGGCCCTCTTTGCAATCCAAGCGCCTAACAATCTCTCCAATGTTGCTCTCGTCACTCCGGCATACTTGCGGCCCTCTTGAATCAGAGCGCCTAACAATCTCCCCAATGTGGCTCTCGCCACTTCGTCATACTTGCGGCCTTCTTTGCAATCCAAGCGCCTCACAATCTCCCCAAGGTGGCACTTTCACTCCGTCACTCTTGCGGCCCTCTTTGCAATCCAAGCGCCTATTAATCTCCCCCATGTGGTTCTCGCCACTTTGTCATACTTGCGGCCCTCTTTGCAATCAAAGCGCCTAACAATCTCCCCGATGTGGCTCTCGCCACTCCGTCATACTTGCGGCCCTCTTGTCAATCCAAGCGCCTGACAATCTCCCCAATGTGGCGCTCGTCACTTTGTCATACTTGCGGCCCTCTTTGCAATCCAAGCGCCTAACAATCTCTCGATGTGGTTCTCGTCACTCCGCCATACTTGCGGCCCTCTTTGCAGTCCATGCGCCTAACAATCTCCCCAATGTGGCTCTCGTCACTCCGCCATGCTTGCGGCCCTCTTTGCAATTCAAGCGCCTAACAATCTCCCCAGTGTGGCTCTCGTCATTCCGTCATCCTTGCGGCCCTCTTTGCAATCCAAAAGCCTAACAATCTCCCCAATGTGGCTTTCGCCACTCCGTCATCCTTGCGGCCCTCTTTGCAATCCAAGCGCCTAACAATCTCCCCAATGTGGCTCTCGTCACTCCACCTATATTTGCGGCCCTCTGTGCAATCAAAGCGCCTAACAATCTCCCCAGTGTTGCTCTCGCCACTCCGTCAAACTTGCGGCCCTCTTTGCAATCCAAGCGCCTTATTATGTCCCCAAAGTGGCTCTCGTCACACCGTCATACTTGCGGCCCTCTTTGCCATCCAAGCGCCTAACAATCTCCCCAATGTGGCATTCGCCACTCCGTCATACTTGCGGCCCTCTTTGCAATCAAAGCGCCTAACAATCTCCCCGATGTGGCTCTCGCCACTCCGTCATACTTGCGGCCCTCTTTTCAATCCAAGCGCCTAACAATCTCCCCAATGTGGCTCTCGTCACTTTGTCATACTTGCGGCCCTCTTTGCAATCCAACCGCCTTACAATCTCTCGATGTGGTTCTCGCCACTCCGTCATACTTGCGGCCCTCTTTGCAATCAAAGCGCCTAACAATCTCCCCGATGTGGCTCTCGCCACTCCGTCATACTTGCGGCCCTCTTTGCAATCCAAGTGCCAAACAATCTCCCCAATGTGGCTCTCGTCACACCGTCACTCGTCACACCAGTAGAGTTACTACGTCACCAAGGGTTATTGTTGACCTTAAGTTCGACGCTACGACTAATTAGGTACCACCGTTCATCCACAATCGAAAGCGAAAGTGGAACTTGACAAGAAAATCTTTGAAATTGCGGCGACGCCTCACGTCGCTCACAAAAAACATAGCGACGCGATGATTTTTTTGAAAGTAGACCATGTTCATATCTACCTTGAGAAGTAACTTTAAGATCCCCCAATTAAACAATATAGCCGTAAAGAATATAATTCTAAAAAACAGAGTGTCTTTGAGCACGTCTTTGACGACGCGTAGCGTCTCTTGTTAAATGGTTAATATAATAATGATTAGAGTTTCTCCGTTGGACATTCATACTCTATACATAAAACATGTTAATGCTTGCCTTGCATTAATGGTTAGCCGAGGAAACATGTTTTAATGTTGGCGTGATGACGAGCTATCTAAATACAACAAGCTATGCCATACATTGAGACCAGTGTGTTATCTACCAGTGTAAGCAACGCTACTTCCATCGATTGGCGTGGCGTACGAAGTAACGTTGTAGCTTCGAATACTTGAGGTCTGGGGTTCGAGACCCGGTACACCCACTCTTTTTTGTTCCACCATTTTCACGCATTAATATCAATGCATCAACGTGAATGGACACGGTTTATTTTTAACCAGTTAAACGGCTCGTTGTTACCACAAACGATTTACTCTTTCGCGATCACGCGATCAAGATCTATCAAAGGCGATTTTAAAAAGACAATGTGTTGAAACTGAATTTTTAGAGTTAGTTAAAAAACGGCTTCCTGGATATTCTTGGATGTTTTTTAAATCCAATGAGACCCTCGCTGTCCATAAATCTATCTAGCTTTGGTGTTACAATTACAATAAGAATGAATCGAGATACAATGAGATGTAATCATGCATTTATTGAGAGCAGTGGGTTATCTATCAGTGTAAGCGATCCAACTTCCATCGAGTGGCATGGCGTACGGGGTAGCGACGCCGACTAGTGTTTTCGCGGTCCGGGGTTCGAGTCCCGTAACCGGCAGTCTTTTTTTCTTCCATATTCAGACAAGCAAAGTTGAGAAGGGTTTACTAAGGGGAAATTTTTTTTTCAAGCGCTCGTAGCTACCATACGGGATGTCCAAATTTGTTTTTGTATTTTTATTTATTTTTTTTGCGTTAATTATCTAGACATCCTGAAAACAAAAATGTGCTGTTTGCAATCCATGTGCCTAACATCTCCCTAATGTGGCTCTCGCCACTCCGTCATACTTGCGGCCCTCTTTGCAAACAGAGCGCCTAACAATCTCCCCAATGTGGCTCTTTTCACACCGTCATACTTGCGGCCCTCTTTGCAATCCAAGCGCCTTACAATCTCCCCAATGTGGCTCTCGTCAATCCGTCATACTTGCGTCCCTCTTTGCAATCCAAGTTCCTACTAATTTCCCCAATGTGGCTCTCTTCACACCGTCATACTTGCGGCCCTCTTTGCAATCCAAGCGCCTAACAATCTCTCCAATGTTGCTCTCGTCACTCCGGCATACTTGCGGCCCTCTTGAATCAGAGCGCCTAACAATCTCCCCAATGTGGCTCTCGCCACTTCGTCATACTTGCGGCCTTCTTTGCAATCCAAGCGCCTCACAATCTCCCCAAGGTGGCACTTTCACTCCGTCACTCTTGCGGCCCTCTTTGCAATCCAAGCGCCTATTAATCTCCCCCATGTGGTTCTCGCCACTTTGTCATACTTGCGGCCCTCTTTGCAATCAAAGCGCCTAACAATCTCCCCGATGTGGCTCTCGCCACTCCGTCATACTTGCGGCCCTCTTGTCAATCCAAGCGCCTGACAATCTCCCCAATGTGGCGCTCGTCACTTTGTCATACTTGCGGCCCTCTTTGCAATCCAAGCGCCTAACAATCTCTCGATGTGGTTCTCGTCACTCCGCCATACTTGCGGCCCTCTTTGCAGTCCATGCGCCTAACAATCTCCCCAATGTGGCTCTCGTCACTCCGCCATGCTTGCGGCCCTCTTTGCAATTCAAGCGCCTAACAATCTCCCCAGTGTGGCTCTCGTCATTCCGTCATCCTTGCGGCCCTCTTTGCAATCCAAAAGCCTAACAATCTCCCCAATGTGGCTTTCGCCACTCCGTCATCCTTGCGGCCCTCTTTGCAATCCAAGCGCCTAACAATCTCCCCAATGTGGCTCTCGTCACTCCACCTATATTTGCGGCCCTCTGTGCAATCAAAGCGCCTAACAATCTCCCCAGTGTTGCTCTCGCCACTCCGTCAAACTTGCGGCCCTCTTTGCAATCCAAGCGCCTTATTATGTCCCCAAAGTGGCTCTCGTCACACCGTCATACTTGCGGCCCTCTTTGCCATCCAAGCGCCTAACAATCTCCCCAATGTGGCATTCGCCACTCCGTCATACTTGCGGCCCTCTTTGCAATCAAAGCGCCTAACAATCTCCCCGATGTGGCTCTCGCCACTCCGTCATACTTGCGGCCCTCTTTTCAATCCAAGCGCCTAACAATCTCCCCAATGTGGCTCTCGTCACTTTGTCATACTTGCGGCCCTCTTTGCAATCCAACCGCCTTACAATCTCTCGATGTGGTTCTCGTCACTCCGCCATTTTTGCGGCCCTCTTTGCAGTCCAAGCGCCTTACAATCTCCCCAATGTGGCTCTCGTCACACCGCCATGCTTGCGGCCCTCTTTGCAATTCAAGCGCCTAACAATCTCCCCAGTGTGGCTCTCATCACTCCGCCATACTTGCGGCCCTCTTTGCAATCCAAAAGCCTAACAATCTCCCCAATGTGGCTCTCGCCACTCCGTCATCCTTGCGGCTCTCTTAGCAATCCAAGCGCCTAACAATCTCCCCAATGTGGCTCTCGTCACTCCACCTATATTTGCGGCCCTCTGTGCAATCAAAGCGCCTAACACTCTCCCCAGTGTTTCTCTCGCCACTCCGTCAAACTTGCGGCCCTCTTTGCAATCCAAGCGCCTAATTATGTCCCCAATGTGGCTCTCGTCACACCGTCATACTTGCGGCCCTCTTTGCCATCCAAGCGCCTAACAATCTCCCCAATGTGGCTCTCGCCAGTCCGTCATACTTGCGGCCCTCTTTGCAATCAGAGCGCCTTACAATCTCCCCGATGTGGCTTTCGCCAATCCGCTATTCTTGCGGCCCTCTTTGCAATCCAAGCGCCTAACAATCTCCTTAATATGGCTCTCGTCACTCCACCATACTTGCGGCCCTCTTTGCAAACAAAACGCTTAACAATCTCCCCAATGTGGCTCTCTCAAACCTTCATACTTGCGGCCCTCTTTGCAATCCAAGTGCCTAACATATCCCCAATGTATCTCTCGTCACTCCGTCATACTTTCGGCCCTCTTTGCAATCCAAGCGCCTCACAAACTCCCCAATGTGGCTCTCGTCACTCCGTCATACTTGCGGCCCTCTTTGCAATCCAAGCACCTAACAATCTCCCCAGTGTGGCTCTCGTAACTCCACCATACTTGCGGCCCTCTTGGCAATCCAAGCGCCTAACAATCTCCCCAATGTGGCTCTCGTCGCTCCGTCATACTTGCGGCCCTCTTTGCAATCCAAGTGCCAAACAATCTCCCCAATGTGGCTCTCGTCACACCGTCACTCGTCACACCAGTAGAGTTACTACGTCACCAAGGATTATTGTTGACCTTAAGTTCGACGCTACGACTAACTAGGTACCACCGTTCATCCACAATCGGTACCGAAAGTGGAACTTGACAAGAAAATCTTTGAAATTTCGGCGACGCCTCACGTCGCTCACAAAAAACATAGCGACCTGATGATTTTTTTGAAAGAAGACCATGTTCATATCTACCTTGAGAAGTAACTTTAAGATCCCCGAATTAAACAATATAGCCGTAAAGAATATAATTCTAAAAAACAGAGAGTCTTTGAGCACGTCTTTGACGACGCGTAGCGTCTCTTGTTAAATGGTTAATATAATAATGATTAGAGTTTCTCCGTTGGACATTCATACTCTATACATAAAACATGTTAATGCTTGCCTTGCATCAATGGTTAGCCGAGGAAACATGTTTTAATGTTGGCGTGATGACGAGCTATCTGAATACAACAAGCTATGCCATACATTGAGACCAGTGTGTTATCTACCAGTGTAAGCAACGCTACTTCCATCGATTGGCGTGGCGTACGAAGTAACGTTGTAGCTTCGAATACTTGAGGTCTGGGGTTCGAGACCCGGTACACCCACTCTTTTTTGTCCCACCATTTTCACGCATTAATATTGTGACGGTTGGATAATACCCAACATGGTCATTATCAACCTTACCTCTCGGATGACTCACAATCACATACAAATACAAACACATGTGTGACGGTTGGATACATAGAGTCACATACAAATACATCGCGTGTATAACGTAACCTACATCTTTTCTCAAGACACCTCTTACCGTGCAGTTACTGAGCTTCACACCTCATTTACATCTAAATGCGTCCGGTTGCACATACCCCACACCCACACAACCCACCAATTGTTTCGGCCGCTCATGCAGCTACCGCCGTTATGAATCTATAAGTATCTATAAGGGGTCAGATAACATGATGACACACACTAATCGGAGAAACTCCGTCCGAGGATTTCTTCGCGATTATGATTCGCATAAACGCATAACACATCCACTGCACGTATACAGCCCCAAAAGGTGGCTCCTATATAAACAGGCACACACCTTGGGGACGGAGACTCATAATCAGAAGCGATACGGCAGGACACACAGCAGGAAAGATAGATGGAGCCGGAGGCGTTGCAGCCAGGCCCGTCTAGGCTCTTATAAATTCAAGTGTTAAATAAGTATTCTTTAAAATCATCGCTAAAGCTATCAGTTAATACCAAAGGAAACCATTGGTGAGTCAATCCACATTATTGTTAAGTGTATTATTTTGAAATGGGAAATATTCTTTCATTACCTTATCAATGTCCGGTGTTTACCGACAAGGCAATTACCAGGTTATTAGATGACCAAGTATTAAATATTAAGCCTTTTCAAAGCGCTTCAGCTTCAACCATGATTGAGGCTTTACAAACCTCTTTCTTTAAGTCTATGTAAAGACCTCGACCTGTGTTTGAGAATCTATCTAAAATGGCAAATAAACATTTACAACTATAAAAGTGTCGTGTCATGTTAACCATCTCCTCTACATCCAATTATAAGAATTTGAGATCACTATTCTAAAGTGAACCTACCTCTTGGCTATGCAAGTGAATAATTAAGTTATATTGCTCTAACTTCTATCTGGGCTCGACAACCCTACCTGTCGTGGTGGAGGCGAAACAAATAAGAAATCTATAAATTCATTAATTAATTAATTGTTTAACATCTAACTAAATAATAAAACAAGTAAAATCAGTCAATATACCAACGCCCAAAAGCCTGGGTCGTTGCATATGGTGTATTGCGCCGGGTAAAGAACAAATTTCAAATTCTTATAATGATGGTTAACTATGTCCGATGAAAATACTTCTCCCGAATATTTAGTGATTGCTAGTGAATCCGAAGACGATAATCCGTCCACTCCAAATAACGGTGTTTTGTTGCCAAACACTTTTGAAATTACCGCAGCATTGCATGATACAAATATCGAGTCGGAAAGTGATCCAGAAAATTTTGTACGAAGTGTTAGTAGCAGTGATTTAAATTCTTCACGAGATAACGTTAACTCAAGCATCATGCCGCCTATTTCTAATAGACGTGACAAATACAGGCCAATTACTTTCGCGGGTCAGCAACACGAAGACGTATCTGAGTTTATTCAACAATACGAAAAGGCAGGTCGGATAAACGAATGGGACGAAGTTGAGATGAGAAAAAATATCGAAATCTATCTCGAAGGTCCTGCCGATAAATGGTTTAAAACCAGGGTGTTGTCTACTGATAATTACCGTGAAATTTTGGAAGGGCTAAGAAAAGTATTTGAACCAATAGGCTACCACGAAAGTAACGAAAACAAACTACGAAATAGGATGCAGTTAACACAGGAACCTTTCACGACATATTTTTACGATAAACTTGAGCTGTGTAGCTTGGTTAACCCTCACATGTCTAATTTAGACATTAAGGATCAAGTAATTCGAGGCATGCTGCCAGCAAACATTGAGAGGATGGCCATGCTAGACCTTAAAACTGCAGACGAGGTTTTAGAACGTATGCAGCAGTTGCAAGGAGCCCGAACACTCATAGGAAATAGAGGAGACAATGGAGACACGCCCTATATGGCAGGGCCGCCATTTGCAACTCCAGTCAATAGTCGGGCTCAGGTCAACTCGGGTTACCAAGCTACTCCTCACCGAAACATGGAAGACCAACAAACAAAATTGTTGCGAACCATGGAAAAATTAGTCAGAATACAAGAAAATAGGTTCAGTCAAGCAGGTCCCAGCCATAATAATAATTATAAACCCCGACAGTTATTTACCAATGGGAATAGAGGGGGCCAGAGTTTCCCCAACCAAGGTAGATACCAAGGGAATGGGAACCAAACTCAGGATAGGAGACCCAATAATTTCTCCTCGAACCAAGGTCCACCCAGATTCCGTCACGAAGGAATACCAAGGGGAGGACAACAGAGCGAACCTAATCCGCGAAAGCCTATTGAAAGGCAAAACCAAACCCCCGTGAGCACTCGCACCATTACTGGTCAACCCATATGTGAACGTTGCAAACGCTCGGGGCACACTATAAGACAATGCTACGCAGTAACTTCAAGTAATATGGAACGTCTTCCGGAAAACTAGAGCGGGCGACCTTAAGAAAACTTATAGTAAAGAGTGGAAAGAAGGGCGAGAGAACAAGGTCGCCTAGAGACACTATGATAGTAGAAGCAGTAGGGAACACACGTATAAGTGGAAAAGTAAATACATGGGTAAATATACCTGTTGTGGTAGACACAGGTTCGGCCGTGTCGTTAATAAATAACAAGTTATTAAATAGCGGAAATAAACGCTCGAGTGCTACGTCAGCACCATTGTTGTGGTCCATTACGGGACATCCCTTAAGGGCTGATAAAGAAGCCGAGGTAATTGTAGAATTTCAGGAGTGTGAATGTCCACACAAGTTTATAATTATGTATAAGAAGGGAACTCCTTCATTAGTATTAGGTATTGACTTCCTAAAGAAGTACAGGGCTCAAATAGATTATGTCAATTGTTCACTCACATTAAAGGTAGGTGTTAACGAAGTGATAATCCCCTTCTTAAGGATGGCAAACTCTACGCAGAAGTTGGTTTCAGATGAATTAGTTCAATTAGAACGGAAAAGTGAAACTTCAACAAATGCGGATGAGTCAAGTCCCATAGAAATGGATAATCACACTACACCAGAAAATCAATCCACTCGATCAGAAGAGTTGATCACCCCTCTGATTCTAGTAGGAGACATTCTGGATAAAATCCCACCTGTGAAATGGAAAGCGTGTGACGATGTAAGGGTGTTGCCGCATAGCACACAATTAATAGAAGTTAATCGAGAGATAAACCCGGTTAGGTTTACAAAAAATACAAAGCTTATGAAGCAGAAGGATTTAGACTTAAGCACTAAACCTCTGCAAGGAAAACATAACGCCTATGTAAACTTAGTAAACCATTCTAATCAAACTCAATCGGTTCTTCGGGGTACCACGGTCATGACAGAACGTGTCAACCCGTTACCTGACATAGATATAAACGAAAATTTGAGTCCCGATCAAATAGTTGATATGAAAAATGTTCTTGATAAGTATAGAGACAGGTTCGCATACAGTCTAGCAGAGTTGACTAGGACACAAGCGACCACCCATAAGATTAAACTTAGGGACGAGGTTCCAATAAAACGGGCGCCGTATCGAGTATCGCCGGCAGAAAAGGAGATCATAAATAAACAAGTTAAAGAAATGTTGGAACATGGAGTGATAAAGCGCTCAAATAGTGAATACTCATCTCCTGTTGTATTAGTTAAGAAGCCGGACGGCAGTTACCGGTTTGCGGTCGATTACCGCCGTCTTAATGAGCATAGTGTGGGCGATTCATACCCACTTCCTGTAATAGATGACCTTCTTAGTTATCTAGGAGGTAACAAATATTTTATTACACTAGACATGTTTTCAGGATTTTGGCAAGTGGCACTTGACGAAGAGTCCAAAAAATACACTGCTTTTGTAACTAGTAGCGGTGGATTGTACGAATTTCAAGTACTTCCATTCGGGCTGACAAGTGCACCAGCCACATTTCAAAGATTAGCTGACAGAGTGTTGGGAGACCTCAATTTTAAAGAGGCATTAATATATTTGGACGATATAATAATATTTGGAAGTACGTTCAAAGAGTTGTTAGAAAGATTAGAAAAGGTATTACAAAGGTTAAAACAGTTCAATCTCAAATTAAAGCCATCAAAATGTAAGTTTGGTTATCAAGTAGTTAAAGTCCTAGGGCATTTTGTGAGCGACAAAGGAATTTTCCCTGACGAAGACAAAGTCATGGCCGTCAGAGATTTTCCTGCTCCCACTAAAGTTAAAGAGGTTCAAAGATTCCTAGGAATGGCAAATTTTTATAGAAAATTTATTGAGAATTTTGCAAAAATTGCTCGACCCTTACACTTGCTATGTAAAAAGGATCAAGCCTTTGTCTGGACAGGGTTAGAACAGAAAGCCTTTGATGAGTTAAAACTAGCCCTTACAACAGCACCTGTGTTAGCATTCTTTAACCCCCAAGCCGAAGTTACCGAGTTACACGCAGACGCCTCCGATTACGGGGTAGGTTGTGTATTATTGCAAAAATATAATGGCGAAATGCATCCGATTGGGTATGTGTCACGTAGTCTAACAAAAGCGGAGAAAAACTATAACATTACGTCAAAAGAAACTTTAGCAATTATTTATGGACTGATAAAATTTAGACCTTACATATGGGGAAATCACATTAACATAGTAACAGATCATCACGCTCTTTGTTGGTTAAAATCAATTAAGGATCCGAGTGGGCGCTTAGCCCGCTGGTCAATTAGATTGCAGGATTATTTATATACGATACGTCATAAGCCGGGAAAGTCACATTGTGACGCGGACGCATTAAGTCGTAATCCTCTTCTAACACCGAAGTCGGAAGAACTCCAGGTAGAACAGGAAGCCGAGGAGGTGCCAGTTTACCTATTAGATCCACAAATCATGCGAAACAAACAGGAAAGCGATCACGTTTTTAGACGAATAATTGAAGTAGTTCTAGATCCTAATGTAGGCTCGGCGTTGGAGCAAAGACAAGCAAAAAACTTTCTAATGAAAGACAACTTGTTATATTACAAAAACTCCTCCGCACATGGACGGTTAAACTTACTGTGTGTACCGAACTCCATGCGACAAGACGTGCTCTATGAATATCATAATAATTTGACCGCAGGGCATTTAGGTATGAACAAAACCCAAGACAAAATAATCAGTAGATTCTTTTGGATTGGAATGAGACGCGATATTCGCAAATATATTTTAGGGTGTCCAGATTGTCAAAGCCGGAAAAATGCTAATCAGCAACCCGCGGGTTACATGCAACCCATTTATATTGATAACAAACAACCTTTCGACCACTTTGGTATAGATTTAATTGGTCCATTTCATAGAAGTAAAACAGGTCATAAACATGTTATCGTTTGCACAGATTACGCAACCCGGTATGTGATAACCAAAGCCATAAGAGATCCGAACGCAGAAGCTGTGGGGAAATTCATATTTGAGGAAATTGTTTGTAGGTTTGGAGCCCCTAGAATGTTATTGTCAGATCAGGGAGCTGTCTTCAGATCAGCCATGGTGACGCAACTGTTACAATGTATGGGTACACGGCCCACGGTAACCACTGCATACCACCCGCAAACGAACGGGCTCACCGAACGGTTCAATAAAACCTTAGCGGAAATGCTTAGTATGTATGTAGCGACCGACCAGAATGACTGGTCTAGCTATGTACCTTCGGTAACCTTCGCGTATAACACAAGTAGACACGACGTAATGGGTGAAAGCCCCTATTCTCTAGTATTTGGAAGAGATCCAATATTACCACTAGATGCAGAATTAGTACCACCCATTACCAACGAGGAAGCAGTCGAATATCGCAACAGAATGTCCGAGGCATTGGAACTAGTGAAGGACAGATTAAAATTAAAACAAAATAAGAATAAAAATTTATATGACAACAAACACAGGGAAGTCAAGTATCAAGTGGGTGATCAAGTGAAAGTTTACACTCCTGTTCGAAAAGTAGGATTGTCGGAAAAACTGCTACATCGATACCATGGGCCCTTTACCATATTGGAACAAATGGGACCGGTAACTTATCGTGTTAGGAAGGGAAAGACCGTGGCTGCCAAAACAGAAGTCATACACGTGTCGCGAATATTCCCCTACCATCAACAACACATAGTGACTAATTTAGATTGTCCATGCGTACAGTGTAAGCAATTCAATACACCTACAGATCCACTAACTCTGCCAACACTCCAACGGAAGAAAACGAAAGTAGTGCCAATACCATCAGACCGTCAGTTGCGTGATCGAACTAAACCAACTAGTTCCCGAACGTAGAATAAATAGAAATAGAGTAAGTTTACATGTTAAATTAGAATTAAAGAGTGAATAGGGTATAAGTAGAAAAACAAGGGGAAAGAAAATCAAATAAAAAAGTAATTAGAAATTAGTGGTGTACATGAATTAATTTCATTAGGAGACGTGCCAGTACGCACGGTGAGTGGAGAAACCAAAGGGTTCATAGAACCCCTTATAATAGATTCCATAGCATTAGGAACTATGCTGGGTATAATAATAGTAAAACTGTGGGTAACATGGCGTTCATGTTTATCCTTCAAGAGAAACTATGATAAAGTGCAATGTGAGAAAGCACGTAAGATTAGGGAAGAGCGTATTGCAGCTACAAAAGTAGAAGTAGGCATTACCGAAACTCTCGTGACCAGCGAGGTGGGCCTGCAACAGGCGCCACGTGAACTTGAAAGGGCAACGGTCCACTTTCAAAATGGTAAAAAGAAGACGGTCATGATACCAATACCAGTCCCAGGGCGTAGAGCAGCTGGGCACAAGAGTAATGATAGCTGTGTAGTCGAAGATTGCCCTCTCGACTGTTAAAATAACGAAACCCACTTATCGTTTCATTATTGTTTAAAGACGACCTGGCTGATTAGGTCATGAGTGATGGATGTCTTTTCCCAGTGTCCATGCGAAGGACCTGGATGTTTCTTCCCAGTGTCCATGTGAGGGACCTGGATGTCTTTTCCCAGTGTCCATGTGAAGGACCTGGATGTCATAATTCCCAGTGTCCGTGTGAAGGACCTGGATGTTATTTTCCCAGTGTCCATGTGAAGGACCTGGATGTCATTGTTCCCAGTGTCCGTGTGAAGGACCTGGATGTATTTTCCCAGTGTCCATGTGAAGGACCTGGATGTTCTTGTTCCCAGTGTCCATGTGAGGGACCTGGCTGCTATTTTCCCAGTGTCCATGTGAAGGACCTGGATGTTATTTTCCCAGTATCCATGTGAAGGATCGGGATGTTATTTTCCCAGTGCCCATTTGAGGGACCTGGATGCTATTTTCCCAGTGTCCATGTGAGGGACCTGGCTGCTATTTTCCCAGTGTCCATGTGAAGGATCTGGATGTTATTTTCCCAGTATCCATGTGAAGGATCTGGATGTTATTTTCCCAGTGTCCATGTGAGGGACCTGGATGCTATTTTCCCAGTGTCCATGTGAGGAACCTGGATGTTATTTTCCCAGTATCCATGTGAAGGATCTGGATGTTATTTTCCCAGTGTCCATGTGAGGGACCTGGATGCTATTTTCCCAGTGTCCATGTGAGGAACCTGGATGTTATTGTTCCAAGTATCCATGTGAAGGATCTGGATGTCATTATTCCCAGTGTCCATGTGAAGGACCTGGATGCTATTTTCCCAGTATCCATGTGAAGGATCTGGATGTTATTTTCCCAGGGTCCATGTGAGGGACCTGGATGTCATTGTTCCCAGTGTCCATGTGAAGGACCTGGATGTTATTTCACACATGATCTAATTGAAAGACATGATGTGCTTTTCCCAGTGTCCATGTGAGGGACCTGGATGTTCTTTTCCCAGAGTCCATGTGAGGGACCTGGATGTCATTTCACACATGATCTAATTGAAAGACATGGTGTGCCTCATGATTTATGGCCATGAACATGAGAAGTCGGGATGTGTAAGTAGAGAAAAACCTTC
The DNA here is from genome assembly GCA_945910005.1 of Isoperla grammatica. NCBI lineage: Eukaryota > Metazoa > Arthropoda > Insecta > Plecoptera > Perlodidae > Isoperla > Isoperla grammatica. The sequence continues at coordinate 40,931,942 of OX246748.1, read as the reverse complement.
ATAAACTAGATCGGATGTAAGAATATAAAACTAGCCGAATTATATATCTAGTTAAGGGTCAGGGCAATAGATACCTGCAATACTTTTACACAAATAACCTGAAAATAAACCTCCCTGAACTAGCTCAGATGTAAGAATATAAAACTAGCTGAGATAAAAAATCTAGTTAAAGGTAAAAAGGGATAAACGATCCCGCGATATTTTTGTTGCCAACGACGCCAATGACGTTGCCAGCAGTGCAAAAAGTGTCACAATTGTCTTGTTTAATAGATATTGTGAATACAATGCAAAAGAAATTCCTCACCTGGTCTGGTTTAACTAAACAGTCAGATAGAGGTCAATATTAATTGTTCTTGTTTTTCTTTGAGTTTTCCAGCCATCCTGAAAACGAGAACGTCCAGCAAGACGACGGCGAAGGTAACTTAAGGTTTTTGTCTTTCCCCAAAAGGTCTGATCAACCCTTAGAAGTTTCCCCGCCATCTGATATTCAGCGACGTCACGACACAGGTAAAGTGCTATCGGACCTCAAAGAAACGGAATTAGCGACCGGCGACTAAACGTCGCAATAACTGCAAGTTATTCAGTCGGTCAGTTTTGATAGAAAGTTTATCAGGTTGGGCGACAAATGAACTCACCGAGTTTTTGTCGAACCCCAAACCCTCAGTTGGAGCCGTAATTTCAAAGGCTTCTTCCGTTAATCAGCCAAGTCGCCTGATTTCGGTACATTTCAAATATTTCAAAATATATTTGATAGTCGTTTATATTGTTCGATTTGACAATAGTGGGCGTAGTTGTTGTGAATGTATTGGACAGACCAACAACACTCCCTTGTTCGAATTCGATTCAAATCAAATTTGGAGATCCCCAGGAGATTAAATCAGTCAGCATACCTAGCCGACTTGGACATAACCGTAACATTTATTAAACCCGGGTTCAAATCCCGCTTCAGGCAGTTTTAAACTCTGTCTTAATTTATTTAGGAATAAATAACCGTTGACGTCCGAGCCGTCTTAGCGACGAAACGCTCGATAAATTCGAAGTTGTTCTGAATTAGCCTTGTTGATTCTGGCATCTGTCCGCGGGTGTTCGCACTGTCCAATCACTGATTCACTTATTTGATGCATAAAATATCGATCTTTGATTGGTTATCGCTCACTCGCCGATAGTTTTCGGAGCATACAGGATTAGCTTAGATAAAAGCCCCCCAAACAACCAGTCTTGTTACTGATTAAAGTGGATATGATGAAAAAATGAATCTATTAATTCATTTATTATCTTAATAAATTCCAAAATAGGAATAAGTAAGCGGTGGCATTAAAGCCGTCTTATAACAACGAAATTTCTGAACCAAAAAGACTATGGCACATGCTTAAACCAGTCCAAAGACTGTACACCTTTGGATGGGTTTACAATGCTTTCAAAGTTTACTGTTTTAACATAAACAAATTGTCCAAAAAATGAGCGCACGAATTACAGTTACTTCAACAATTGAATTTGTGTAGATTCACAATTATCTCTCTTTGTGAGATCTGGGTCGACGTCGGGTTAAACTCCCGTTCGTTAATAAACTCCCATAACGACTTTCTTTTGAAAAATTGTGTAAATTCACAAATATCTCTCTTTGTGAGATCTGGGTCGACGTCGGGTTAAACTCCCGTTCGTTAATAAAACCCTTAAACGATTTTCTTTACAAATTTGTGAAAATCACAAACGTCGGTTCTCTTCATAAGAGCCGAGTGAACGCCAGGCTAACTCCCTTCAAGTGGAGTGCTCCTGTTCGTTACATATCAACCATGGTCGCTCTTCAAGCGATTATCACAGTCTGCTTGTTCATGTTATCGACGCACTTGGCGACGGTAACATCATCAAGCGAAGACGAAATTGGATGGGACTTCATGTATATGCTTCATGGATTCTGTCTCAGACCATGAACCAAGATTCAGCCTGGGATTGCCACGTGGGTACCCTCCCAGGAGAGCTGATCTTCACTTCCCGGGTGCTGACGAGCACTGGCCACCACATGCGAGTCAGCATCGCAGTGGGTCGTCCCGCAATCATGACCCGGCTGTCACCAGCGGAGCGTTGGGGACCAACCACAGAGCCACCGCCTCTGTACTCCCCCAGTCTGATACTCCCGAGGTCTCGTGGGATGACAACTGCCACCACCTCGGTCAGATGGCCAGCTGCCCATTCCAGGGGCGCGATACCGGGGCCAAGCCGATCCACCGCTCCAGGGATATGGAACCTCCCTGACCCACTACTCAGGTGGAGGGGTACTTGGACATCACGGCAGCGGTCCAGACCGCCACCAACCCCAGCCGCAGCCCCGTCTACACCACCCACGCCGGTGTCAGCTATCTCCATCCCGACTTGGTACAACAACCCATTCCCCGTGGACCCACTGACATCATCAACGTTCACCATTACACAGGTGACATTCACCATGGTCAGTCTATTACTTTCGCCAACCCGATGTACGCACCGCAATACCTCACACCCGTTCTCCGGACAACAGACACGCGTCTGCCTCCAGTAGCACGAACGACAACAGTCTCAACAACGACCTGCCTCAATCTCCGAAAGACAAGGTGTCCTTCAACGACGTGCAGGTGAATCCGAACTGTGCGTGTGTAATGTGTGCAGTGAATACAAAAGTGCGTACGCTTCCGACATGGCCAATTCCCATTGTCGTCCTTCCGCGGGTCACTACACTGTCTCGCGGAACGCAGACAAACTCAAATGTAATAGTCATGGTGATGAATGATGTATGGGTATAATGTTTACGTTTTCCTTGTTTTGTTTATTGTTTTTTTTTCAGGTATACACACATGGTTCGATTATGTTTTTCGTTGGTTCTGACCAACATATAATGTGGTTTTAGTTTCCTGTCTAGACCCGGGCACGAATAGGTCTAGGGTAGCTGCTGCCCGTCGTACAAGGCGACCTAAAGAGCCGACGCTGTTTTCAGGGCCTTCAGCTGCGTCGTTAAAAAGGATGCTACTACATTTATCGCATAGTAATGTGCTAGCATTCCACTGAAAACACCGACGAATACATCCCCGTCGAACTTTTTCTTTCACAATCATTGAATACACCGAAGTGTTTCCGATACACGCATTTTATACGGTGTAAGAAGGTTTTAGTTTCCTGTCTGGACCCGGGTACGAATAGGTCTAGGGTAGCTGCTGCCAGTCGTATAAGGCGACCTAAAGAGCCGACGCTGTTTTCAGGGCCTTCAGCTGCGTCGTTAAAAAGGATGCTAATACATTTATCGCATAGTAATGTGCTAGCATTCCACTGAAAACACCGACGAATACATCCCCGTCTAACCAGTTCTTTCACAATAACATCATTGAATCCACCAAAGTGTTTCCGATACACGCATTTTATACGGTGTAAGAAGGTTTTAGTTTCCTGTCTCGACCCGGGCACGAATAGGTCTAGGGTAGCTGCTGCCCGTCGTACAAGGCGACTTAAAGAGCCGACGCTATTTTCAGAGGCCTTCAGCCGCGTCGTTAAAAAGGATCCCCCGACAACTACATCTAAGTCGGACTACTTCTTACTCTACCGTCGTGAACAAGCACTGACAAACTTTAAATTCGTGTTATTTATCAGAAGCAATTTACCGAGTAATTTTACATCGGGTTTCTTTCGTTGCAAACTAAAGCTTACATCCGGTGATGTCTGAATTTTCCCACATTTGGGGCAACCTTTTGTTCTGATCCACATTTACGATACCCGAGCACATACTTACGCGCCTACGTGTGCGCCGTCTCACTTCTTATGACGTTGAGAATAATTGTCAAAATGTTGACGTAAGGATTCTGGAAATCCGTTTCACCCCCTTGGTATTGTTATGCCCAAAGGCCATGATACAATTTACCATTGAGTGAGTGTTGTGCGATAATGTTATGCGTGAAGGCTATGATACATTAATCGTTATTTAGTATAGTACGAAGATAGTACTATGTTCCTTTTGGAACTGATTTAGTTAACTGCTCGTTGTTGTATCGGTGTCGATCAGTCAAATCGTACGCTTACGCGTGTCATACTGCATTAATTGGATCATTGAAATAATTTTAACATGTGCGTGAGTCGATAAACATTCGACGCGCACACTTTTGTGTCCTCTTGCAGTCATTAATTTCTTGATATCTGATACATCTCACGTCTCACTACTCACACGCGAACACCATTGTTTCGTTTCATTCATTCACTCCTGCAACCAAATGTTGAGGTAGTCCACAGTCAGGTGCTTGCTTGCTCTCGTCGTTTTCGTACATACGGTACAACCAGGTGCCATGTAAAAGGCAAGTAACAACTCAGTCTACTTTGGTACATTGTATGTACTTCACATGTTCGTGTAACATTGTATTTTTGTTCAGGTGGTTACCCGAAATGTTTAGGGGCCACGCCTATTATTTTGACTTTTTGTCACATAGTACGGATTTGTTACTTGTTCTTTGTTCATTTTTGTATACATTTAGTATACGTACGGTTTATGGTTTTTTACGCATGGTGTGTTACGTATTTTATAACACTTTGTTATAGTTGATTATTTTTGTATACGCTTGGTATACGTATGGTTTATGGTTTTTGCAACATGGTTTTGCAACTTTTATAACATTTGTTATGGTTTGTTGTTTTTGTATACATTATGTATGCGTAAGGTTTATGGTTTTTGCAACATTGCCTTGCATCTTTTGTAACATTTGTTTTGGTTTTTTCTTTTTTTGTATACGCTTAGTGTACTTCAGGTTTATGCTTTTTGCAACAGTGCTTTGCATATTTTGTACCATTTGTACAGTATGGTACCGTATGGTATACGAAGTGGATTTTGTCAGTACTCTGACCATGGTTTCTTTTCTCCTTTTGTTACGTGTTTTTTTTTGCGTTTCGTTTTCATTTTTCGCGTTTTACTTTTCCAGGCGTAAAAGTACGTGATGGTCTAAGCTTGGGACGGGGGTTGTGTGACGGTTGGATAATACCCAACATGGTCATTATCAACCTTACCTCTCGGATGACTCACAATCACATACAAATACAAACACATGTGTGACGGTTGGATACATAGAGTCACATACAAATACATCGCGTGTATAACGTAACCTACATCTTTTCTCAAGACACCTCTTACCGTGCAGTTACTGAGCTTCACACCTCATTTACATCTAAATGCGTCCGGTTGCACATACCCCACACCCACACAACCCACCAATTGTTTCGGCCGCTCATGCAGCTACCGCCGTTATGAATCTATAAGTATCTATAAGGGGTCAGATAACATGATGACACACACTAATCGGAGAAACTCCGTCCGAGGATTTCTTCGCGATTATGATTCGCATAAACGCATAACACATCCACTGCACGTATACAGCCCCAAAAGGTGGCTCCTATATAAACAGGCACACACCTTGGGGACGGAGACTCATAATCAGAAGCGATACGGCAGGACACACAGCAGGAAAGATAGATGGAGCCGGAGGCGTTGCAGCCAGGCCCGTCTAGGCTCTTATAAATTCAAGTGTTAAATAAGTATTCTTTAAAATCATCGCTAAAGCTATCAGTTAATACCAAAGGAAACCATTGGTGAGTCAATCCACATTATTGTTAAGTGTATTATTTTGAAATGGGAAATATTCTTTCATTACCTTATCAATGTCCGGTGTTTACCGACAAGGCAATTACCAGGTTATTAGATGACCAAGTATTAAATATTAAGCCTTTTCAAAGCGCTTCAGCTTCAACCATGATTGAGGCTTTACAAACCTCTTTCTTTAAGTCTATGTAAAGACCTCGACCTGTGTTTGAGAATCTATCTAAAATGGCAAATAAACATTTACAACTATAAAAGTGTCGTGTCATGTTAACCATCTCCTCTACATCCAATTATAAGAATTTGAGATCACTATTCTAAAGTGAACCTACCTCTTGGCTATGCAAGTGAATAATTAAGTTATATTGCTCTAACTTCTATCTGGGCTCGACAACCCTACCTGTCGTGGTGGAGGCGAAACAAATAAGAAATCTATAAATTCATTAATTAATTAATTGTTTAACATCTAACTAAATAATAAAACAAGTAAAATCAGTCAATATACCAACGCCCAAAAGCCTGGGTCGTTGCAATATCAATGCATCAACGTGAATGGACACGGTTTATTTTTTACCGGTTAAACGGCTCGTTGTTACCACAAACGATTTACTCTTTCGCGATCACGCGATCAAGATCTGTCAAAGGCGATTTTAAAAAGACAATGTGTTGAAACTGAATTTTTAGAGTTAGTTAAAAAACGGCTTCCTGGATATTCTTGGATGTTTTTTAAATCCAATGAGACCCTCGCTGTCCATAAATCTATCTAGCTTTGGTGTAACAATTACAATAAGAATGAATCGAGATACAATGAGATGTATTCATGCATACATTGAGAGCAGTGGGTTATCTATCAGTGTAAGCGATCCAACTTCCATCGAGTAGCATGGCGTACGGGGTAGCGACGCCGACTAGTGTTTTCGCGGTCCGGGGTTCGAGTCCCGTAACCAGCAGTCTTTTTTTCTTCCATATTCAGAGAAGCAAAGTTGAGAAGGGTTTACTAAGGGGAAATTTTTTTTTCAAGCGCTCGTAGCTACCATACGGGATGGTCAAATTTGTTTTTGTATTTTTATTTATTTTTTTTGCATTAATTATCTAGACATCCTGAAAACAAAAATGTGCTGTTTGCAATCCATGTGCCTAACACCTCCCTAATGTGGCTCTCGCCACTCCGTCACTCTTGCGGCCCTCTTTGCAATCCAAGCGCCTAACAATCTCTCCAATGTGGCTCTCGTCGCTCCGGCATACTTGCGGCCCTCTTGAATCAGAGCGCCTTACAATCTCCCCAATGTGGCTCTCGCCACTCCGTCATACTTGCGGCCCTCTTTGCAATCCAAGCGCCTGACAATCTCCCCAAGGTGGCACTTTCACTCCGTCACTCTTGCGGCCCTCTTTGCAATCCAAGCGCCTAACAATCTCCCCCATGTGGTTCTCGCCACTCCGTCATACTTGAGGCCCTCTTTGCAATCAAAGCGCCTAACAATCTCCCCGATGTGGCTCTCGCCACTCCGTCATACTTGCGGCCCTCTTTTCAATCCAAGCGCCTAACAATCTCCCCAATGTGGCTCTCGTCACTTTGTCATACTTGCGGCCCTCTTTGCAATCCAAGCGCCTAACAATCTCTCGATGTGGTTCTCGTCACTCCGCCATACTTGCGGCCCTCTTTGCAGTCCAAGCGCCTAACAATCTCCCCAATGTGGCTCTCGTCACACCGCCATGCTTGCGGCCCTCTTTGCAATTCAAGCGCCTAACAATCTCCCCAGTGTGGCTCTCGTCACTCCGCCATACTTGCGGCCCTCTTTGCAATCCAAAAGCCTAACAATCTCCCCAATGTGGCTCTCGCCACTCCGTCATCCTTGCGGCCCTCTTTGCAATCCAAGCGCCTAACAATCTCCCCAATGTGGCTCTCGTCACTCCACCTATATTTGCGGCCCTCTGTGCAATCAAAGCGCCTAACAATCTCCCCAGTGTTGCTCTCGCCACTCCGTCAAACTTGCGACCCTCTTTGCAATCCAAGCGCCTAATTATGTCCCCAATGTGGCTCTCGTCACACCGTCATACTTGCGGCCCTCTTTGCCATCAAAGCGCCTAACAATCTTCCCAATGTGGCTCTCGCCACTCCGTCACTCTTGCGGCCCTCTTTGCAATCCAAGCGCCTAACAATCTCTCCAATGTGGCTCTCGTCGCTCCGTCATACTTGCGGCCCTCTTTGCAATCCAAGCGCCTCACAATCTCCCCAAGGTGGCACTTTCACTCCGTCACTCTTGCGGCCCTCTTTGCAATCCAAGCGCCTAACAATCTCTTCCATGTGGTTCTCGCCACTCCGTCATACTTGCGGCCCTCTTTGCAATCAAAGCGCCTAACAATCTCCCCGATGTGGCTCTCGCCACTCCGTCATACTTGCGGCCCTCTTTTCAATCCAAGCGCCTAACAATCTCCCCAATATGGCTCTCGTCACTTTGTCATACTTGCGGCCCTCTTTGCAATCCAAGCACCTAACAATCTCTCGATGTGGTTCTCGTCACTCCGCCATACTTGCGGCCCTCTTTGCAGTCCTAGTGCCTAACAATCTCCCCAATGTGGCTCTCGTCACACCGTCATGCTTGCGGCCCTCTTTGCAATCCAAGCGCCTAATTATGTCCCCAATGTAGCTCTCGTCACACCGTCATACTTGCGGCCCTCTTTGCCATCCAAGCGCCTAACAATCTCCCCAATGTGGCTCTCGCCACTCCGTCATACTTGCGGCCCTCTTTGCAATCAGAGGGCCTTACAATCTCCCCGATGTGGCTTTCGCCACTCCGCCATTTTTGCGGCCCTCTTTGCAATCCAAGCGCCGAAAAATCTCCCCAATATGGCTCTCGTCACTCCACCATACTTGCGGCCCTCTTTGCAATCAAAACGCTTAACAATCTCCCCAATGTGGCTCTCGTCAAACCTTTATACTTGCGTCCCTCTTTGCAATCCAAGTGCCTAACATATCCCCAATGTATCTCTCGTCACTCCGTCATACTTGCGGCCCTCTTTACAATCCAAGCGCCTCACAAACTCCCCAATGTGGCTCTCGTCACTCCGTCATACTTGCGGCCCTCTTTGCAATCCAAGCGCCTAACAATCTCCCCAGTGTGGCTCTCGTAACTCCACCATACTTGCGGCCCTCTTGGCAATCCAAGCGCCTAACAATCTCCCCAATGTTGCTCTCGTCGCTCCGTCATACTTGCGGCCCTCTTTGCAATCCAAGTGCCAAACAATCTCCCCAATGTGGCTCTCGTCACACCGTCACTCGTCACACCAGTAGAGTTACTACGTCACCAAGGATTATTGTTGACCTTAAGTTCGACGCTACGACTAACTAGGTACCACCGTTCATCCACAATCGAAACCGAAAGTGGAACTTGACAAGAAAATCTTTGAAATTGCGGCGACGCCTCACGTCGCTCACAAAAAACATAGCGACGCGATGATTTTTTTGAAAGTAGACCATGTTCATATCTACCTTGAGAAGTAACTTTAAGATCCCCCAATTAAACAATATAGCCGTAAAGAATATAATTCTAAAAAACAGAGTGTCTTTGAGCACGTCTTTGACGACGCGTAGCGTCTCTTGTTAAATGGTTAATATAATAATGATTAGAGTTTCTCCGTTGGACATTCATACTCTATACATAAAACATGTTAATGCTTGCCTTGCATTAATGGTTAGCCGAGGAAACATGTTTTAATGTTGGCGTGATTACGAGCTATCTGAATACAACAAGCTATGCCATACATTGAGACCAGTGTGTTATCTACCAGTGTAAGCAACGCTACTTCCATCGATTGGCGTGGCGTACGAAGTAACGTTGTACCTTCGAATACTTGAGGTCTGGGGTTCGAGACCCGGTACACCCACTCTTTTTTGTTCCACCATTTTCACGCATTAATATCAATGCATCAACGTGAATGGACACGGTTTATTTTTTACCGGTTAAACGGCTCGTTGTTACCACAAACGATTTACTCTTTCGCGATCACGCGATCAAGATCTATCAAAGGCGATTTAAAAAAGACAATGTGTTGAAACTGAATTTTTAGAGTTAGTTAAAAAACGGCTTCCTGGATATTCTTGGATGTTTTTTAAATCCAATGAGACCCTCGCTGTCCATAAATCTATCTTGCTTTGGTGTTACAATTACAATAAGAATGAATCGAGATACAATGAGATGTATTCATGCATACATTGAGAGCAGTGGGTTATCTATCAGTGTAAGCGATCCAACTTCCATCGAGTGGCATGGCGTACGGGGTAGCGACGCCGACTAGTGTTTTCGCGGTCCGGGGTTCGAGTCCCGTAACCGGCAGTCTTTTTTTCTTCCATATTCAGAGAAGCAAAGTTGAGAAGGGTTTACTAAGTGGAAATTTTTTTTTCAAGCGCTCGTAGCTACCATACGGGATGGTCAAATTTGTTTTTGTATTTTTATTTTTTTTTTTTGCGTTAATTATCTAGACATCCTGAAAACAAAAATGTGCTGTTTGCAATCCATGTGCCTAACATCTCCCTAATGTGGCTCTCACCACTCCGTCACTCTTGCGGCCCTCTTTGCAATCCAAGCGCCTAACAATCTCTCCAATGTGGCTCTCGTCGCTCCGGCATACTTGCGGCCCTCTTGAATCAGAGCGCCTAACAATCTCCCCAATGTGGCTCTCGCCACTCCGTCATACTTGCGGCCCTCTTTGCAATCCAAGCGCCTGACAATCTCCCCAAGGTGGCACTTTTACTCCGTCACTCTTTCGGCCCTCTTTGCAATCCAAGCGCCTAACAATCTCCCCCATGTGGTTCTCGCCACTCCGTCATACTTGAGGCCCTCTTTGCAATCAAAGCGCCTAACAATCTCCCCGATGTGGCTCTCGCCACTCTGTCATACTTGCGGCCCTCTTTTCAATCCAAGCGCCTAACAATCTCCCCAATGTGGCTCTCGTCACTTTGTCATACTTGCGGCCCTCTTTGCAATCCAAGCGCCTAACAATCTCTCGATGTGGTTCTCGTCACTCCGCCATACTTGCGGCCCTCTTTGCAGTCCAAGCGCCTAACAATCTCCCTAATGTGGCTCTCGTCACACCGCCATGCTTGCGGCCCTCTTTGCAATTCAAGTGCCTAACAATCTCCCCAGTGTGGCTCTCGTCACTCCGCCATACTTGCGGCCCTCTTTGCAATTCAAGCGCCTAACAATCTCCCCCATGTGGTTGTCGCCACTCCGTCATACTTGCGGCCCTCTTTGCAATCAAAGCGCCTAACAATCTCCCCGATGTGGCTCTCGCCACTCCGTCATACTTGCGGCCCTCTTTTCAATCCAAGCGCCTAACAATCTCCCCAATGTGGCTCTTGTCACTTTGTCATACTTGCGGCCCTCTTTGCAATCCAAGCGCCTAACAATCTCTCGATGTGGTTTTCGTCACTCCGCCATACTTGCGGCCCTCTTTGCAGTCCAAGCACCTAACAATCTCCCCAATGTGGCTCTCGTCACACCGCCATGCTTGCGGCCCTCTTTGCAATTCAAGCGCCTAACAATCTCCCCAGTGTGGCTCTCGTCATTCCGCCATACTTGCGGCCCTCTTTGCAATCCAAAAGACTAACAATCTCCCCAATGTGGCTCTCGCCACTCCGTCATCCTTGCGGGCCTCTTTGCAATCCAAGCGCCTAACAATCTCCCCAATGTGGCTCTCGTCACTCCACCTATATTTGCGGCCCTCTGTGCAATCAAAGCGCCTAACAATCTCCCCAGTGTTGCTCTCGCCACTCCGTCAAACTTGCGGCCCTCTTTGCAATCCAAGCGCCTAATTATGTTCCCAATGTGGCTCTCGTCACACCGTCATACTTGCGGCCCTCTTTGCCATCCAAGCGCCTAACAATCTCCCCAATAAGGCATTCGCCACTCCGTCATACTTGCGGCCCTCTTTGCAATCAAAGCGCCTAACAATCTCCCCGATGTGGCTCTCGCCACTCCGTCATACTTGCGGCCCTCTTTTCAATCCAAGCGCCTAACAATCTCCCCAATGTGGCTCTCGTCACTTTGTCATACTTGCGGCCCTCTTTGCAATCCAAGCGCCTAACAATCTCTCGATGTGGTTCTCGTCACTCCGCCATACTTGCGGCCCTCTTTGCAGTCCAAGCGCCTAACAATCTCCCCAATGTGGCTCTCGTCACACCGCCATGCTTGCGGCCCTCTTTGCAATTCAAGCGTCTAACAATCTCCCTAGTGTGGCTCTCGTCACTCCGCCATACTTGCGGCCTTCTTTGCAATCCAAAAGCCTAACAATCTCCCCAATGTGGGTCTTGCCACTCCGTCATCCTTGCGGCCCTCTTTGCAATCCAAGCGCCTAACACTCTCCCCAATGTGGCTCTCGTCACTCCACCTATATTTGCGGCCCTATGTGCAATCAAAGCGCCTAACAATCTCCCCAGTGTTGCTCTCGCCACTCCGTCAAACTTGCGGCCCTCTTTGCAATCCAAGCGCCTTATTATGTCCCCAATGTGGCTCTCGTCACACCGTCATACTTGCGGCCCTCTTTGCCATCCAAGCGCCTAACAATCTCCCCAATGTGGCTCTCGCCAGTCCGTCATACTTGCGGCCCTCTTTGCAATCAGAGCACCTTACAATCTCCCCGATGTGGCTTTCGCCACTCCGCCATTCTTGCGGCCCTCTTTGCAATCCAGGCGCCTAACAATCTCCCCAATATGGCTCTCGTCACTCCACCATACTTGCGGCCCTCTTTGCAATCAAAACGCTTAACAATCTCCCCAATGTGGCTTTCTCAAACCTTCATACTTGCGGCCCTCTTTGCAATCCAAGTGCCTAACATATCCCCAATGTATCTCTCGTCACTCCGTCATACTAGCGGCCCTCTTTGCAATCCAAGCGCCTCACAAACTCCCCAATGTGGCTCTCGTAACTCCGTCATACTTGCGGCCCTCTTTGCAATCCAAGCACCTTACAATCTCCCCAGTGTGGCTCTCGTAACTCCACCATACTTGCGGCCCTCTTGGCAATCCAAGCGCCTAACAATCTCCCCAATTTGGCTCTCGTCGCTCCGTCATACTTGCGACCCTCTTTGCAATCCAAGTGCCAAACATTCTCCCCAATGTGGCTCTCGTCACACCGTCACTCGTCACATTAGTAGAGTTACTACGTCACCAAGGATTATTGTTGACCTTAAGTTCGACGCTACGACTAACTAGGTACCACCGTTCATCCACAATCGGTACCGAAAGTGGAACTTGACAAGAAAATTTTTGAAATTTCGGCGACGCCTCACGTCGCTCACAAAAAACATAGCGACCTGTTGATTTTTTTGAAAGTAGACCATGTTCATATCTACCTTGAGAAGTAACTTTAAGATCCCCCAATTAAACAATATAGCCGTTAAGAATATAATTCTAAAAAACAGAGTGTCTTTGAGCACGTCTTTGACGACGCGTAGCGTCTCTTGTTAAATGGTTAATATAATAATGATTAGAGTTTCTCCGTTGGACATTCATACTCTATACATAAAACATGTTAATGCTTGCCTTGCATTAATGGTTAGCCGAGGAAACATGTTTTAATGTTGGCGTGATGACGAGCTATCTGAATACAACAAGCTATGCCATACATTGAGACCAGTGTGTTATCTACCAGTGTAAGCAACGCTACTTCCATCGATTGGCGTGGCGTACAAAGTAACGTTGTAGCTTCGAATACTTGAGGTCTGGGGTTCGACACCCGGTACACCCACTCTTTTTTGTTCCACCATTTTCACGCATTAATATCAATGCATCAACGTGAATGGACACGGTTTATTTTTTACCGGTTAAACGGCTCGTTGTTACCACAAACGATTTACTCTTTCGCGATCACGCGATCAAGATCTATCAAGGGCGATTTTAAAAAGACAATGTGTTGACACTGAATTTTTAGAGTTAGTTAAAAAACGGCTTCCTGGATATTCTTGGATGTTTTTTAAATCCAATAAGACCCTCGCTGTCGATAAATCTATCTAGCTTTGGTGTTACAATTACAATAAGAATGAATCGAGATACAATGAGATGTATTCATGCATACATTGAGAGCAGTGGGTTATCTATCAGTGTAAGCGATCCAACTTCCATCGAGTGGCATGGCGTACGGGGTAGCGACGCCGACTAGTGTTTTCAGGGTCCGGGGTTCGAGTCCCGTAACCGGCAGTCTTTTTTTCTTCCATATTCAGACAAGCAAAGTTGAGAAGGGTTTACTAAGGGGAAATTTTTTTTTCAAGCGCTCGTAGCTACCATACGGGATGTCCAAATTTGTTTTTGTATTTTTATTTATTTTTTTTGCGTTAATTATCTAGACATCCTGAAAACAAAAATGTGCTGTTTGCAATCCATGTGCCTAACATCGCCTTAATGTGGCTCTCGCCACTCCGTCAAAATTGCGGCCCTCTTTGCAATCCAAGCGTCTAACAATCTCCCCAGTGTTGCTCTCGCCACTCCGTCATACTTGCGGCCCTCTTTGCAAACCAAAAGCCTAACAATCTCCCCAATGTGGCTCTCTTCACACCGTCATACTTGCGGCCCTCTTTGCAATCCAAGCGCCTAACAATCTCCCCAATGTGGCTCTCGTCGCTCCGTCATACTTGCGGCCCTCTTTGCAATACAAGTGCCTACTAATTTCCCCAATGTGGCTCTCTTCACACCGTCATACTTGCGGCCCTCTTTGCAATCCAAACGCCTAACAATCTCCCCAATGTGGCTCTCGTCACTCCACCATACTTGCGGCCCTCTTTGCAATCCAAGCACCTAACAATCTTTCCAATGTGGCTCTCGTCACTGCACCATACTTGCGGCCCTCTTTGCAATCCAAGCGCCTTACAATCTCCCTAGTGTTGCTCTCGTCACTCCACCATACCTGCGGCCCTCTTTGCAATCCAAGTGCCTAACAATCTCCACAATATGGCTCTCGCCACTCTGCCATACTTGCGGCCCTCTTTGCAATCCAAGCGCCTAACAATCTCCCCAATGTGGCACTTTCACTCCGTCACTCTTGCGGCCCTCTTTGCAATCCAAGCGCCTAACAATCTCTCCAATGTGGCTCTCGTCACTCCGGCATACTTGCGGCCCTCTTGAATCAGAGCGCCTAACAATCTCCCCAATGTGGCCCTCGCCACTCCGTCATACTTGCGGCCCTCTTTGCAATCCAAGCGCCTCACAATCTCCCCAAGGTGGCACTTTCACTCCGTCACTCTTGCGGCCCGCTTTGCAATCCAAGCGCCTAACAATCTCCCCCATGTTGTTCTCGCCACTCCACCATACCAGCGGCCCTCTTTGCAATCCAAGTGCCTAACAATCTCCCCAATATGGCTCTCGCCACTCCGCCATACTTGCGGCCCTCTTTGCAATCCAAGCGCCTAACAATCTCCCCAAGGTGGCACTTTCACTCCGTCACTCTTGCGGCCCTCTTTGCAATCCAAGCGCCTAACAATCTCTCCAATGTGGCTCTCGTCACTCCGGCATACTTGCGGCCCTCTTGAATCAGAGCGCCTAACAATCTCCCCAATTTGGCCCTCGTCACTCCGTCATACTTGCGGCCCTCTTTGCAATCCAAGCGCCTCACAATCTCCCCAAGGTGGCACTTTCACTCCGTCACTCTTGCGGCCCTCTTTGCAATTCAAGCGCCTAACAATCTCCCCCATGTGGTTGTCGCCACTCCGTCATACTTGCGGCCCTCTTTGCAATCAAAGCGCCTAACAATCTCCCCGATGTGGCTCTCGCCACTCCGTCATACTTGCGGCCCTCTTTTCAATCCAAGCGCCTAACAATCTCCCCAATGTGGCTCTCGTCACTTTGTCATACTTGCGGCCCTCTTTGCAATCCAAGCGCCTAACAATCTCTCGATGTGGTTTTCGTCACTCCGCCATACTTGCGGCCCTCTTTGCAGTCCAAGCGCCTAACAATCTCCCCAATGTGGCTCTCGTCACACCGCCATGCTTGCGGCCCTCTTTGCAATTCAAGCGCCAAACAATCTCCCCAGTGTGGCTCTCGTCATTCCGCCATACTTGCGGCCCTCTTTGCAATCCAAAAGACTAACAATCTCCCCAATGTGGCTCTCGCCACTCCGTCATCCTTGCGGCCCTCTTTGCAATCCAAGCGCCTAACAATCTCCCCAATGTGGCTCTCGTCACTCCACCTATATTTGCGGCCCTCTGTGCAATCAAAGCGCCTAACAATCTCCCCAGTGTTGCTCTCGCCACTCCGTCAAACTTGCGGCCCTCTTTGCAATCCAAGCGCCTAATTATGTTCCCAATGTGGCTCTCGTCACACCGTCATACTTGCGGCCCTCTTTGCCATCCAAGCGCCTAACAATCTCCCCAATAAGGCATTCGCCACTCCGTCATACTTGCGGCCCTCTTTGCAATCAAAGCGCCTAACAATCTCCCCGATGTGGCTCTCGCCACTCCGTCATACTTGCGGCCCTCTTTTCAATCCAAGCGCCTAACAATCTCCCCAATGTGGCTCTCGTCACTTTGTCATACTTGCGGCCCTCTTTGCAATCCAAGCGCCTAACAATCTCTCGATGTGGTTCTCGTCACTCCGCCATACTTGCGGCCCTCTTTGCAGTCCAAGCGCCTAACAATCTCCCCAATGTGGCTCTCGTCACACCGCCATGCTTGCGGCCCTCTTTGCAATTCAAGCGTCTAACAATCTCCCTAGTGTGGCTCTCGTCACTCCGCCATACTTGCGGCCTTCTTTGCAATCCAAAAGCCTAACAATCTCCCCAATGTGGGTCTTGCCACTCCGTCATCCTTGTGGCCCTCTTTGCAATCCAAGCGCCTAACACTCTCCCCAATGTGGCTCTCGTCACTCCACCTATATTTGCGGCCCTATGTGCAATCAAAGCGCCTAACAATCTCCCCAGTGTTGCTCTCGCCACTCCGTCAAACTTGCGGCCCTCTTTGCAATCCAAGCGCCTTATTATGTCCCCAATGTGGCTCTCGTCACACCGTCATACTTGCGGCCCTCTTTGCCATCCAAGCGCCTAACAATCTCCCCAATGTGGCTCTCGCCAGTCCGTCATACTTGCGGCCCTCTTTGCAATCAGAGCGCCTTACAATCTCCCCGATGTGGCTTTCGCCACTCCGCCATTCTTGCGGCCCTCTTTGCAATCCAAGCGCCTAACAATCTCCCCAATATGGCTCTCGTCACTCCACCATACTTGCGGCCCTCTTTGCAATCAAAACGCTTAACAATCTCCCCAATGTGGCTCTCTCAAACCTTCATACTTGCGGCCCTCTTTGCAATCCAAGTGCCTAACATATTTCCAATGTATCTCTCGTCACTCCGTCCAAACGCCTTACAATCTCCCCAATGTGGCTCTCGTCACTCCACCATACTTGCGGCCCTCTTTGCAATCCAAGCGCCTCACAAACTCTCTAATGTGGCTCTCGTCACTCCGTCATACTTGCGGCCCTCTTTGCAATCCAAGCACCTAACAATCTCCCCAGTGTGGCTCTCGTAACTCCACCATACTTGCGGCCCTCTTGGCAATCCAAGCGCCTTACAATCTCCCCAATTTGGCTCTCGTCGCTCCGTCATACTTGCGGCCCTCTTTGCAATCCAAGTGCCAAACAATCTCCCCAATGTGGCTCTCGTCACACCGTCACTCGTCACACCAGTAGAGTTACTACGTCACCAAGGATTATTGTTGACCTTAAGTTCGACGCTACGACTAACTAGGTACCACCGTTCATCCACAATCGGTACCGAAAGTGGAACTTGACAAGAAAATTTTGGAAATTTCGGCGACGCCTCACGTCGCTCACAAAAAACATAGCGCCGCGATGATTTTTTTAAAAGTAGACCATGTTCATATTTACCTTGAGAAGTAACTTTAAGATCCCCCAATTAAACAATATAGCCGTAAAGAATATAATTCTAAAAAACAGAGTTTCTTTGAGCACGTCTTTGACGACGCGTAGCGTCTCTTGTTAAATGGTATATATAATAATGATTAGAGTTTCTCCGTTGGACATTCATACTCTATACATAAAACATGTTAATGCATGCCTTGCATTAATGGTTAGCCGAGGAAACATGTTTAAATGTTGGCGTGATGACGAGCTATCTAAATACAACAAGCTATGCCATACATTGAGACCAGTGTGTTATCTACCAGTGTAAGCAACGCTACTTCCATCGATTGGCGTGGCGTACGAAGTAACGTTGTAGCTTTGAATACTTGAGGTCTGGGGTTCGAGACCCGGTACACCCACTCTTTTTTGTTCCACCATTTTCACGCATTAATATCAATGCATCAACGTGAATGGACACGGTTTATTTTTTACCGGTTAAACGGCTCGTTGTTACCACAAACGATTTACTCTTTCGCGATCACGCGATCAAGATCTATCAAAGGCGATTTAAAAAAGACAATGTGTTGAAACTGAATTTTTAGAGTTAGTTAAAAAACGGCTTCCTGGATATTCTTGGATGTTTTTTAAATCCAATGAGACCCTCGCTGTCCATAAATCTATCTAGCTTTGGTGTTACAATTACAATAAGAATGAATCGAGATACAATGAGATGTATTCATGCATACATTGAGAGCAGTGGGTTATCTATCAGTGTAAGCGATCCAACTTCCATCGAGTGGCATGGCGTACGGGGTAGCGACGCCGACTAGTGTTTTCGCGGTCCGGGGTTCGAGTCCCGTAACCGGCAGTCTTTTTTTCTTCCATATTCAGAGAAGCAAAGTTGAGAAGGGTTTACTAAGGGGAAATTTTTTTTTCAAGCGCTCGTAGCTACCATACGGGATGGTCAAATTTGTTTTTTTATTTTTATTTTTTTTTTTGCGTTAATTATCTAGACATCCTGAAAACAAAAATGTGCTGTTTGCAATCCATGTGCCTAACATCTCCCTAATGTGGCTCTCGCCACTCCGTCACTCTTGCGGCCCTCTTTGCAATCCAAGCGCCTAACAATCTCTCCAATGTGGCTCTCGTCGCTCCGGCATACTTGCGGCCCTCTTGAATCAGAGCGCCTAACAATCTCCCTAATGTGGCTCTCGCCACTCCGTCATACTTGCGGCCCTCTTTGCAATCCAAGCGCCTCACAATCTCCCCAAGGTGGCACTTTCACTCCGTCACTCTTGCGGCCCTCTTTGCAATCCAAGCGCCTAACAATCTCCCCCTTGTGGTTCTCGCTACTCCGTCATACTTGCGGCCTTCTTTGCAATCAAAGCGCCTAACAATCTCCCCGATGTGGCTCAAGACACTCCGTCATACTTGCGGCCCTCTTTTCAATCCAAGCGCCTAACAATCTCCCCAATGTGGCTCTCGTCACTTTGTCATACTTGCGGCCCTCTTTGCAATCCAAGCGCCTAACAATCTCTCGATGTGGTTCTCGTCACTCCCCCATACTTGCGGCCCTCTTTGCAGTCCTAGCGCCTAACAATCTCCCCAATATGGCTCTCGCCACTCCGCCATACTTGCGGCCCTCTTTGCAATTCAAGCGCCTAACAATCTCCCCAGTGTGGCTCTCGGCACTCCGCCATACTTGCGGCCCTCTTTGCAATCCAAGCGCCTAACAATCTGCCCAATGTGGCTCTCGCCACTCCGTCATACTTGCCGCCCTCTTTGCAATCCAAGCGCCTTACAATCTCCCCAATGTGGCTCTCGTCACTCCACCTATATTTGCGGCCCTCTGTGCAATCAAAGCGCCTAACAATCTCCCCAGTGTTGCTCTCGAAACTCCGTCAAACTTGCGGCCCTCTTTGCAATCCAAGCCCCTAATTATGTCCCTAATGTAGCTCTCGTCACACCGTCATACTTGCGGCCCTCTTTGCCATCCAAGCGCCTAGCAATCTCCCCAATGTGGCTCTCGTCACACCGTCATGCTTGCGGCCCTCTTTGCAATTCAAGCGCCTAACAATCTCCCCAAGGGGCTCTCGTCACTCCGCCATACTTGCGGCCCTCTTTAAAATCCAAGCGCCTTACAATCTTACCAATGTGGCTCTCGCCACTCCGTCATACTTGCGGCCCTCTTTGCAATTCAAGCGCCTTACAATCTCCCCAATGTGGCTCTCGTCACTCCACCTATATTTGCGACCCTCTGTGCAATCAAAGCGCCTTACAATCTCCCCAGTGTTGCTCTCGCCACTCCGTCAAACTTGCGGCCCTCTTTGCAATCCAAGCAACTAATTATGTCCCCAATGTAGCTCTCGTCACACCGTCATACTTGCGGCCCTCTTTGCCATCCAAGCGCCTAACAATCTCCCCAATGTGGCTCTCGCCAGTCCGTCATACTTGCGGCCCTCTTTGCAATCAGGGCGCCTGACAATCTCTCCGATGTGGCTTTCGCCACTCCGCCATTTTTGCGGCCCTCTTTGCAATCCAAGCGCCTAACAATCCCCCCCATATGGCTCTCGTCACTCCACCATACTTTCGGCCCTCTTTGCAATCAAAACGCTTAACAATCTCCCCAATGTGGCTCTCGTCAAACCTTCATACTTGCGTCCCTCTTTGCAATCCAAGTGCCTTACATATCCCCAATGTATCTCAGTGTTCTCGCCACTCCGTCATACTTGCGGCCCTCTTTGCAATCAAAGCGCCTAACAATCTCCCCAATATGGCTCTCACCACTCCGCCATACTTGCGGCCCTCTTTGCAATCCAAGCGCCTTACAATCTCCCCAAGGTGGCACTTTCACTCCGTCACTCTTGCGGCCCTCTTTGCAATCCAAGCGCCTAACAATCTCTCCAATGTGGCTCTCCTCACTCCGGCATACTTGCGGCCCTCTTGAATCAGAGCGCCTAACAATCTCCCCAATGTGGCTCTCGCCACTCCGTCATACTTTCGGCCCTCTTTGCAACCCAAGCGCCTCACAATCTCCCCAAGGTGGCACTTTCACTCCGTCACTCTTGCGGCCTTCTTTGCAATCCAAGCGCCTAACAATCCCCCCCATGTGGTTCTCGCCACTCCGTCATACTTGCGGCCCTCTTTGCAATCAAAGCGCCTAACAATCTCCCCGATGTGGCTCTCGCTTTCCGTCATACTTGCGGCCCTCTTTTCAATCCAAGCGCCTAACAATCTCCCCAATGTGGCTCTCGTCACTTTGTCATACTTGCGGCCCTCTTTGCAATCCAAGCGCCTAACAATCCCCCCCATGTGGTTCTCGCCACTCCGTCATACTTGCGGCCCTCTTTGCAATCCAAGCGCCTAACAATCTCCCCAATATGGCTCTCGTCACTCCACCATACTTGCGGCCCTCTTTGCAATCAAAACGCTTAACAATCTCCCCAATGTGGCTCTCTCAAACCTTCATACTTGCGGCCCTCTTTGCAATCCAAGTGCCTAACATATCCCCAATGTATCTCTCGTCACTCCGTCATACTAGCGGCCCTCTTTGCAATCCAAGCGCCTCACAAACTCCCCAATGTGGCTCTCGTAACTCCGTCATACTTGCGGCCCTCTTTGCAATCCAAGCACCTAACAATCTCCCCAGTGTGGCTCTCGTAACTCCACCATACTTGCGGCCCTCTGGGCAATCCAAGCGCCTTACAATCTCCCCAATTTGGCTCTCGTCGCTCCGTCATACTTGCGACCCTCTTTGCAATCCAAGTGCCAAACATTCTCCCCAATGTGGCTCTCGTCACACCGTCACTCGTCACATTAGTAGAGTTACTACGTCACCAAGGATTATTGTTGACCTTAAGTTCGACGCTACGACTAACTAGGTACCACCGTTCATCCACAATCGGTACCGAAAGTGGAACTTGACAAGAAAATTTTTGAAATTTCGGCGACGCCTCACGTCGCTCACAAAAAACATAGCGACCTGATGATTTTTTTGAAAGTAGACCATGTTCATATCTACCTTGAGAAGTAACTTTAAGATCCCCCAATTAAACAATATAGCCGTTAAGAATATAATTCTAAAAAACAGAGTGTCTTTAAGCACGTCTTTGACGACGCGTAGCGTCTCTTGTTAAATGGTTAATATAATAATGATTAGAGTTTCTCCGTTGGACATTCATACTCTATACATAAAACATGTTAATGCTTGCCTTGCATTAATGGTTAGCCGAGGAAACATGTTTTAATGTTGGCGTGATGACGAGCTATCTGAATACAACAAGCTATGCCATACATTGAGACCAGTGTGTTATCTACCAGTGTAAGCAACGCTACTTCCATCGATTGGCGTGGCGTACAAAGTAACGTTGTAGCTTCGAATACTTGAGGTCTGGGGTTCGAGACCCGGTACACCCACTCTTTTTTGTTCCACCATTTTCACGCATTAATATCAATGCATCAACGTGAATGGACACGGTTTATTTTTTACCGGTTAAACGGCTCGTTGTTACCACAAACGATTTACTCTTTCGCGATCACGCGATCAAGATCTATCAAAGGCGATTTTAAAAAGACAATGTGTTGACACTGAATTTTTAGAGTTAGTTAAAAAACGGCTTCCTGGATATTCTTGGATGTTTTTTAAATCCAATAAGACCCTCGCTGTCGATAAATCTATCTAGCTTTGGTGTTACAATTACAATAAGAATGAATCGAGATACAATGAGATGTATTCATGCATACATTGAGAGCAGTGGGTTATCTATCAGTGTAAGCGATCCAACTTCCATCGAGTGGCATGGCGTACGGGGTAGCGACGCCGACTAGTGTTTTCGCGGTCCGGGGTTCGAGTCCCGTAACCGGCAGTCTTTTTTTCTTCCATATTCAGACAAGCAAAGTTGAGAAGGGTTTACTAAGGGGAAATTTTTTTTTCAAGCGCTCGTAGCTACCATACGGGATGTCCAAATTTGTTTTTGTATTTTTATTTATTTTTTTTGCGTTAATTATCTAGACATCCTGAAAACAAAAATGTGCTGTTTGCAATCCATGTGCCTAACATCTCCTTAATGTGGCTCTCGCCACTCCGTCATACTTGCGGCCCTCTTTGCAAACCAAAAGCCTAACAATCTCCCCAATGTGGCTCTCTTCACACCGTCATACTTGCGGCCCTCTTTGCAATCCAAGCGCCTAACAATCTCCCCAATGTGGCTCTCGTCGCTCCGTCATACTTGCGGCCCTCTTTGCAATACAAGTGTCTACTAATTTCCCCAATGTGGCTCTCTTCACACCGTCATACTTGCGGCCCTCTTTGCAATCCAAACGCCTTACAATCTCCCCAATGTGGCTCTCGTCACTCCACCATACTTGCGGCCCTCTTTGCAATCCAAGCACCTAACAATCTTTCCAATGTGGCTCTCGTCACTGCACCATACTTGCGGCCCTCTTTGCAATCCAAGCGCCTAACAATCTCCCCAGTGTTGCTCTCGTCACTCCACCATACCTGCGGCCCTCTTTGCAATCAAAACGCCTAACAATCTCCCCGATGTGGCTCTCGCCACTCCGTCATACTTGCGGCCCTCTTTGCAATCCAAGCGCCTAACAATCTCCCCAATGTGGTTCTCGCCACTCCGTCATACTTGCGGCCCTCTTAGCACTCCAAGCGCCTAACAATCTCTCCAATGTGGCTCTCGTCACTCCGGCATACTTGCGGCCCTCTTGAATCAGAGCGCCTAACAATCTCCCCAATGTGGCCCTCGCCACTCCGTCATACTTGCGGCCCTCTTTGCAATCCAAGCGCCTCACAATCTCCCCAAGGTGGCACTTTCACTCCGTCACTCTTGCGGCCCGCTTTGCAATCCAAGCGCCTAACAATCTCCCCCATGTTGTTCTCGCCACTCCACCATACCAGCGGCCCTCTTTGCAATCCAAGTGCCTAACAATCTCCCCAATATGGCTCTCGCCACTCCGCCATACTTGCGGCCCTCTTTGCAATCCAAGCGCCTAACAATCTCCCCAAGGTGGCACTTTCACTCCGTCACTCTTGCGGCCCTCTTTGTAATCCAAGCGCCTAACAATCTCTCCAATGTGGCTCTCGTCACTCCGGCATACTTGCGGCCCTCTTGAATCAGAGCGCCTAACAATCTCCCCAATTTGGCCCTCGTCACTCCGTCACTCTTGCGGCCCTCTTTGCAATTCAAGCGCCTAACAATCTCCCCCATGTGGTTGTCGCCACTCCGTCATACTTGCGGCCCTCTTTGCAATCAAAGCGCCTAACAATCTCTTAATGTGGCTCTCGCAACTCCGTCATACTTGCGGCCCTCTTTTCAATCCAAGCGCCTAACAATCTCCCCAATGTGGCTCTCGTCACTTTGTCATACTTGCGGCCCTCTTTGCAATCCAAGCGCCTAACAATCTCTTGATGTGGTTTTCGTCACTCCGCCATACTTGCGGCCCTCTTTGCAGTCCAAGCGCCTAACAATCTCCCCAATGTGGCACTCGTCACACCGCCATGCTTGCGGCCCTCTTTGCAATTCAAGCGCCTAACAATCTCCCCAGTGTGGCTCTCGTCATTCCGCCATACTTGCGGCCCTCTTTGCAATCCAAAAGACTAACAATCTCCCCAATGTGGCTCTCGCCACTCCGTTATCCTTGCGGCCCTCTTTGCAATCCAAGCGCCTAACAATCTCCCCAATGTGGCTCTCGTCACTCCACCTATATTTGCGGCCCTCTGTGCAATCAAAGCGCCTAACAATCTCCCCAGTGTTGCTCTCGCCACTCCGTCAAACTTGCGGCCCTCTTTGCAATCGAAGCGCCTAATTATGTTCCCAATGTGGCTCTCGTCACACCGTCATACTTGCGGCCCTCTTTGCCATCCAAGCGCCTAACAATCTCCCCAATAAGGCATTCGCCACTCCGTCATACTTGCGGCCCTCTTTGCAATCAAAGCGCCTAACAATCTCCCCGATGTGGCTCTCGCCACTCCGTCATACTTGCGGCCCTCTTTTCAATCCAAGCGCCTAACAATCTCCCCAATGTGGCTCTCGTCACTTTGTCATACTTGCGGCCCTCTTTGCAATCCAAGCGCCTAACAATTTCTCGATGTGGTTCTCGTCACTCCGCCATACTTGCGGCCCTCTTTGCAGTCCAAGCGCCTAACAATCTCCCCAATGTGGCTCTCGTCACACCGCCATGCTTGCGGCCCTCTTTGCAATTCAAGCGTCTAACAATCTCCCTAGTGTGGCTCTCGTCACTCCGCCATACTTGCGGCCTTCTTTGCAATCCAAAAGCCTAACAATCTCCCCAATGTGGGTCTTGCCACTCCGTCATCCTTGCGGCCCTCTTTGCAATCCAAGCGCCTAACACTCTCCCCAATGTGGCTCTCGTCACTCCACCTATATTTGCGGCCCTATGTGCAATCAAAGCGCCTAACAATCTCCCCAGTGTTGCTCTCGCCACTCCGTCAAACTTGCGGCCCTCTTTGCAATCCAAGCGCCTTATTATGTCCCCAATGTGGCTCTCGTCACACCCTCATACTTGCGGCCCTCTTTGCCATCCAAGCGCCTAACAATCTCCCCAATGTGGCTCTCGCCAGTCCGTCATACTTGCGGCCCTCTTTGCAATCAGAGCGCCTTACAATCTCCCCGATGTGGCTTTCGCCACTCCGCCATTCTTGCGGCCCTCTTTGCAATCCAAGCGCCTAACAATCTCCCCAATATGGCTCTCGTCACTCCACCATACTTGCGGCCCTCTTTGCAATCAAAACGCTTAACAATCTCCCCAATGTGGCTCTCTCAAACCTTCATACTTGCGGCCCTCTTTGCAATCCAAGTGCCTAACATATCCCCAATGTATCTCTCGTCACTCCGTCATACTTGCGGCCCTCTTTGCAATCCAAGCGCCTCACAAACTCCCCAATGTGGCTCTCGTAACTCCATCATACTTGCGGCCCTCTTTGCAATCCAAGCACCTAACAATCTCCCCAGTGTGGCTCTCGTAACTCCACCATACTTGCGGCCCTCTTGGCAATCCAAGCGCCTAACAATCTCCCCAATTTGGCTCTCGTCGCTCCGTCATACTTGAGACCCTCTTTGCAATCCAAGTGCCAAACATTCTCCCCAATGTGGCTCTCGTCACACCGTCACTCGTCACATTAGTAGAGTTACTACGTCACCAAGGATTATTGTTGACCTTAAGTTCGACGCTACGACTACCTAGGTACCACCGTTCATCCACAATCGGTACCGAAAGTAAAACTTGACAAGAAAATTTTTGAAATTTCGGCGACGCCTCACGTCGCTCACAAAAAACATAGCGACCTGATAATTTTTTGAAAGTAGACCATGTTCATATCTACCTTGAGAAGTAACTTTAAGATCCCCCAATTAAACAATATAGCCGTTAAGAATATAATTCTAAAAAACAGAGTGTCTTTGAGCACGTCTTTGACGACGCGTAGCGTCTCTTGTTAAATGGTTAATATAATAATGATTAGAGTTTCTCCGTTGGACATTCATACTCTATACATAAAACATGTTAATGCATGCCTTGCATTAATGGTTAGCCGAGGAAACATGTTTTAATGTTGGCGTGATGACGAGCTATCTGAATACAACAAGCTATGCCATACATTGAGACCAGTGTGTTATCTACCAGTGTAAGCAACGCTACTTCCATCGATTGGCGTGGCGTACGAAGTAACGTTGTAGCTTCGAATACTTGAGGTCTGGGGTTCGAGACCCGGTACACCCACTCTTTTTTGTTCCACCATTTTCACGCATTAATATCAATGCATCAACGTAAATGGACACGGTTTATTTTTTACCGGTTAAACGGCTCGTTGTTACCACAAACGATTTACTCTTTCGCGATCACGCGATCAAGATCTATCAAAGGCGATTTTAAAAAGACAATGTGTTGAAACTGAATTTTTAGAGTTAGTTAAAAAACGGCTTCCTGGATATTCTTGGATGTTTTTTAATCCAATGAGACCCTCGCTGTCCATAAATCTATCTAGCTTTGGTGTTACAATTACAATAAGAATGAATCGAGATACAATGAGATGTATTCATGCATACATTGAGAGCAGTGGGTTATCTATCAGTGTAAGCGATCCAACTTCCATCGAGTGGCATGGCGTACGGGGTAGCGACGCCGACTAGTGTTTTCGCGGTCCGGGGTTCGAGTCCCGTAACCGGCAGTCTTTTTTTCTTCCATATTCAGAGAAGCAAAGTTGAGAAGGGTTTACTAAGGGGAAATTTTTTTTTCAAGCGCTCGTAGCTACCATACGGGATGGTCAAATTTGTTTTTGTATTTTTATTTATTTTTTTTGCGTTAATTATCTAGACATCCTGAAAACAAAAATGTGCTGTTTGCAATCCATGTGCCTAACATCTCCCTAATGTGGCTCTCGCCACTCCGTCACTCTTGCGGCCCTCTTTGCAATCCAAGCGCCTAACAATCTCTCCAATGTGGCTCTCGTCGCTCCGGCATACTTGCGGCCCTCTTGAATCAGAGCGCCTAACAATCTCCTTAATGTGGCTCTCGCCACTCCGTCATACTTGCGGCCCTCTTTGCAATCCAAGCGCCTCACAATCTCCCCAAGGTGGCACTTTCACTCCGTCACTCTTGCGGCCCTCTTTGCAATCCAAGCGCCTAACAATCTCCCCCATGTGGTTCTCGCCACTCCGTCATACTTGAGGCCCTCTTTGCAATCAAAGCGCTTTACAATCTCCCCGATGTGGCTCTCGCCACTCCGTCATACTTTCGGCCCTCTTTTCAATCCAAGCGCCTAACAATCTCCCCAATGTGGCTCTCGTCACTTTGTCATACTTGCGGCCCTCTTTGCAATCCAAGCGCCTAACAATCTCTCGATGTGGTTCTCGTCACTCCGCCATACTTGCGGCCCTCTTTGCAGTCCAAGCGCCTAACAATTTCCCCAATGTGGCTCTCGTCACACCGCCATGCTTGCGGCCCTCTTTGCAATTCAAGCGCCTTACAATCTCCCCAGTGTGGCTCTCGTCACTCCGCCATACTTGCGGCCCTCTTTGCAATCCAAAAGCCTAACAATCTCCCCAATGTGGCTCTCGCCACTCCGTCATCCTTGCGGCCCTCTTTGCAATCCAAGCGCCAAACAATCTCCCCAATGTGGCTCTCGTCACTCCACCTATATTTGCGGCCCTCTGTGCAATCAAAGCGCCTTACAATCTCCCCAGTGTTGCTCTCGCCACTCCGTCAAACTTGCGGCCCTCTTTGCAATCCAAGCACCTAATTATGTCCCCAATGTGGCTCTCGTCACACCGTCATACTTGCGGCCCTCTTTGCCATCCAAGCGCCTAACAATCTCCCCAATGTGGCTCTCGCCAGTCCGTCATACTTGCGGCCCTCTTTGCAATCAGAGCGCCTTACAATCTCCCCGATGTGGCTTTCGCCACTCCGCCATTCTTGCGGCCCTCTTTGCAATCCAAGCGCCTAACAATCTCCCCAATATGGCTCTCGTCACTCCACCATACTTGCGGCCCTCTTTGCAATCCAAGCGCCTAACAATCTCCCCAATGTGGCTCTCGTCACTTTGTCATACTTGCGGCCCTCTTTGCAATCCAAGCGCCTAACAATCTCTCGATGTGGTTCTCGTCACTCCGCCATACTTGCGGCCCTCTTTGCAGTCCAAGCGCCTAACAATCTCCCCAATGTGGCTCTCGTCACACCGCTATGCTTGCGGCCCTCTTTGCAATTCAAGCGCCTAACAATCTCTTCAGTGTGGCTCTCGTCATTCCGCCATACTTGCGGCCCTCTTTGCAATCCAAAAGCCTAACAATCTCCCCAATGTGGCTCTCGCCACTCCATCATCCTTGCGGCCCTCTTTGTAATCCAAGCGCCTAACAATCTCCCCAATGTGGCTCTCGTCACTCCACCTATATTTGCGGCCCTCTGTGCAATCAAAGCGGCTAACAATCTCCCCAGTGTTGCTCTCGCCACTCCGTCAAACTTGCGGCCCTCTTTGCAATCCAAGCGCCTAATTATGTTCCCAATGTGGCTCTCGTCACACCGTCATACTTGCGGCCCTCTTTGCCATCCAAGCGCCTAACAATCTCCCCAATGTGGCATTCGCCACTCCGTCATACTTGCGGCCCTCTTTGCAATCAAAGCGCCTAACAATCTCCCCGATGTGGCTCTCGCCACTCCGTCAGACTTGCGGCCCTATTTTCAATCCAAGCGCCTTACAATCTCCCCAATGTGGCTCTCGTCACTTTGTCATACTTGCGGCCCTCTTTGCAATCCAAGCGCCTTACAATCTCTCGATGTGGTTCTCGTCACTCCGCCATACTTGCGGCCCTCTTTGCAGTCCAAGCGCCTAACAATCTCCCCAATGTGGCTCTCGTCACACCGCCATGCTTGCGGCCCTCTTTGCAATTCAAGAGTCTAACAATCTCCCCAGTGTGGCTCTCGTCACTCCGCCATACTTGCGGCCTTCTTTGCAATCCAAAAGCCTAACAATCTCCCCAATGTGGCTCTCGCCACTCCGTCATCCTTGCGGCCCTCTTTGCAATCCAAGCGCCTAACACTCTCCCCAATGTGGCTCTCGTCACTCCACCTATATTTGCAGCCCTCTGTGCAATCAAAGCGCCTAACAATCTCCCCAGTGTTGCTCTCGCCACTCCGTCAAACTTGCGGCCCTCTTTGCAATCCAAGCGCCTTATTATGTCCCCAATGTGGCTCTCGTCACACCGTCATACTTGCGGCCCTCTTTGCTATCCAAGCGCCTAACAATCTCCCCAATGTGGCTCTCGCCAGTCCGTCATACTTGCGGCCCTCTTTGCAATCAGAGCGCCTTACAATCTCCCCGATGTGGCTTTCGCCACTCCGCCATTCTTGCGGCCCTCTTTGCAATCCAAGCGCCAAACAGTCTCCCCAATATGGCTCTCGTCACTCCACCATACTTGCGGCCCTCTTTGCAATCAAAACGCTTAACAATCTCCCCAATGTGGCTCTCTCAAACCTTCATACTTGCGGCCCTCTTTGCAATCCAAGTGCCTAACATATTTCCAATGTATCTCTCGTCACTCCGTCATACTTGCGGCCCTCTTTGCAATCCAAGCGCCTCACAAACTCTCTAATGTGGCTCTCGTCACTCCGTCATACTTGCGGCCCTCTTTGCAATCCAAGCACCTAACAATCTCCCCAAAGTGGCTCTCGTAACTCCACCATACTTGCGGCCCTCTTGGCAATCCAAGCGCCTAACAATCTCCCCAATTTGGCTCTCGTCGCTCCGTCATACTTGCGGCCCTCTTTGCAATCCAAGTGCCAAACAATCTCCCCAATGTGGCTCTCGTCACACCGTCACTCGTCACACCAGTAGAGTTACTACGTCACCAAGGATTATTGTTGACCTTAAGTTCGACGCTACGACTAACTAGGTACCACCGTTCATCCACAATCGGTACCGAAAGTGGAACTTGACAAGAAAATTTTTGAAATTTCGGCGACGCCTCACGTCGCTCACAAAAAACATAGCGACGCGATGATTTTTTTGAAAGTAGACCATGTTCATATCTACTTTGAGAAGTAACTTTAAGATCCCCCAATTAAACAATATAGCCGTAAAGAATATAATTCTAAAAAACAGAGTGTCTTTGAGCACGTCTTTGACGACGCGTAGCGTCTCTTGTTAAATGGTATATATAATAATGATTAGAGTTTCTCCGTTGGACATTCATACTCTATACATAAAACATGTTAATGCATGCCTTGCATTAATGGTTAGCCGAGGAAACATGTTTAAATGTTGGCGTGATGACGAGCTATCTAAATACAACAAGCTATGCCATACATTGAGACCAGTGTGTTATCTACCAGTGTAAGCAACGCTACTTCCATCGATTGGCGTGGCGTACGAAGTAACGTTGTAGCTTCGAATACTTGAGGTCTGGGGTTCGAGACCCGGTACACCCACTCTTTTTTGTTCCACCATTTTCACGCATTAATATCAATGCATCAACGTGAATGGACACGGTTTATTTTTTACCGGTTAAACGGCTCGTTGTTACCACAAACGATTTACTCTTTCGCGATCACGCGATCAAGATCTATCAAAGGCGATTTTAAAAAGACAATGTGTTGAAACTGAATTTTTAGAGTTAGTTAAAAAACGGCTTCCTGGATATTCTTGGATGTTTTTTAAATCCAATGACACCCTCGCTGTCCATAAATCTATCTAGCTTTGGTGTTACAATTACAATAAGAATGAATCGAGATACAATGAGATGTATTCATGCATACATTGAGAGCAGTGGGTTATCTATCAGTGTAAGCGATCCAACTTCCATCGAGTGGCATGGCGTACGGGGTAGCGACGCCGACTAGTGTTTTCGCGGTCCGGGGTTCGAGTCCCGTAACCGGCAGTCTTTTTTTCTTCCATATTCAGAGAAGCAAAGTTGAGAAGGGTTTACTAAGGGGAAATTTTTTTTTCAAGCGCTCGTAGCTACCATACGGGGGGGTCAAATTTGTTTTTGTATTTTTATTTATTTTTTTTGCGTTAATTATCTAGACATCCTGAAAACAAAAATGTGCTGTTTGCAATCCATGTGCCTAACATCTCCCTAATGTGGCTCTCGCCACTCCGTCACTCTTGCGGCCCTCTTTGCAATCCAAGCGCCTTACAATCTCTCCAATGTGGCTCTCGTCGCTCCGGCATACTTGCGGCCCTCTTGAATCAGAGCGCCTAACAATCTCCCTAATGTGGCTCTCGCCACTCCGTCATACTTGCGGCCCTCTTTGCAATCCAAGCGCCTCACAATCTCCCCAAGGTGGCACTTTCACTCCGTCACTCTTGCGGCCCTCTTTGCAATCCAAGCGCCTAACAATCTCCCCCATGTGGTTCTCGCCACTCCGTCATACTTGCGGCCTTCTTTGCAATCAAAGCGCCTAACAATCTCCCCGATGTGGCTCAAGACACTCCGTCATACTTGCGGCCCTCTTTTCAATCCAAGCGCCTAACAATCTCCCCAATGTGGCTCTCATCACTTTGTCATACTTGCGGCCCTCTTTGCAATCCAAGCGCCTAACAATCTCTCGATGTGGTTCTCGTCACTCCCCCATACTTGCGGCCCTCTTTGCAGTCCTAGCGCCTAACAATCTTCCCAATATGGCTCTCGCCACTCCGCCATACTTGCGGCCCTCTTTGCAATTCAAGCGCCTAACAATCTCCCCAGTGTGGCTCTCGGCACTCCGCCATACTTGCGGCCCTCTTTGCAATCCAAGCGCCTAACAATCTGCCCAATGTGGCTCTCGCCACTCCGTCATACTTGCCGCCCTCTTTGCAATCCAAGCGCCTTACAATCTCCCCAATGTGGCTCTCGTCACTCCACCTATATTTGCGGCCCTCTGTGCAATCAAAGCGCCTAACAATCTCCCCAGTGTTGCTCTCGCCACTCCGTCAAACTTGCGGCCCTCTTTGCAATCCAAGCCCCTAATTATGTCCCCAATGTAGCTCTCGTCACACCGTCATACTTGCGGCCCTCTTTGCCATCCAAGCGCCTAGCAATCTCCCCAATGTGGCTCTCGTCACACCGTCATGCTTGCGGCCCTCTTTGCAATTCAAGCGCCTAAAAATCTCCCCAAGGGGCTCTCGTCACTCCGCCATACTTGCGGCCCTCTTTAAAATCCAAGCGCCTTACAATCTTACCAATGTGGCTTTCGCCACTCCGTCATACTTGCGGCCCTCTTTGCAATTCAAGCGCCTTACAATCTCCCCAATGTGGCTCTCGTCACTCCACCTATATTTGCGGCCCTCTGTGCAATCAAAGCGCCTTACAATCTCCCCAGTGTTGCTCTCGCCACTCCGTCAAACTTGCGGCCCTCTTTGCAATCCAAGCGCCTAATTATGTCCCCAATGTAGCTCTCGTCACACCGTCATACTTGCGGCCCTCTTTGCCATCCAAGCGCCTAACAATCTCCCCAATGTGGCTCTCGCCACTTAGTCATACTTGCGGCCCTCTTTGCAATCAGAGCGCCTTACAATCTCTCCGATGTGGCTTTCGCCACTCCGCCATTTTTGCGGCCCTCTTTGCAATCCAAGCGCCTAACAATCTCCCCCATATGGCTCTCGTCACTCCACCATACTTTCGGCCCTCTTTGCAATCAAAACGCTTAACAATCTCCCCAATGTGGCTCTCGTCAAACCTTCATACTTGCGTCCCTCTTTGCAATCCAAGTGCCTTACATATCCCCAATGTATCTCTCGTCACTCCGTCATACTTGCGGCCCTCTTTGCAATCCAAGCGCCTCACAAACTCCCTAATGTGGCTCTCGTCACTCCGTCATACTTGCGGCCCTCTTTGCAATCCAAGCGCCTAACAATCTCCCCAGTGTGGCTCTCGTTACTCCACCATACTTGCGGCCCTCTTGGCAATCCAAGCGCCTAACAATCTCCCCAATGTGGCTCTCGTCGCTCCGTCATACTTGCGGCCCTCTTTGCAATCCAAGTGCCAAACAATCTCCCCAATGTGGCTCTCGTCACACCGTCACTCGTCACACCAGTAGAGTTACTACGTCACCAAGGATTATTGTTGACCTTAAGTTCGACGCTACGACTAACTAGGTACCACCGTTCATCCACAATCGAAACCGAAAGTGGAACTTGACAAGAAAATCTTTGAAATTGCGGCAAAGCCTCACGTCGCTCACAAAAAACATAGCGACGCGATGATTTTTTTGAAAGTAGACCATGTTCATATCTACCTTGAGAAGTAACTATAAAATCCCCCAATTAAACAATATAGCCGTAAAGAATATAATTCTAAAAAAACAGAGTGTCTTTGAGCACGTCTTTGACGACGCGTAGCGTCTCTTGTTAAATGGTTAATATAATAACGATTAGAGTTTCTCCGTTGGACATTCATACTCTATACATAAAACATGTTAATGCTTGCCTTGCATTAATGGTTAGCCGAGGAAACATGTTTTAATGTTGGCGTGATGACGAGCTATCTGAATACAACAAGCTATGCCATACATTGAGACCAGTGTGTTATCTACCAGTGTAAGCAACGCTACTTCCATCGATTGGCGTGGCGTACGAAGTAACGTTGTAGCTTCGAATACTTGAGGTCTGGGGTTCGAGACCCGGTACACCCACTTTTTTTTGTTCCACCATTTTCACGCATTAATATCAATGCATCAACGTGAATGGACACGGTTTATTTTTTACCGGTTAAACGGCTCGTTGTTACCACAAACGATTTACTCTTTCGCGATCACGCGATCAAGATCTATCAAAGGCGATTTTAAAAAGACAATGTGTTGAAACTGAATTTTTAGAGTTAGTTAAAAAACGGCTTCCTGGATATTCTTGGATGTTTTTTAAATCCAATGAGACCCTCGCTGTCCATAAATCTATCTAGCTTTGGTGTTACAATTACAATAAGAATGAATCGAGATACAATGAGATGTATTGATGCATACATTGAGAGCAGTGGGTTATCTATCAGTGTAAGCGATCCAACTTCCATCGAGTGGCATGGCGTACGGGGTAGCGACGCCGACTAGTGTTTTTGCGGTCCGGGGTTCGAGTCCCGTAACCGGCAGTCTTTTTTTCTTCCATATTCAGACAAGCAAAGTTGAGAAGGGTTAACTAAGGGGAAATTTTTTTTTCAAGCGCTCGTAGCTACCATACGGGATGTCCAAATGTGTTTTTGTAATTTTATTTATTTTTTTTGCGTTAATTATCTAGACATCCTGAAAACAAAAATGTGCTGTTTGCAATCCATGTGCCTAACATCTCCCTAATGTGGCTCTCGCCACTCCGTCATACTTGCGGCCCTCTTTGCAATCCAAGCGTCTAACAATCTCCCCAGTGTTGCTCTCGCCACTCCGTCATACTTGCGGCCCTCTTTGCAAACCAAAAGCCTAACAATCTCCCCAATGTGGCTCTCTTCACACCGTCATACTTGCGGCCCTCTTTGCAATCCAAACGCCTAACAATCTCCCCAATGTGGCTCTCGTCGCTCCGTCATACTTGCGGCCCTCTTTGCAATACAAGTGCCTACTAATTTCCCCAATGTGGCTCTCTTCACACCGTCATACTTGCGGCCCTCTTTGCAATCCAAACGCCTAACAATCTCCCCAATGTGGCTCTCGTCACTCCACCATACTTGTTGCCCTCTTTGCAATCCAAGCACCTAACAATCTTCCCAATGTGGCTCTCGTCACTGCACCATACTTGCGGCCCTCTTTGCAATCCAAGCGCCTAACAATCTCCCCAGTGTTGCTCTCGTCACTCCACCATACCTGCGGCCCTCTTTGCAATCCAAGTGCCTAAGAATCTCCCCAATATGGCTCTCGCCACTCCGCCATACTTGCGGCCCCTCTTTGCAATCCAAGCGCCTAACAATCTCCCCAAGGTGGCACTTTCACTCCGTCACTCTTGCGGCCCTCTTTGCAATCCAAGCGCCTTACAATCTCTCCAATGTGGCGTTCGTCACTCCGGCATACTTGCGGCCCTCTTGAATCAGAGCGCCTAACAATCTCCCCAATGTGGCCCTCGCCACTCCGTCATACTTGCGGCCCTCTTTGCAATCCAAGCGCCTCACAATCTTCCCAAAGTGGCAGATTCACTCCGTCACTCTTGCGGCCCTCTTTGCAATCCAAGCGCCTAACAATCTCCCCCATGTGGTTCTCGCCACTCCGTCATACTTGCGGCCCTCTTTGCAATCCAAGCGCCTAACAATCTCCCCAATGTGGCTCTCGTCGCTCCGTCATACTTGCGGCCCTCTTTGCAATCCAAGTGCCTACAAATTTCCCCAATGTGGCTCTCTTTACACCGTCATACTTGCGGCCCTCTTTGCAATCCAAACGCCTAACAATCTCCCCAATGTGGCTCTCGTCACTCCACTATACTTGCGGCCCTCTTTGCAATCCAAGCACCTAACAATCTTCCCAATGTGGCTTTGTCACTGCACCATACTTGCGGCCCTCTTTGCAATCCAAGAGCCTAACAATCTCCCCAGTGTTGCTCTCGTCACTCCACCATACCTGCGGCCCTCTTTGCAATCAAAACGCCTTACAATCTCCCCGATGTGGCTCTCGCCACTCCGTCATACTCGCGGCCCTCTTTGCAATCCAAGCGCCTAACAATCTCCCCAATGTGGTTCTCGCCACTCCGTCATACTTGCGGCCCTCCTTGCAATCAAAGCGCATTTAAAATCTCCCCGATGTGGCTCTCGTCACACCGTCATACTTGCGGCCCTCTTTTCAAACAAGGGCCTTACAATCTCCCCAGTTTTGCTTTCCCACTCCGTCATACTTGCGGCCCTCTTTGCAATCCAAGCGCCTAACAATCTCCCCAATGTGGCTCACGTCACACCGTCATACTTGCGGCCCTCTTTGCAATACAAGCGTCTCACAATCTCTCCAATGTGGCTCTCGTCACTCCCCCATACTTGCGGCCCTCTTTGCAATCCAAGTGCCTAACAATCTCCCCAATATGGCTCTCACCACTCCGCCATACTTGCGGCCCTCTTTGCAATCCAAGCGCCTTACAATCTCCCCAAGGTGGCACTTTCACTCCGTCACTCTTGCGGCCCTCTTTGCAATCCAAGCGCCTAACAATCTCTCCAATGTGGCTCTCGTCACTCCGGCATACTTGCGGCCCTCTTGAATCAGAGCGCCTAACAATCTCCCCAATGTGGCTATCGCCACTCCGTCATACTTTCGGCCCTCTTTGCAATCCAAGCGCCTCACAATCTCCCCAAGGTGGCACTTTTACTCCGTCACTCTTGCGGCCCTCTTTGCAATCCAAGCGCCTAACAATCCCCCCCATGTGGTTCTCGCCACTCCGTCATACTTGCGGCCCCTATTTGCAATCAAAGCGCCTAACAATCTCCCCGATGTGGCTCTCGCTTTCCGTCATACTTGCGGCCCTCTTTTCAATCCAAGCGCCTAACAATCTCCCCAATGTGGCTCTCGTCACTTTGTCATACTTGCGGCCCTCTTTGCAATCCAAGCACCTAACAATCTTCCCAATGTGGCTCTCGTCACTGCACCATACTTGCGGCCCTCTTTGCAATCCAAGCGCCTAACAATCTCCCCAGTGTTGCTCTCGTCACTCCACCATACCTGCGGCCCTCTTTGCAATCCAAGTGCCTAAGAATCTCCCCAATATGGCTCTCGCCACTCCGCCATACTTGCGGCCCTCTTTGCAATCCAAGCGCCTAACAATCTCCCCAAGGTGGCACTTTCACTCCGTCACTCTTGCGGCCCTCTTTGCAATCCAAGCGCCTTACAATCTCTCCAATGTGGCGTTCGTCACTCCGGCATACTTGCGGCCCTCTTGAATCAGAGCGCCTAACAATCTCCCCAGTGTGGCCCTCGCCACTCCGTCATACTTGCGGCCCTCTTTGCAATCCAAGCGCCTCACAATCTTCCCAAAGTGGCACTTTCACTCCGTCACTCTTGCGGCCCTCTTTGCAATCCAAGCGCCTAACAATCTCCCCCATGTGGTTCTCGCCACTCCGTCATACTTGCGGCCCTCTTTGCAATCCAAGCGCCTAACAATCTCCCCAATGTGGCTCTCGTCGCTCCGTCATACTTGCGGCCCTCTTTGCAATCCAAGTGCCTACAAATTTCCCCAATGTGGCTCTCTTTACACCGTCATACTTGCGGCCCTCTTTGCAATCCAAACGCCTAACAATCTCCCCAATGTGGCTCTCGTCACTCCACCATACTTGCGGCCCTCTTTGCAATCCAAGCACCTAACAATCTTCCCAATGTGGCTCTTGTCACTGCACCATACTTGCGGCCCTCTTTGCAATCCAAGCGCCTAACAATCTCCCCAGTGTTGCTCTCGTCACTCCACCATACCTGCGGCCCTCTTTGCAATCAAAACGCCTTACAATCTCCCCGATGTGGCTCTCGCCACTCCGTCATACTCGCGGCCCTCTTTGCAATTTAAGCGCCTAACAATCTCCCCAATGTGGTTCTCGCCACTCCGTCATACTTGCGGCCCTCCTTGCAATCAAAGCGCATTTAAAATCTCCCCGATGTGGCTCTCGTCACACCGTCATACTTGCGGCCCTCTTTTCAAACAAGGGCCTTACAATCTCCCCAGTGTTGTTTTCCCACTCCGTCATACTTGCGGCCCTCTTTGCAATCCAAGCGCCTAACAATCTCCCCAATGTGGCTCACGTCACACCGTCATACTTGCGGCCCTCTTTGCAATACAAGCGTCTCACAATCTCTCCAATGTGGCTCTCGTCACTCCCCCATACTTGCGGCCCTCTTTGCAATCCAAGTGCCTAACAATCTCCCCAATATGGCTCTCACCACTCCGCCATACTTGCGGCCCTCTTTGCAATCCAAGCGCCTTTCATTCTCCTCAAGGTGGCACTTTCACTCCGTCACTCTTGCGGCCCTCTTTGCAATCCAAGCGCCTAACAATCTCTCCAATGTGGCTCTCGTCACTCCGGCATACTTGCGGCCCTCTTAAATCAGAGCGCCTAACAATCTCCCCAATGTGGCTCTCGCCACTCCGTCATACTTTCGGCCCTCTTTGCAATCCAAGCGCCTCACAATCTCCCCAAGGTGGCACTTTCACTCCGTCACTCTTGCATCCCTCTTTGCAATCCAAGCGCCTAACAATCCCCCCCATGTGGTTCTCGCCACTCCGTCATACTTGCGGCCCTCTTTGCAATCAAAGCGCCTAACAATCTCCCCGATGTGGCTCTCGCTTTCCGTCATACTTGCGGCCCTCTTTTCAATCCAAGCGCCTAACAATCTCCCCAATGTGGCTCTCGTCACTTTGTCATACTTGCGGCCCTCTTTGCAATCCAAGCGCCTAACAATCTCTCGATGTGGTTCTTGTCACTCCGCCATACTTGCGGCCCTCTTTGCAATCCAAGCGCCTAACAATCTCCCCAATGTGGCTCTCGTCACACCGCCATGCTTGCGACCCCTCTTTGCAATCCAAGCGCCTAACAATCTCCCCAATATGGCTCTCGTCACTCCACCATACTTGCGGCCCTCTTTGCAATCCAAGCGCCTAACAATCTCCCCAATGTGGCTCTCGTCACTTTGTCATACTTGCGGCCCTCTTTGCAATCCAAGCGCCTAACAATCTCTCGATGTGGTTCTCGTCACTCCTCCATACTTGCGGCCCTCTTTGCAGTCCAAGCGCCTAACAATCTCCCCAATGTGGCTCTCGTCACACCGCTATGCTTGCGGCCCTCTTTGCAATTCAAGCGCCTAACAATCTCTTCAGTGTGGCTCTCGTCATTCCGCCATACTTGCGGCCCTCTTTGCAATCCAAAAGCCTAACAATCTCCCCAATGTGGCTCTCGCCACTCCGTCATCCTTGCGGCCCTCTTTGTAATCCAAGCGCCTAACAATCTCCCCAATGTGGCTCTCGTCACTCCACCTATATTTGCGGCCCTCTGTGCAATCAAAGCGGCTAACAATCTCCCCAGTGTTGCTCTCGCCACTCCGTCAAACTTGCGGCCCTCTTTGCAATCCAAGCGCCTAATTATGTTCCCAATGTGGCTCTCGTCACACCGTCATACTTGCGGCCCTCTTTGCCATCCAAGCGCCTAACAATCTCCCCAATGTGGCATTCGCCACTCCGTCATACTTGCGGCCCTCTTTGCAATCAAAGCGCCTAACAATCTCCCCGATGTGGCTCTCGCCACTCCGTCAGACTTGCGGCCCTCTTTTCAATCCAAGCGCCTTACAATCTCCCCAATGTGGCTCTCGTCACTTTGTCATACTTGCGGCCCTCTTTGCAATCCAAGCGCCTTACAATCTCTCGATGTGGTTCTCGTCACTCCGCCATACTTGCGGCCTTTTTTGCAGTCCAAGCGCCTAACAATCTCCCCAATGTGGCTCTCGTCACACCGCCATGCTTGCGGCCCTCTTTGCAATTCAAGAGTCTAACAATCTCCCCAGTGTGGCTCTCGTCACTCCGCCATACTTGCGGCCTTCTTTGCAATCCAAAAGCCTAACAATCTCCCCAATGTGGCTCTCGCCACTCCGTCATCCTTGCGGCCCTCTTTGCAATCCAAGCGCCTAACACTCTCCCCAATGTGGCTCTCGTCACTCCACCTATATTTGCAGCCCTCTGTGCAATCAAAGCGCCTAACAATCTCCCCAGTGTATCTCTCGCCACTCCGTCAAACTTGCGGCCCTCTTTGCAATCCAAGCGCCTTATTATGTCCCCAATGTGGCTCTCGTCACACCGTCATACTTGCGGCCCTCTTTGCTATCCAAGCGCCTAACAATCTCCCCAATGTGGCTCTCGCCAGTCCGTCATACTTGCGGCCCTCTTTGCAATCAGAGCGCCTTACAATCTCCCCGATGTGGCTTTCGCCACTCCGCCATTCTTGCGGCCCTCTTTGCAATCCAAGCGCCAAACAGTCTCCCCAATATGGCTCTCGTCACTCTACCATACTTGCGGCCCTCTTTGCAATCAAAACGCTTAACAATCTCCCCAATGTGGCTCTCTCAAACCTTCATACTTGCGGCCCTCTTTGCAATCCAAGTGCCTAACATATTTCCAATGTATCTCTCGTCACTCCGTCATACTTGCGGCCCTCTTTGCAATCCAAGCGCCTCACAAACTCTCTAATGTGGCTCTCCTCACTCCGTCATACTTGCGGCCCTCTTTGCAATCCAAGCACCTAACAATCTCCCCAGTGTGGCTCTCGTAACTCCACCATACTTGCGGCCCTCTTGGCAATCCAAGCGCCTAACAATCTCCCCAATTTGGCTCTCGTCGCTCCGTCATACTTGCGGCCCTCTTTGCAATCCAAGTGCCAAACAATCTCCCCAATGTGGCTCTCGTCACACCGTCACTCGTCACACCAGTAGAGTTACTACGTCACCAAGGATTATTGTTGACCTTAAGTTCGACGCTACGACTAACTAGGTACCACCGTTCATCCACAATCGGTACCGAAAGTGGAACTTGACAAGAAAATTTTTGAAATTTCGGCGACGCCTCACGTCGCTCACAAAAAACATAGCGACGCGATGATTTTTTGAAAGTAGACCATGTTCATATCTACTTTGAGAAGTAACTTTAAGATCCCCCAATTAAACAATATAGCCGTAAAGAATATAATTCTAAAAAACAGAGTGTCTTTGAGCACGTCTTTGACGACGCGTAGCGTCTCTTGTTAAATGGTATATAAAATAATGATTAGAGTTTCTCCGTTGGACATTCATACTCTATACATAAAACATGTTAATGCATGCCTTGCATTAATGGTTAGCCGAGGAAACATGTTTAAATGTTGGCGTGATGACGAGCTATCTAAATACAACAAGCTATGCCATACATTGAGACCAGTGTGTTATCTACCAGTGTAAGCAACGCTACTTCCATCGATTGGCGTGGCGTACGAAGTAACGTTGTAGCTTCGAATACTTGAGGTCTGGGGTTCGAGACCCGGTACACCCACTCTTTTTTGTTCCACCATTTTCACGCATTAATATCAATAAATCAACGTGAATGGACACGGTTTATTTTTTACCGGTTAA
This sequence comes from Isoperla grammatica, assembly GCA_945910005.1. Taxonomy (NCBI): domain Eukaryota; kingdom Metazoa; phylum Arthropoda; class Insecta; order Plecoptera; family Perlodidae; genus Isoperla; species Isoperla grammatica. The sequence goes on along the minus strand of OX246748.1, from coordinate 40,890,982 downwards.
ACGGCTCGTTGTTACCACAAACGATTTACTCTTTCGCGATCACGCGATCAAGATCTATCAAAGGCGATTTTAAAAAGACAATGTGTTGAAACTGAATTTTTAGAGTTAGTTAAAAAACGGCTTCCTGGATATTCTTGGATGTTTTTTAAATCCAATGAGACCCTCGCTGTCCATAAATCTATCTAGCTTTGGTGTTACAATTACAATAAGAATGAATCGAGATACAATGAGATGTATTCATGCATACATTGAGAGCAGTGGGTTATCTATCAGTGTAAGCGATCCAACTTCCATCGAGTGGCATGGCGTACGGGGTAGCGACGCCGACTAGTGTTTTCGCGGTCCGGGGTTCGAGTCCCGTAACCGGCAGTCTTTTTTTCTTCCATATTCAGAGAAGCAAAGTTGAGAAGGGTTTACTAAGGGGAAATTTTTTTTTCAAGCGCTCGTAGCTACCATACGGGATGGTCAAATTTGTTTTTGTATTTTTATTTATTTTTTTTGCGTTAATTATCTAGACATCCTGAAAACAAAAATGTGCTGTTTGCAATCCATGTGCCTAACATCTCCCTAATGTGGCTCTCGCCACTCCGTCACTCTTGCGGCCCTCTTTGCAATCCAAGCGCCTTACAATCTCTCCAATGTGGCTCTCGTCGCTCCGGCATACTTGCGGCCCTCTTGAATCAGAGCGCCTAACAATCTCCCTAATGTGGCTCTCGCCACTCCGTCATACTTGCGGCCCTCTTTGCAATCCAAGCGCCTCACAATCTCCCCAAGGTGGCACTTTCACTCCGTCACTCTTGCGGCCCTCTTTGCAATCCAAGCGCCTTACAATCTCCCCCATGTTGTTCTCGCCACTCCGTCATACTTGCGGCCTTTTTTGCAATCAAAGCGCCTAACAATCTCCCCGATGTGGCTCAAGACACTCCGTCATACTTGCGGCCCTCTTTTCAATCCAAGCGCCTAACAATCTCCCCAATGTGGCTCTCATCACTTTGTCATACTTGCGGCCCTCTTTGCAATCCAAGCGCCTAACAATCTCTCGATGTGGTTCTCGTCACTCCCCCATACTTGCGGCCCTCTTTGCAGTCCTAGCGCCTAACAATCTCCCCAATATGGCTCTCGCCACTCCGCCATACTTGCGGCCCTCTTTGCAATTCAAGCGCCTAACAATCTCCCCAGTGTGGCTCTCGGCACTCCGCCATACTTGCGGCCCTCTTTGCAATCCAAGCGCCTAACAATCTGCCCAATGTGGCTCTCGCCACTCCGTCATACTTGCCGCCCTCTTTGCAATCCAAGCGCCTTACAATCTCCCCAATGTGGCTCTCGTCATTCCACCTATATTTGCGGCCCTCTGTGCAATCAAAGCGCCTAACAATCTCCCCAGTGTTGCTCTCGCCACTCCGTCAAACTTGCGGCCCTCTTTGCAATCCAAGCCCCTAATTATGTCCCTAATGTAGCTCTCGTCACACCGTCATACTTGCGGCCCTCTTTGCCATCCAAGCGCCTAGCAATCTCCCCAATGTGGCTCTCGTCACACCGTCATGCTTGCGGCCCTCTTTGCAATTCAAGCGCCTAACAATCTCCCCAAGGGGCTCTCGTCACTCCGCCATACTTGCGGCCCTCTTTAAAATCCAAGCGCCTTACAATCTTACCAATATGGCTCTCGCCACTCCGTCATACTTGCGGCCCTCTTTGCAATTCAAGCGCCTTACAATCTCCCCAATGTGGCTCTCGTCACTCCACCTATATTTGCGGCCCTCTGTGCAATCAAAGCGCCTTACAATCTCCCCAGTGTTGCTCTCGCCACTCCGTCAAACTTGCGGCCCTCTTTGCAATCCAAGCGCCTAATTATGTCCCCAATGTAGCTCTCGTCACACCGTCATACTTGCGGCCCTCTTTGCCATCCAAGCGCCTAACAATCTCCCCAATGTGGCTCTCGCCACTCCGTCATACTTGCGGCCCTCTTTGCAATCAGGGCGCCTGACAATCTCTCCGATGTGGCTTTCGCCACTCCGCCATTTTTGCGGCCCTCTTTGCAATCCAAGCGCCTAACAATCTCCCCCATATGGCTCTCGTCACTCCACCATACTTTCGGCCCTCTTTGCAATCAAAACGCTTAACAATCTCCCCAATGTGGCTCTCGTCAAACCTTCATACTTGCGTCCCTCTTTGCAATCCAAGTGCCTTACATATCCCCAATGTATCTCTCGTCACTCCGTCATACTTGCGGCCCTCTTTGCAATCCAAGCGCCTCACAAACTCCCTAATGTGGCTCTCGTCACTCCGTCATACTAACGGCCCTCTTTGCAATCCAAGCGCCTAACAATCTCCCCAGTGTGGCTCTCGTAACTCCACCATACTTGCGGCCCTCTTGGCAATCCAAGCGCCTAACAATCTCCCCAATGTGGCTCTCGTCGCTCCGTCATACTTGCGGCCCTCTTTGCAATCCAAGTGCCAAACAATCTCCCCAATGTGGCTCTCGTCACACCGTCACTCGTCACACCAGTAGAGTTACTACGTCACCAAGGATTATTGTTGACCTTAAGTTCGACGCTACGACTAACTAGGTACCACCGTTCATCCACAATCGAAACCGAAAGTGGAACTTGACAAGAAAATCTTTGAAATTGCGGCGACGCCTCACGTCGCTCACAAAAAACATAGCGACGCGATGATTTTTTTGAAAGTAGACCATGTTCATATCTACCTTGAGAAGTAACTTTAAGATCCCCCAATTAAACAATATAGCCGTAAAGAATATAATTCTAAAAAACAGAGTGTCTTTGAGCACGTCTTTGACGACGCGTAGCGTCTCTTGTTAAATGGTTAATATAATAATGATTAGAGTTTCTCCGTTGGACATTCATACTCTATACATAAAACATGTTAATGCTTGCCTTGCATTAATGGTTAGCCGAGGAAACATGTTTTAATGTTGGCGTGATGACGAGCTATCTGAATACAACAAGCTATGCCATACATTGAGACCAGTGTGTTATCTACCAGTGTAATCAACGCTACTTCCATCGATTGGCGTGGCGTACGAAGTAACGTTGTAGCTTCGAATACTTGAGGACTGGGGTTCGAGACCCGGTACACCCACTTTTTTTTGTTCCACCATTTTCACGCATTAATATCAATGCATCAACGTGAATGGACACGGTTTATTTTTTACCGGTTAAACGGCTCGTTGTTACCACAAACGATTTACTCTTTCGCGATCTCTTTATCAAGATCTATCAAAGGCGATTTTAAAAAGACAATGTGTTGAAACTGAATTTTTAGAGTTAGTTAAAAAACGGCTTCCTGGATATTCTTGGATGTTTTTTAAATCCAATGAGACCCTCGCTGTCCATAAATCTATCTAGCTTTGGTGTTACAATTACAATAAGAATGAATCGAGATACAATGAGATGTATTCATGCATACATTGAGAGCAGTGGGTTATCTATCAGTGTAAGCGATGCAACTTCCATCGAGTGGCATGGCGTACGGGGTAGCGACGCCGACTAGTGTTTTCGCGGTCCGGGGTTCGAGTCCCGTAACCGGCAGTCTTTTTTTCTTCCATATTCAGACAAGCATTGTTGAGAAGGGCTAACTAAGGGGAAATTTTTTTTTCAAGCGCTCGTAGCTACCATACGGGATGTCCAAATGTGTTTTTGTAATTTTATTTATTTTTTTTGCGTTAATTATCTAGACATCCTGAAAACAAAAATGTGCTGTTTGCAATCCATGTGCCTAACATCTCCCTAATGTGGCTCTCGCCACTCCGTCATACTTGCGGCCCTCTTTGCAATCCAAGCGTCTAACAATCTCCCCAGTGTTGCTCTCGCCACTCCGTCATACTTGCGGCCCTCTTTGCAAACCAAAAGCCTAACAATCTCCCCAATGTGGCTCTCTTCACACCGTCATACTTGCGGCCCTCTTTGCAATCCAAGCGCCTAACAATCTCCCCAATGTGGCTCTCGTCGCTCCGTCATACTTGCGGCCCTCTTTGCAATACAAGTGCCTACTAATTTCCCCAATGTGGCTCTCTTCACACCGTCATACTTGCGGCCCTCTTTGCAATCCAAACGCCTAACAATCTCCCCAATGTGGCTCTCGTCACTCCACCATACTTGCGGCCCTCTTTGCAATCCAAGCACCTAACAATCTTCCCAATGTGGCTCTCGTCACTGCACCATACTTGCGGCCCTCTTTGCAATCCAAGCGCCTAACAATCTCCCCAGTGTTGCTCTCGTCACTCCACCATACCTGCGGCCCTCTTTGCAATCCAAGTGCCTAAGAATCTCCCCAATATGGCTCTCGCCACTCCGCCATACTTGCGGCCCTCTTTGCAATCCAAGCGCCTAACAATCTCCCCAAGGTGGCACTTTCACTCCGTCACTCTTGCGGCCCTCTTTGCAATCCAAGCGCCTTACAATCTCTCCAATGTGGCTCTCGTCACTCCGGCATACTTGCGGCCCTCTTGAATCAGAGCGCCTAACAATCTCCCCAATGTGGCCCTCGCCACTCCGTCATACTTGCGGCCCTCTTTGCAATCCAAGTGCCTCACAATCTCCCCAAGGTGGCACTTTCACTCCGTCACTCTTGCGGCCCTCTTTGCAATCCAAGCGCCTAACAATCTCCCCATGTGGTTCTCGCCACTCCGTCATACTTGCGGCCCTCTTTGCAATCAAAGCGCCTAACAATCTCCCCAATATGGCTCTCACCACTCCGCCATACTTGCGGCCCTCTTTGCAATCCAAGCGCCTTACAATCTCCCCAAGGTGGCACTTTCACTCCGTCACTCTTGCGGCCCTCTTTGCAATCCAAGCGCCTAACAATCTCTCCAATGTGGCTCTCCTCACTCCGGCATACTTGCGGCCCTCTTGAATCAGAGCGCCTAACAATCTCCATAATGTGGCTCTCGCCACTCCGTCATACTTTCGGCCCTCTTTGCAATCCAAGCGCCTCACAATCTCCCCAAGGTGGCACTTTCACTCCGTCACTCTTGCGGCCCTCTTTGCAATCCAAGCGCCTAACAATCCCCCCCATGTGGTTCTCGCCACTCCGTCATACTTGCGGCCCTCTTTGCAATCAAAGCGCCTAACAATCTCCCCGATGTGGCTCTCGCTTTCCGTCATACTTGCGGCCCTCTTTTCAATCCAAGCGCCTAACAATCTCCCCAATGTGGCTCTCGTCACTTTGTCATACTTGCGGCCCTCTTTGCAATCCAAGCGCCTAACAATCCCCCCCATGTGGTTCTCGCCACTCCGTCATACTTGCGGCCCTCTTTGCAATCCAAGCGCCTAACAATCTCCCCAATATGGCTCTCGTCACTCCACCATACTTGCGGCCCTCTTTGCAATCAAAACGCTTTACAATCTCCCCAATGTGGCTCTCTCAAACCTTCATACTTGCGGCCCTCTTTGCAATCCAAGTGCCTAACATATCCCCAATGTATCTCTCGTCACTCTGTCATACTAGCGGCCCTCTTTGCAATCCAAGCGCCTCACAAACTCCCCAATGCGGCTCTCGTAACTCCGTCATACTTGCGGCCCTCTTTGCAATCCAAGCACCTAACAATCTCCCCAGTGTGGCTCTCGTAACTCCACCATACTTGCGGCCCTCTTGGCAATCCAAGCGCCTAACAATCTCCCCAATTTGGCTCTCGTCGCTCCGTCATACTTGCGACCCTCTCTGCAATCCAAGTGCCAAACATTCTCCCCAATGTGGCTCTCGTCACACCGTCACTCGTCACATTAGTAGAGTTACTACGTCACCAAGGATTATTGTTGACCTTAAGTTCGACGCTACGACTAACTAGGTACCACCGTTCATCCACAATCGGTACCGAAAGTGGAACTTGACAAGAAAATTTTTGAAATTTCGGCGACGCCTCACGTCGCTCACAAAAAACATAGCGACCTGATGATTTTTTTGAAAGTAGACCATGTTCATATCTACCTTGAGAAGTAACTTTAAGATCCCCCAATTAAACAATATAGCCGTTAAGAATATAATTCTAAAAAACAGAGTGTCTTTGAGCACGTCTTTGACGACGCGTAGCGTCTCTTGTTAAATGGTTAATATAATAATGATTAGAGTTTCTCCGTTGGACATTCATACTCTATACATAAAACATGTTAATGCTTGCCTTGCATTAATGGTTAGCCGAGGAAACATGTTTTAATGTTGGCGTGATGACGAGCTATCTGAATACAACAAGCTATGCCATACATTGAGACCAGTGTGTTATCTACCAGTGTAAGCAACGCTACTTCCATCGATTGGCGTGGCGTACAAAGTAACGTTGTAGCTTCGAATACTTGAGGTCTGGGGTTCGAGACCCGGTACACCCACTTTTTTTTGTTCCACCATTTTCACGCATTAATATCAATGCATCAACGTGAATGGACACGGTTTATTTTTTACCGGTTAAACGGCTCGTTGTTACCACAAACGATTTACTCTTTCGCGATCACGCGATCAAGATCTATCAAAGGCGATTTTAAAAAGACAATGTGTTGACACTGAATTTTTAGAGTTAGTTAAAAAACGGCTTCCTGGATATTCTTGGATGTTTTTTAAATCCAATAAGACCCTCGCTGTCGATAAATCTATCTAGCTTTGGTGTTACAATTACAATAAGAATGAATCGAGATACAATGAGATGTATTCATGCATACATTGAGAGCAGTGGGTTATCTATCAGTGTAAGCGATCCAACTTCCATCGAGTGGCATGGCGTACGGGGTAGCGACGCCGACTAGTGTTTTCGCGGTCCGGGGTTCGAGTCCCGTAACCGGCAGTCTTTTTTTCTTCCATATTCAGACAAGCAAAGTTGAGAAGGGTTTACTAAGGGGAAATTTTTTTTTCAAGCGCTCGTAGCTACCATACGGGATGTCCAAATTTGTTTTTGTATTTTTATTTATTTTTTTTGCGTTAATTATCTAGACATCCTGAAAACAAAAATGTGCTGTTTGCAATCCATGTGCCTAACATCTCCTTAATGTGGCTCTCGCCACTCCGTCATACTTGCGGCCCTCTTTGCAATCCAAGCGTCTAACAATCTCCCCAGTGTTGCTCTCGCCACTCCGTCATACTTGCGGCCCTCTTTGCAAACCAAAAGCCTAACAATCTCCCCAATGTGGCTCTCTTCACACCGTCATACTTGCGGCCCTCTTTGCAATCCAAGCGCCTAACAATCTCCCCAATGTGGCTCTCGTCGCTCCGTCATACTTGCGGCCCTCTTTGCAATACAAGTGCCTACTAATTTCCCCAATGTGGCTCTCTTCACACCGTCATACTTGCGGCCCTCTTTGCAATCCAAACGCCTAACAATCTCCCCAATGTGGCTCTCGTCACTCCACCATACTTGCGGCCCTCTTTGCAATCCAAGCACCTAACAATCTTTCCAATGTGGCTCTCGTCACTGCACCATACTTGCGGCCCTCTTTGCAATCCAAGCGCCTAACAATCTCCCCAGTGTTGCTCTCGTCACTCCACCATACCTGCGGCCTTCTTTGCAATCCAAGTGCCTAACAATCTCCACAATATGGCTCTCGCCACTCTGCCATACTTGCGGCCCTCTTTGCAATCCAAGCGCCTAACAATCTCCCCAATGTGGCACTTTCACTCCGTCACTCTTGCGGCCCTCTTAGCACTCCAAGCGCCTAACAATCTCTCCAATGTGGCTCTCGTCACTCCGGCATACTTGCGGCCCTCTTGAATCAGAGCGCCTAACAATCTCCCCAATGTGGCCCTCGCCACTCCGTCATACTTGCGGCCCTCTTTGCAATCCAAGCGCCTCACAATCTCCCCAAGGTGGCACTTTCACTCCGTCACTCTTGCGGCCCGCTTTGCAATCCAAGCGCCTAACAATCTCCCCCATGTTGTTCTCGCCACTCCACCATACCAGCGGCCCTCTTTGCAATCCAAGTGCCTAACAATCTCCCCAATATGGCTCTCGCCACTCCGCCATACTTGCGGCCCTCTTTGCAATCCAAGCGCCTAACAATCTCCCCAAGGTGGCACTTTCACTCCGTCACTCTTGCGGCCCTCTTTGCAATCCAAGCGCCTAACAATCTCTCCAATGTGGCTCTCGTCACTCCGGCATACTTGCGGCCCTCTTGAATCAGAGCGCCTAACAATCTCCCCAATTTGGCCCTCGTCACTCCGTCATACTTGCGGCCCTCTTTGCAATCCAAGCGCCTCACAATCTCCCCAAGGTGGCACTTTCACTCCGTCACTCTTGCGGCCCTCTTTGCAATTCAAGCGCCTAACAATCTCCCCCATGTGGTTGTCGCCACTCCGTCATACTTGCGGCCCTCTTTGCAATCAAAGCGCCTAACAATCTCCCCGATGTGGCTCTCGCAACTCCGTCATACTTGCGGCCCTCTTTTCAATCCAAGCGCCTAACAATCTCCCCAATGTGGCTCTCGTCACTTTGTCATACTTGCGGCCCTCTTTGCAATCCAAGCGCTTAACAATCTCTCGATGTGGTTTTCGTCACTCCGCCATACTTGCGGCCCTCTTTGCAGTCCAAGCGCCTAACAATCTCCCCAATGTGGCTCTCGTCACACCGCCATGCTTGCGGCCCTCTTTGCAATTCAAGCGCCTAACAATCTCCCCAGTGTGGCTCTCGTCATTCCGCCATACTTGCGGCCCTCTTTGCAATCCAAAAGACTAACAATCTCCCCAATGTGGCTCCCGCCACTCCGTTATCCTTGCGGCCCTCTTTGCAATCCAAGCGCCTAACAATCTCCCCAATGTGGCTCTCGTCACTCCACCTATATTTGCGGCCCTCTGTGCAATCAAAGCGCCTAACAATCTCCCCAGTGTTGCTCTCGCCACTCCGTCAAACTTGCGGCCCTCTTTGCAATCGAAGCGCCTAATTATGTTCCCAATGTGGCTCTCGTCACACCGTCATACTTGCGGCCCTCTTTGCCATCCAAGCGCCTAACAATCTCCCCAATAAGGCATTCGCCACTCCGTCATACTTGCGGCCCTCTTTGCAATCAAAGCGCCTAACAATCACCCCGATGTGGCTCTCGCCACTCCGTCATACTTGCGGCCCTCTTTTCAATCCAAGCGCCTAACAATCTCCCCAATGTGGCTCTCGTCACTTTGTCATACTTGCGGCCCTCTTTGCAATCCAAGCGCCTAACAATCTCTCGATGTGGTTCTCGTCACTCCGCCATACTTGCGGCCCTCTTTGCAGTCCAAGCGCCTAACAATCTCCCCAATGTGGCTCTCGTCACACCGCCATGCTTGCGGCCCTCTTTGCAATTCAAGCGTCTAACAATCTCCCTAGTGTGGCTCTCGTCACTCCGCCATACTTGCGGCCTTCTTTGCAATCCAAAAGCCTAACAATCTCCCCAATGTGGGTCTTGCCACTCCGTCATCCTTGCGGCCCTCTTTGCAATCCAAGCGCCTAACACTCTCCCCAATGTGGCTCTCGTCACTCCACCTATATTTGCGGCCCTATGTGCAATCAAAGCGCCTAACAATCTCCCCAGTGTTGCTCTCGCCACTCAGTCAAACTTGCGGCCCTCTTTGCAATCCAAGCGCCTTATTATGTCCCCAATGTGGCTCTCGTCACACCGTCATACTTGCGGCCCTCTTTGCCATCCAAGCGCCTAACAATCTCCCCAATGTGGCTCTCGCCAGTCCGTCTTACTTGCGGCCCTCTTTGCAATCAGAGCGCCTTACAATCTCCCCGATGTGGCTTTCGCCACTCCGCCATTCTTGCGGCCCTCTTTGCAATCCAAGCGCCTAACAATCTCCCCAATATGGCTCTCGTCACTCCACCATACTTGCGGCCCTCTTTGCAATCAAAACGCTTAACAATCTCCCCAATGTGGCTCTCTCAAACCTTCATACTTGCGGCCCTCTTTGCAATCCAAGTGCCTAACATATCCCCAATGTATCTCTCGTCACTCCGTCATACTTGCGGCCCTCTTTGCAATCCAAGCGCCTCACAAACTCCCCAATGTGGCTCTCGTAACTCCATCATACTTGCGGCCCTCTTTGCAATCCAAGCACCTAACAATCTCCCCAGTGTGGCTCTCGTAACTCCACCATACTTGCGGCCCTCTTGGCAATCCAAGCGCCTAACAATCTCCCCAATTTGGCTCTCGTCGCTCCGTCATACTTGAGACCCTCTTTGCAATCCAAGTGCCAAACATTCTCCCCAATGTGGCTCTCGTCACACCGTCACTCGTCACATTAGTAGAGTTACTACGTCACCAAGGATTATTGTTGACCTTAAGTTCGACGCTACGACTAACTAGGTACCACCGTTCATCCACAATCGGTACCGAAAGTGGAACTTGACAAGAAAATTTTTGAAATTTCGGCGACGCCTCACGTCGCTCACAAAAAACATAGCGACCTGATGATTTTTTTGAAAGTAGACCATGTTCATATCTACCTTGAGAAGTAACTTTAAGATCCCCCAATTAAACAATATAGCCGTTAAGAATATAATTCTAAAAAACAGAGTGTCTTTGAGCACGTCTTTGACGACGCGTAGCGTCTCTTGTTAAATGGTTAATATAATAATGATTAGAGTTTCTCCGTTGGACATTCATACTCTATACATAAAACATGTTAATGCATGCCTTGCATTAATGGTTAGCCGAGGAAACATGTTTTAATGTTGGCGTGATGACGAGCTATCTGAATACAACAAGCTATGCCATACATTGAGACCAGTGTGTTATCTACCAGTGTAAGCAACGCTACTTCCATCGATTGGCGTGGCGTACGAAGTAACGTTGTAGCTTCGAATACTTGAGGTCTGGGGTTCGAGACCCGGTACACCCACTCTTTTTTGTTCCACCATTTTCACGCATTAATATCAATGCATCAACGTAAATGGACACGGTTTATTTTTTACCGGTTAAACGGCTCGTTGTTACCACAAACGATTTACTCTTTCGCGATCACGCGATCAAGATCTATCAAAGGCGATTTTAAAAAGACAATGTGTTGAAACTGAATTTTTAGAGTTAGTTAAAAAACGGCTTCCTGGATATTCTTGGATGTTTTTTAAATCCAATGAGACCCTCGCTGTCCATAAATCTATCTAGCTTTGGTGTTACAATTACAATAAGAATGAATCGAGATACAATGAGATGTATTCATGCATACATTGAGAGCAGTGGGTTATCTATCAGTGTAAGCGATCCAACTTACATCGAGTGGCATGGCGTACGGGGTAGCGACGCCGACTAGTGTTTTCGCGGTCCGGGGTTCGAGTCCCGTAACCGGCAGTCTTTTTTTCTTCCATATTCAGAGAAGCAAAGTTGAGAAGGGTTTACTAAGGGGAAATTTTTTTTTCAAGCGCTCGTAGCTACCATACGGGATGGTCAAATTTGTTTTTGTATTTTTATTTATTTTTTTTGCGTTAATTATCTAGACATCCTGAAAACAAAAATGTGCTGTTTGCAATCCATGTGCCTAACATCTCCCTAATGTGGCTCTCGCCACTCCGTCACTCTTGCGGCCCTCTTTGCAATCCAAGCGCCTAACAATCTCTCCAATGTGGCTCTCGTCGCTCCGGCATACTTGCGGCCCTCTTGAATCAGAGCGCCTAACAATCTCCTTAATGTGGCTCTCGCCACTCCGTCATACTTGCGGCCCTCTTTGCAATCCAAGCGCCTCACAATCTCCCCAAGGTGGCACTTTCACTCCGTCACTCTTGCGGCCCTCTTTGCAATCCAAGCGCCTAACAATCTCCCCCATGTGGTTCTCGCCACTCCGTCATACTTGAGGCCCTCTTTGCAATCAAAGCGCTTTACAATCTCCCCGATGTGGCTCTCGCCACTCCGTCATACTTTCGGCCCTCTTTTCAATCCAAGCGCCTAACAATCTCCCCAATGTGGCTCTCGTCACTTTGTCATACTTGCGGCCCTCTTTGCAATCCAAGCGCCGAACAATCTCTCGATGTGGTTCTCGTCACTCCGCCATACTTGCGGCCCTCTTTGCAGTCCAAGCGCCTAACAATTTCCCCAATGTGGCTCTCGTCACACCGCCATGCTTGCGGCCCTCTTTGCAATTCAAGCGCCTTACAATCTCCCCAGTGTGGCTCTCGTCACTCCGCCATACTTGCGGCCCTCTTTGCAATCCAAAAGCCTAACAATCTCCCCAATGTGGCTCTCGCCACTCCGTCATCCTTGCGGCCCTCTTTGCAATCCAAGCGCCAAACAATCTCCCCAATGTGGCTCTAGTCACTCCACCTATATTTGCGGCCCTCTGTGCAATCAAAGCGCCTTACAATCTCCCCAGTGTTGCTCTCGCCACTCCGTCAAACTTGCGGCCCTCTTTGCAATCCAAGCACCTAATTATGTCCCCAATGTGGCTCTCGTCACACCGTCATACTTGCGGCCCTCTTTGCCATCCAAGCGCCTAACAATCTCCCCAATGTGGCTCTCGCCAGTCCGTCATACTTGCGGCCCTCTTTGCAATCAGAGCGCCTTACAATCTCCCCGATGTGGCTTTCGCCACTCCGCCATTCTTGCGGCCCTCTTTGCAATCCAAGCGCCTAACAATCTCCCCAATATGGCTCTCGTCACTCCACCATACTTGCGGCCCTCTTTGCAATCCAAGCGCCTAACAATCTCCCCAATGTGGCTCTCGTCACTTTGTCATACTTGCGGCCCTCTTTGCAATCCAAGCGCCTAACAATCTCTCGATGTGGTTCTCGTCACTCCGCCATACTTGCGGCCCTCTTTGCAGTCCAAGCGCCTAACAATCTCCCCAATGTGGCTCTCGTCACACCGCTATGCTTGCGGCCCTCTTTGCAATTCAAGCGCCTAACAATCTCTTCAGTGTGGCTCTCGTCATTCCGCCATACTTGCGGCCCTCTTTGCAATCCAAAAGCCTAACAATCTCCCCAATGTGGCTCTCGCCACTCCGTCATCCTTGCGGCCCTCTTTGTAATCCAAGCGCCTAACAATCTCCCCAATGTGGCTCTCGTCACTCCACCTATATTTGCGGCCCTCTGTGCAATCAAAGCGGCTAACAATCTCCCCAGTGTTGCTCTCGCCACTCCGTCAAACTTGCGGCCCTCTTTGCAATCCAAGCGCCTAATTATGTTCCCAATTCTGCTCTCGTCACACCGTCATACTTGCGGCCCTCTTTGCCATCCAAGCGCCTAACAATCTCCCCAATGTGGCATTCGCCACTCCGTCATACTTGCGGCCCTCTTTGCAATCAAAGCGCCTTACAATCTCCCCGATGTGGCTCTCGCCACTCCGTCAGACTTGCGGCCCTCTTTTCAATCCAAGCGCCTTACAATCTCCCCAATGTGGCTCTCGTCACTTTGTCATACTTGCGGCCCTCTTTGCAATCCAAGCGCCTTACAATCTCTCGATGTGGTTCTCGTCACTCCGCCATACTTGCGGCCCTCTTTGCAGTCCAAGCGCCTAACAATCTCCCCAATGTGGCTCTCGTCACACCGCCATGCTTGCGGCCCTCTTTGCAATTCAAGAGTCTAACAATCTCCCCAGTGTGGCTCTCGTCACTCCGCCATACTTGCGGCCTTCTTTGCAATCCAAAAGCCTAACAATCTCCCCAATGTGGCTCTCGCCACTCCGTCATCCTTGCGGCCCTCTTTGCAATCCAAGCGCCTAACACTCTCCCCAATGTGGCTCTCGTCACTCCACCTATATTTGCAGCCCTCTGTGCAATCAAAGCGCCTAACAATCTCCCCAGTGTTGCTCTCGCCACTCCGTCAAACTTGCGGCCCTCTTTGCAATCCAAGCGCCTTATTATGTCCCCAATGTGGCTCTCGTCACACCGTCATACTTGCGGCCCTCTTTGCTATCCAAGCGCCTAACAATCTCCCCAATGTGGCTCTCGCCAGTCCGTCATACTTGCGGCCCTCTTTGCAATCAGAGCGCCTTACAATCTCCCCGATGTGGCTTTCGCCACTCCGCCATTCTTGCGGCCCTCTTTGCAATCCAAGCGCCAAACAGTCTCCCCAATATGGCTCTCGTCACTCCACCATACTTGCGGCCCTCTTTGCAATCAAAACGCTTAACAATCTCCCCAATGTGGCTCTCTCAAACCTTCATACTTGCGGCCCTCTTTGCAATCCAAGTGCCTAACATATTTCCAATGTATCTCTCGTCACTCCGTCATACTTGCGGCCCTCTTTGCAATCCAAGCGCCTCACAAACTCTCAAATGTGGCTCTCGTCACTCCGTCATACTTGCGGCCCTCTTTGCAATCCAAGCACCTAACAATCTCCCCAAAGTGGCTCTCGTAACTCCACCATACTTGCGGCCCTCTTGGCAATCCAAGCGCCTAACAATCTCCCCAATTTGGCTCTCGCCGCTCCGTCATACTTGCGGCCCTCTTTGCAATCCAAGTGCCAAACAATCTCCCCAATGTGGCTCTCGTCACACCGTCACTCGTCACACCAGTAGAGTTACTACGTCACCAAGGATTATTGTTGACCTTAAGTTCGACGCTACGACTAACTAGGTACCACCGTTCATCCACAATCGGTACCGAAAGTGGAACTTGACAAGAAAATTTTTGAAATTTCGGCGACGCCTCACGTCGCTCACAAAAAACATAGCGACGCGATGATTTTTTTGAAAGTAGACCATGTTCATATCTACTTTGAGAAGTAACTTTAAGATACCCCAATTAAACAATATAGCCGTAAAGAATATAATTCTAAAAAACAGAGTGTCTTTGAGCACGTCTTTGACGACGCGTAGCGTCTCTTAATAAATGGTATATATAATAATGATTAGAGTTTCTCCGTTGGACATTCATACTCTATACATAAAACATGTTAATGCATGCCTTGCATTAATGGTTAGCCGAGGAAACATGTTTAAATGTTGGCGTGATGACGAGCTATCTAAATACAACAAGCTATGCCATACATTGAGACCAGTGTGTTATCTACCAGTGTAAGCAACGCTACTTCCATCGATTGGCGTGGCGTACGAAGTAACGTTGTAGCTTCGAATACTTGAGGTCTGGGGTTCGAGACCCGGTACACCCACTCTTTTTTGTTCCACCATTTTCACGCATTAATATCAATGCATCAACGTGAATGGACACGGTTTATTTTTTACCGGTTAAACGGCTCGTTGTTACCACAAACGATTTACTCTTTCGCGATCACGCGATCAAGATCTATCAAAGGCGATTTTAAAAAGACAATGTGTTGAAACTGAATTTTTAGAGTTAGTTAAAAAACGGCTTCCTGGATATTCTTGGATGTTTTTTAAATCCAATGAGACCCTCGCTGTCCATAAATCTATCTAGCTTTGGTGTTACAATTACAATAAGAATGAATCGAGATACAATGAGATGTATTCATGCATACATTGAGAGCAGTGGGTTATCTATCAGTGTAAGCGATCCAACTTCCATCGAGTGGAATGGCGTACGGGGTAGCGACGCCGACTAGTGTTTTCGCGGTCCGGGGTTCGAGTCCCGTAACCGGCAGTCTTTTTTTCTTCCATATTCAGAGAAGCAAAGTTGAGAAGGGTTTACTAAGGGGAAATTTTTTTTTCAAGCGCTCGTAGCTACCATACGGGATGGTCAAATTTGTTTTTGTATTTTTATTTTTTTTGCGTTAATTATCTAGACATCCTGAAAACAAAAATGTGCTGTTTGCAATCCATGTGCCTAACATCTCCCTAATGTGGCTCTCGCCACTCCGTCACTCTTGCGGCCCTCTTTGCAATCCAAGCGCCTTACAATCTCTCCAATGTGGCTCTCGTCGCTCCGGCATACTTGCGGCCCTCTTGAATCAGAGCGCCTAACAATCTCCCTAATGTGGCTCTCGCCACTCCGTCATACTTGCGGCCCTCTTTGCAATCCAAGCGCCTCACAATCTCCCCAAGGTGGCACTTTCACTCCGTCACTCTTGCGGCCCTCTTTGCAATCCAAGCGCCTAACAATCTCCCCCATGTGGTTCTCGCCACTCCGTCATACTTGCGGCCTTCTTTGCAATCAAAGCGCCTAACAATCTCCCCGATGTGGCTCAAGACACTCCGTCATACTTGCGGCCCTCTTTTCAATCCAAGCGCCTAACAATCTCCCCAATGTGGCTCTCATCACTTTGTCATACTTGCGGCCCTCTTTGCAATCCAAGCGCCTAACAATCTCTCGATGTGGTTCTCGTCACTCCCCCATACTTGCGGCCCTCTTTGCAGTCCTAGCGCCTAACAATCTCCCCAATATGGCTCTCGCCACTCCGCCATACTTGCGGCCCTCTTTGCAATTCAAGCGCCTAACAATCTCCCCAGTGTGGCTCTCGGCACTCCGCCATACTTGCGGCCCTCTTTGCAATCCAAGCGCCTAACAATCTGCCCAATGTGGCTCTCGCCACTCCGTCATACTTGCCGCCCTCTTTGCATTCCAAGCGCCTTACAATCTCCCCAATGTGGCTCTCGTCACTCCACCTATATTTGCGGCCCTCTGTGCAATCAAAGCGCCTAACAATCTCCCCAGTGTTGCTCTCGCCACTCCGTCAAACTTGCGGCCCTCTTTGCAATCCAAGCCCCTAATTATGTCCCTAATGTAGCTCTCGTCACACCGTCATACTTGCGGCCCTCTTTGCCATCCAAGCGCCTAGCAATCTCCTCAATGTGGCTCTCGTCACACCGTCATGCTTGCGGCCCTCTTTGCAATTCAAGCGCCTAACAATCTCCCCAAGGGGCTCTCGTCACTCCGCCATACTTGCGGCCCTCTTTAAAATCCAAGCGCCTTACAATCTTACCAATGTGGCTCTCGCCACTCCGTCATACTTGCGGCCCTCTTTGCAATTCAAGCGCCTTACAATCTCCCCAATGTGGCTCTCGTCACTCCACCTATATTTGCGGCCCTCTGTGCAATCAAAGCGCCTTACAATCTCCCCAGTGTTGCTCTCGCCACTCCGTCAAACTTGCGGCCCTCTTTGCAATCCAAGCGCCTAATTATGTCCCCAATGTAGCTCTCGTCACACCGTCATACTTGCGGCCCTCTTTGCCATCCAAGCGCCTAACAATCTCCCCAATGTGGCTCTCGCCACTCCGTCATACTTGCGGCCCTCTTTGCAATCAGAGCGCCTTACAATCTCTCCGATGTGGCTTTCGCCACTCCGCCATTTTTGCGGCCCTCTTTGCAATCCAAGCGCCTAACAATCTCCCCCATATGGCTCTCGTCACTCCACCATACTTTCGGCCCTCTTTGCAATCAAAACGCTTAACAATCTCCCCAATGTGGCTCTCGTCAAACCTTCATACTTGCGTCCCTCTTTGCAATCCAAGTGCCTTACATATCCCCAATGTATCTCTCGTCACTCCGTCATACTTGCGGCCCTCTTTGCAATCCAAGCGCCTCACAAACTCCCTAATGTGGCTGTCGTCACTCCGTCATACTTGCGGCCCTCTTTGCAATCCAAGCGCCTAACAATCTCCCCAGTGTGGCTCTCGTAACTCTACCATACTTGCGTTCCTCTTGGCAATCCAAGCGCCTAACAATCTCCCCAATGTGGCTCTCGTCGCTCCGTCATACTAGCGGCCCTCTTTGCAATCCAAGTGCCAAACAATCTCCCCAATGTGGCTCTCGTCACACCGTCACTCGTCACACCAGTAGAGTTACTACGTCACCAAGGATTATTGTTGACCTTAAGTTCGACGCTACGACTAACTAGGTACCACCGTTCATCCACAATCGAAACCGAAAGTGGAACTTGACAAGAAAATCTTTGAAATTGCGGCGACGCCTCACGTCGCTCACAAAAAACATAGCGACGCGATGATTTTTTTGAAAGTAGACCATGTTCATATCTACCTTGAGAAGTAACTATAAAATCCCCCAATTAAACAATATAGCCGTAAAGAATATAATTCTAAAAAACAGAGTGTCTTTGAGCACGTCTTTGACGACGCGTAGCGTCTCTTGTTAAATGGTTAATATAATAACGATTAGAGTTTCTCCGTTGGACATTCATACTCTATACATAAAACATGTTAATGCTTGCCTTGCATTAATGGTTAGCCGAGGAAACATGTTTTAATGTTGGCGTGATGACGAGCTATCTGAATACAACAAGCTATGCCATACATTGAGACCAGTGTGTTATCTACCAGTGTAAGCAACGCTACTTCCATCGATTGGCGTGGCGTACGAAGTAACGTTGTAGTTTCGAATACTTGAGGTCTGGGGTTCGAGACCCGGTACACCCACTTTTTTTTGTTCCACCATTTTCACGCATTAATATCAATGCATCAACGTGAATGGACACGGTTTATTTTTTACCGGTTAAACGGCTCGTTGTTACCACAAACGATTTACTCTTTCGCGATCACGCGATCAAGATCTATCAAAGGCGATTTTAAAAAGACAATGTGTTGAAACTGAATTTTTAGAGTTAGTTAAAAAACGGCTTCCTGGATATTCTTGGATGTTTTTTAAATCCAATGAGACCCTCGCTGTCCATAAATCTATCTAGCTTTGGTGTTACAATTACAATAAGAATGAATCGAGATACAATGAGATGTATTGATGCATACATTGAGAGCAGTGGGTTATCTATCAGTGTAAGCGATCCAACTTCCATCGAGTGGCATGGCGTACGGG
>OX246748.1:40252397-40267397 GCA_945910005.1 Isoperla grammatica | reverse complement strand
AAAGCCAATAAAAACAACAATTAACAACAATTCAAGAATGCGCGTTGCAAACATTTTTCTAATTTCCATAGCTATTATAATACCCGACATTGTTGAATGCAGTGCAATGTGCGTTGCTAAGATCTTTCGTTGTCATTCTGTCTAGTGCTTTCGCCGCGGTCCGCCACCGTTACTAACAGTTATTGACAGCATTTTAAATGTAATTTCTGCCTCAAATACGTATCAGATCGTGTTAACATTAGTATATTCACGACTGGATAAAAATTTACTATTAGATAGCCATCTCACGTTTTGGTGTTACTGTGTTTCAGAAGAATATTTTCGAGTAACGTTTGTGTAACTTTTCCAACATTTATCAGATCGCCATAAAATGAACATATTCGTGACCGAGAAAATCTGTAGAAAAATCTGGCTTTCTCACATTTTGCTGTCATTTTGTTTCAGAAAAATATTTTGCTGTTTGCAGTAACTTTGGTGTAACTTTGTAACTTTTTGAACGATTTTGC
The DNA here is from genome assembly GCA_945910005.1 of Isoperla grammatica. Classification (NCBI taxonomy): domain Eukaryota; kingdom Metazoa; phylum Arthropoda; class Insecta; order Plecoptera; family Perlodidae; genus Isoperla; species Isoperla grammatica. The sequence continues at coordinate 40,266,891 of OX246748.1, read as the reverse complement.
CTCAAAACTATACACCTTTAAGCCACATCAAGGCTAGTGGATGGTTCAAATTTCAAGTTTATCGGACTTTCCGTTCGACCGCTATCAACAGATATAAAAAAAAAACAAAAAAAACGAACAAATAAACAATTAATTAAACAAAAAAGCAAGCAAACAAACAAACAAACAAACAAACAAAAACAGAATGAAGTGCCATAAAGGTCAAATGGAGACGTTCGCTTGGCTCGCTTAATGAAAGTGAACAATGTATTTATTACAGACATTTGGGGAGGGAGAGTATGTACGTTGTAGTAGTAGTAGTGTGTATTTATTTTAGCTTTCGCTAATTACAGAGATACAATGTTATTGGTACAGTAAAACATCGAAATTACAATTGTAAATTTAGATATATCATAGATTGGAATAAAAAAAAAACATAAACCTAAACGTAATAATATATAAGACAGAGATTTAAATTTGTAATAACTAACATATTAGTTGGGGGGTATTTATTTTATGGGTATTTATTCTTTGGAAAGTTGATACATTCGGCTTTGTACGTATTGTCATTTTTATTGAGTTTCGTGGTAAGTGGTTGATTACTGTAAAGTTTGATGCGGTCTATATGGTTACATGTCTTAAATTGTAATTTTAGGTGAAAATCATTTGCGCGTCTAGTTTTGTAATTATGTACTTCATTGTTTTTGCATAAGCACTCATTAAAGTTTACATTAAAATTTCCATCAACAATTTTTGAATAAAAAGAAGTACTTTGAGACCCAACCTATGCTCAACAGTCAACCACTGAAGAACATCTAACATGTCCCTAATATGTGTTTGTCTTTGCACCTGCAGAAGTATCCTCATTCTTCTATTATCAAAAATTTGCAACTTTTTATGTTATCAACACCCGAGTTCCATAGAATGGAGGTACAATATTCAAAATGAGGTCTAATTATAGTTGTATATATACTCAGTCTTGTCCATTGGCTTTAATGTTTGCTGATTCTATAGAGATATCCCATCTTCTAATTTACTCCTACTTCACGTCATGTGTTGATGTATTTATAGTGTATATCGTGTTGCTATAAAACTTGTATGCAATAGAGGAGAGAAGTACAACATTACTAGTGTATGCATACACAGAATAAAACTAAATAAATGTTGAATATATTATCAAACAATATCTCTATAATCTAAGAAAATGAACAAAAGGGAGGCAGAGAATTATCACGAAACAAAATAATGAATACAATTAAAAAGTGTGTAATGGTAACCAGCGTTCCCGACCACACCTCCACAGCCACCTATATATTATGTATTGAGGTGTGATTGACTGACATATCTTTGTGGTAACTTCTTTGACCAGCGTTCCCCACCACACCTCCACAGCCACCTATATATTATGTATTGAGGTGTGATTGACTGACATATCTTTGTGGTAACTTCTTTGTTATTGATTGTTGTGGTATTATTCCTGGAGAGGACTTCACTTGTTTTCGGCTTCTTGTACGGATGACCGGATTGTGATCTTGTGAGTTTAATAATAAAGACAGGAAGTCGAATAGTAAGTTTGTTTTGATTTAGTGAACTGTGTTCATATATATTTATCATACCAAACCATTTCGGAACTGTGTTCCAATCACGGTTGTGATATTACCGTGTTATCGTGAACTGTGTTCCGATATCGTGTTGCCGTGTACTGTGCCAATTCGGAACTGTGTTCCGAGTGTTCGTGCTGTAACATTTCGTGAGCTACATCCGTTGCTCCACATAACTGTCGGGACTGTGTTCCGACGGGAGGACGATCGCCACGACAGCGCCAACTACAGTCCGGCATCTGGATTTCTCCTGGACTCCCGTCAACGGGCCAACGGAATAACCTCTTCAATGGATGAGTACACCCATTTGGGGAATACATATGTATTTGTATGTCTCTAGCGTTTACGTTAATTGTGTGAGTGTTTAGCCTACGATATAGGCTTAAGAATATATATATTAGTGAACTCCTATTCCTCCACCAGTCAGGATTCCGACACCCCGGCTATTTTAGCCACATCACATCTGGCGCCCAACGTGCTCTTGGCTGTAGATAGAGGAGGGAGTGCAAACCCAACACTTCGTACTGACTATAGTATAGGAGTGCATGGTAAAAACACGCTCTGGGAGTGGAGTTGATGTTATACCATTAGAAGACGGACCTAGTACCAATATGGCAGACGCAGACAACCTAGCGGCGTTAATAGAGTCCTTAAGGACTGACGTCCAAGGATTCCGACAGGATACCGTTAGCCAGACCCAACAACTAGTAAAACAATTCGTAACGTTGAAATCGGATTGCACTGAGCAAATACAGTCAATTCGCGGCGAGGTAACTTACTCCTGCAATACCCTCACATCGTCGGTAACAACACTGAAAAACTCGGTACAACTTCTCTCAGAGAAAGTGGCGACGCTCGAAACGCAACCAACCCAACAGGAACAACATCAACATGCGGTAGCACCGTTGATTTGGGGGGCAGAGCTAAGATCCTCGTCATATTTACCACTTTTCGATGGGGATGGTAAAACCCATCCGGTTACGTTCATCAAAGAACTTGGAAATTATTTCGAATTATCAAGAGCGCCCCAACAATTTCAAGTTAGATTAGCTACTGGCCAGCTACGTAGCTCAGCCCGCCGCTGGGGCGAAGTTTACGCGGACCGTTTTACGTCATATTCCGATTTCAGGCGCGCATTCTTGAATGAATACTGGGGGGCGGCCCAACAACGCAACGTGCGTTATGAGTTGTATCACGGTACGTGCCCGCACCAATATGACACCGCGATGGCGGACTACTTTCTGATAATACTCGCAAAAGCAAGGTATCTGACACCCACCATACCTGACGAAGATGTAATTGATACAATTACCGACCATTTCCGTCCGGAAGTAGCTGCTACACTACTAGCCGCAGGGAAGAATACCATTGACGAAACTTTAAAGCTTCTGCACCGTTTAGACGAGGCACACAAGCGTAAATCGACCGGCGACTCATTCACCCCTAGACAAACGCAAACACATGCGGATTCTAAGACAAGTTATAGCGATAAAGGGAACAGTGCCACCAACTATAACTGGCGGCAACAATCGGGTTCTAGTAACCAGGACAGCCACGGGGCTAACAAATCAACCTCAACTTTTCCCACAACGGGATCAAACCAATCGCGACCGACTGGGAACCAGTGGCGTACCGAGCATACCCATCGCGACAGTAATATGCAACGAGGAAACCATCGCAATCGCGAGCAAACTCAAACTTCCGACACAAATAGACAGGTTAGAGGGATTGACATAACCGAAGACGTAGCGGCGGTCGAGAGCGATGTGGGGGATGAGACCGACGAAACAGTGGCGATGTTGGAACGGGAACTTCTACACATCACGGCCGAGGAAAGTCGTGAGCTCCTATCGGACGATGAGGACGACACCTACACGGCAGCGAGAACATCCCCTGAGGTCAATGCAATTGTCAATAAATTGACACAAACTCCCATACTTATCGATTCTGGCAGTGAGATCACGTGTGTCTCAGAATCGTTTTATCACGAACTTCGCGAGGGGAAGGGAGATATTCCACTACTGCCTATACCACTAATTAAAGTCATAGGCGCCGTTGGCAAACAAACTAGGCACGCGTCCAAACAGGTGTTGTTGGATATCGTAATCGGAGGCTGGACAGGCGAGGTAGCCTGTATAGTAGTGCCCGGGTTACCGCGGAGGATGATTTTCGGCGCCGACTGGCTACATGGCAACAATGCTGTTATAAGCTTCGAAGCAGCGAATCTTAACATTGGGACAAACGACGAAATAATTTCTATTCCTTTTGACAACACGGTGCCAACGACCCACGGACAATGCCGAAACGCCAGGATAGCAACTGATAGAAACGCATATGAGCTGGAAGACCCAGGAGGCAAGATTTTAAAAGGCTCTTACAACATCATCCATTTGAAACAATACAAACAACCTGAAAGCGTGGGACACCACTCGGATACGTAGCGAATTACTTAAAACACTCATCTTGCCGTCCGCAAGGCCGAGTCTTTTCAGTGGGGGGCTGTAATGGTAACCAGCGTTCCCGACCACACCTCCACAGCCACCTATATATTATGTATTGAGGTGTGATTGACTGACATATCTTTGTGGTAACTTCTTTGACCAGCGTTCCCCACCACACCTCCACAGCCACCTATATATTATGTATTGAGGTGTGATTGACTGACATATCTTTGTGGTAACTTCTTTGTTATTGATTGTTGTGGTATTATTCCTGGAGAGGACTTCACTTGTTTTCGGCTTCTTGTACGGATGACCGGATTGTGATCTTGTGAGTTTAATAATAAAGACAGGAAGTCGAATAGTAAGTTTGTTTTGATTTAGTGAACTGTGTTCATATATATTTATCATACCAAACCATTTCGGAACTGTGTTCCAATCACGGTTGTGATATTACCGTGTTATCGTGAACTGTGTTCCGATATCGTGTTGCCGTGTACTGTGCCAATTCGGAACTGTGTTCCGAGTGTTCGTGCTGTAACATTTCGTGAGCTACATCCGTTGCTCCACATAACTGTCGGGACTGTGTTCCGACGGGAGGACGATCGCCACGACAGCGCCAACTACAGTCCGGCATCTGGATTTCTCCTGGACTCCCGTCAACGGGCCAACGGAATAACCTCTTCAATGGATGAGTACACCCATTTGGGGAATACATATGTATTTGTATGTCTCTAGCGTTTACGTTAATTGTGTGAGTGTTTAGCCTACGATATAGGCTTAAGAATATATATATTAGTGAACTCCTATTCCTCCACCAGTCAGGATTCCGACACCCCGGCTATTTTAGCCACATCACAAGTGTTAACATGTATTGCACTAGAGAAGATGGAAAAGCAGCCATCTACAATTAAGTGCCAATTGTGATTTTCTCAAATACAAGTTTTGGAAATTATTAACCATGTTTAATGGTATATTTTCAATTTCAACCATAGTCTATTTCAGTGTTCACCGTATGTGTTAAATTTTTAAATGGACACATTCACTGCATATTAACTTTATGTAACTTTCTTAATGTACCAACACGACAATTACGTAGGATGTAATATATTGAAATTATGTGGCAATATACACGACTGAAATACATGATTGTCAATATCAAATGTTTCAACCAAATGTTTCATTTTGTTCCTTCCCACCCTTCATTCCAGATCTTGCTTTAATATACATGGATGATAGGAAGTTCTGGGATGTGACGGGTCTCTTTTAGGGAGCTTCAACAGCAGTGCCTCACTTCTACGCGGAGTTCGTTGAAGATACTTCATTCAGTTATCCTTCCATATGTAACATTAACAACACTTCGGCAGACTATAACATCTTTAACAACACCTCAATAGTTAACAATTCTTTGAATGTTTTATGAACTTTTCTAATTATTGTATTTATTATGTTATAACCTTGTGGTTCCCTTATATGATTGAACATCATTTAATGAATAGTTCTTCGCTATATCTAAGATCTTAAATGTACTATTAGAAACATTTTTAAACATTTAGAAAAAGGTTTATTATTTATTATAACACATATGTTTCTGCTATATACACTTTGTATTTAGATGATAGAAATTATTGTTTATTATCCGATCAGTCTGTATTTTGTATAAAAAGTGTTCTGTAAAGCGTGGTTCACAATTGAAATAAGAGTTGGTTTAGTGAAATAGCAATAAGGCTTAAGCGAATTGGAACATACAATAACAATGCTGTGGTTCACAACTGTCACAGTGGATTGAAATAGTCATAAGAAATTAATCATTTCTTATTTCAACTTCCCATAATGCACCTCATGACGAACCAATCAGAACGCAGAAGAGCCATAATCGAAATTCAATCATCATCATCATCATCATCATCATCATCATCATCATCATCATCATCATCATCACATGAGATCACGCCATCTTTGCGCTCGTAATTTTTTTTTTTTTTTTTTTTCATAACCAAATTCATACCAATATACTTATGTTAAAGATGCACTTATACTCAGTTGTACTGCCGAAAACCGGTCACATGTTCTATAAAGATATCCCGGCTCCACCGGATGCTACGACTCCAGCTAGCAGATTTGCAAATTGGATAAGACGACTAGAAGGAGCGTATGAGGAAGGGTGGGATCGGTTTGAAACAGAGTTGGTAGAGATTACTGCAGAAATACAAACGCTTGCTGACGAGAAGAAAGGGAATTCGCAGAAAAGACCAATACCAACTCGACATCGGCCACCTGGAAAACCTGGAAATACCTCGGAGAAGTCAAGGACTGGTAATGGTGGGCAGGGTGCTTGAGTTCCTGAAAGGCGGGATGAACGGCTTGTTCACAACCAAATTCCTAATCAGCCAGCGCAAGATCCAGTAGAAGGTAATCAGAGGGGTGGACACCGAGAGCATGGTAATGATGCAAGTCGCTTACAGAAGCTATACCGGGTGAGTAAAAAGACAGCATTTGAAGAAATAATGCAAGGTTCTTCACCATTCTGTAATGTAGATAAACATATAGTGGAAGAGTACTTCAAAAATGCATTCAATAACCCTAACTACAAATGGACACCACCACCAAATATAATACCAAATTTGCAGACAACAACTACTGAGGATGGTGACATTTCCGCCCTATTACGCCAGGTGAGATAAGATTACGCCTTAATTCCACAAAAGACTCTTAATCTGCTCCTGGCCCGGATTTCATTGGATATAGCTTGTTAAAGAAAGTAGATACTGAATGCCAACTATTGTGTTCTATTTTTAACATCTGCCTTAGGGCAAAACAAGTTCCATTGGCTTGGAAAAAAGTCAAGAACAGTACTCATCTATAAAGGTAAAGGAAGTAGGGATGATTTATCCAACTGGCGGCCACTTACCTTAGATTCAACTATGAGCAAGCTGTATGCAGGAATCCTAGGGGGAAGGCTGTCGAACTGGGCAACTAAGAACAACATTATATCGCCGATGCAAAAGGGGTTTATGGGATTTGAAGGGTGCTTAGAGCACAATTGTTTGTTGCAATCGATAATTGATAACACCAGAAGGCACAGTAAAGAACTGTATGCTGCCTGGCTGGGTCTTTCAAACGCATTTGGATCAGTGCCACATGAGAACATGAAAGAAACTCTTCGTTTGCTGGGTGTAGCTGAAGACGTCTTAGAGATAATAGACATGTATAAGGGTAGTGTGACAAAAGTTCGGACAGAGCAAGGCTATACAAATGATATCGATCTGAAAGCTGAAGTAAAGCAAGGGTGTCTACTAAGCCCAATCCTGTTTAATTTAGCAATTGAGCTTATTATTAGGGCGATTACAAATTTGGGTGACAGTTGTGGGGCTGAACTCTATAGGCATTCAATATCGGTGTTGGCTTATGCAGACAATCTTGTGCTAACAGCTTAGAATGAATTGGCCCTTAGACGTCTTTTAAGAGTGGCGGGAGAGGCAGCCGAATGGGCAGGCCTGTCCTTTAATCCTAAAAAGTGTGCCTCTGTTAGCATTGACTGTAGAAAAAAGAGACACACTCCCCACTATATTCCATATACAAGGAAAACCGATGAAAGCCTTGGCAGATGGAGAGGCCTACCAGCATCTTGGTGTTCCTACTGGATTTCGTGTCCAACAAACGCCAGTGGCTGAACTAGATAGGATGTGCGAAGATCTTCACAAAATTGATATTTCCCCGTTAGCCCCTTGGCAGAAATTAGATGCTGTGCTTCTCCCACGCTTCGAGTTTATTATGCGTGAGGGAGGGATGAAGAAGACATTGTTTTACAAGTTCGACGGGAAAATGAAAGCAGCAGCAAAACGATGGATGTCACTTCCTCGACGTACCAGTGCTGAAGTAGTCTACATGCCCTTGGCTGAGGGTGGGGCAGGTCTTTTACCAACCAGTGACTCAGTAGACGTGCTGGCAGTTGAGCATCCGTTTCGCCTTCTCAAGTGTAATGATCCACTATGTAGATATTGCGTGGGCTTCCTTTGAGGATGTAGTTGAGAAACGGATTGACAGGGAACCAAGGGTTGAAGACTGCTGCCAGTACTTGTCAGGAAGCATGGACGGAGAGCTGGGGGGAAAAAGTAATGACATCAGTTCCATTTGGACAAGAGCACGCAATGCTACTAGAAGACTTCAAGCACGTGTTGGGTGTCAGTGGGGGTACAGTGAGGCAAAGGATGAGACAGCCATAACAATCGATATGCCAAATAGAAAGTCTGAGAGACATATAATACCACAAAAGGCTCGTGGATATCTGGCTAGCCAATTACGGAATGGACTCCGCAATAGTTACAAGTTAAATCTGCTTCAAAAACCCGACCAGGGAAAAGTGTTCAGGCATTCATGTCAGTCTCCGGTTAGTAACCATTTCATGGCTACTGGACGCTTTACACGGTTTTGTGTCTGGCGGTTTGTTTCAAAAGCACGTTTAGATATAATGGGGCTGAATGGTACTCGGAGTTATGGAAACGCACCCAAAAACTGTCGTAGGTGTGACTATGGACTTGAAACGCTACCACATGTCCTCAACTCGTGTAAGTACCACACTGCCGCATGGATTAGGAGGCATAACAGTGTGCTTGACAGACTGGTCAAGGCCATTCCAAAGGATCGGTCTAATAATATCCGAGTTAATAAAATATTCAAAATTGTGATCTGATGGAACGACTATGACTATCATCATCATCATCATCATCATCATCATCATCATCATCATCATCATCATCATCATCATCATCATCATCATCATCATCATCATCATCATCATCATCATCATCATCATCATCATCATCATCATCATCATCATCATCATCATCATCATCATCATCATCATCATCATCATCATCATCATCATTATTACTGTCATTATTAATATTTTGGTTATTTTTATTATTTTATTGAATGTATCACAATCATACAATCTCGGTCAAAACCGGCGTTAACATGTTTTACGGACGTAAAGTCAAGTATTTTCATGTGCCTACCTTATTTAGGCTAACTTCACTAATCACATGTTACTAGTTTAAACAGTTATCAATCTCGGTCAAAGCCGGTGTTTTATTATTAATTTTATTATTATTATTATTATTATTATTATTATTATTATTATTATTATTATTATAATTATTATTATTATTATTATTATTATTATTATTATTATTATTATTATTATTATTATTATTATTATTATTATAATTACTATTATTATTATTATTTTTATTATAATTATTAATTGTTTATTCTTTTTACCATAAAATGAAATTGCAAGGATCAAAGGAAAGAGGCAAGTAGAGGAGCGGGGAGGAAAAGTAAAGCGGTTTACAAGGGAAAGGAGAGGACGTAGACTGCCTTTCGTGTGGCTTCTTCACCTCGACCTTTCCGGCTAGGGATTGCCTCTTCTTTCACCTCATCTTCTCTTGTGTAGACAACGTGTCCTGTGGTGGCCACTCGAAATAGCTATCGGTGTCTCTCGTAGGTTTGTTGCCAAAATGTAGTTCTTGAGGTGTGAACCCAGTGCTGTCATGAGTAACAGAGTTTAGACAGTTCTCTATGGTATTCACGTGTTCCACCCACGCCAAGTGTTTGTTATGACACAGCGTACGGAACACTCGCCCTAACTCGCGCATGACTCGCTCGCTAGGGTTTCCTTGTGGGTGACGGATTAAACAGAAAGGGATGGAAATTATTTCGTCGTTTGTCTCAAGGTTAAGTTTCGCTTCTTCGAAGCTTATAACAGCCTTGTTGTCATGCAGCCAATCGGCGCCGAAAATCATCTTCCGCGATAGCCCGGGCACTACTATACAGGCTACCTTGCCTGTCCAGTCTCCGATTACGACATCCAACACCACCTGTTTGGACGCGAGCCTTTTTTGTTTGCCAACTGTGCCTATGACTTAAATTAGTGGGATAGGCAGTAGCGGGATATATCCCTTCCCCTCGCGAAGTTCCTGATACAACATTTCTGAGACACACGTGACCTCACTGCCAGAATCGATAAGAAGCCTATGGGAGTTTGTGTCAATTTATTGACAATTGCATTGACCTCAGGGGATGTTCTCGCTGCCGTGTAGGTATCGTCCTCATCGTCCGAGAGGAGCTCACGACTTTCCCAGGCCGTGAAGTGTAGGAGTTCCCGTTCCTTCGCTGCCACTGTTTCGTCGGTCTCATCCCCCACATCGCTCTCGACCGCCGCTACGTCTTCGGTCATATCAATCCCTCTAACCCGTCTATTTATGTCGGAAGTTTGAGTTTGCTCGCGATTGCGATGGTTTCCTCGTTGCATATTACTGTCGCGATGGGTATGCTCGGTACGCCACTGGTTCCCAGTCGGTCGCGATTGGTTTGATCCCGTTGTGGGAAAGGTGGCGGTTGATTTCTTATCCCCGTGGCTGTCCCGGTTACTAGAACCCGATTGTTGCCGCCAGTTAAAGTTGGTTGCACTGTTCCCTTCATCGCTATAACTTGTCTTAGAATCCGCATGTGCTTGCGATTGTCTAGGGGTGAATGAGTCGCCGGTCGGTTTACGCTTGTGTGCCTCGTCTTAACGGTGCAGAAGCTTTAAAGTTTCGTCAACGGTATTCTTCCCTGCAGCTAGTAGTGTAGCAGCTACTTCCGGACGGAAGTGGTCGGTAATTGCATCAATTACATTGTCGTCAGGTATGGTGGGTGTCTGATACCTTGCTTTTGCAAGTTTTATCATAAAGTAGTCCGCCATCGCGGTGTCATATTGTCGCGGGCACTTGCCGTGATACAACTCATAACGCACGTTGCGTTGTTGAGCCGCCCCCCAGTAGTCATTCAAGAATGCGCGCCTGAAATCGGAAAATGACGTAAAACAGTCCGCGTAAACTTCGCGCCAGCGGCGGGCTGTGCTACGTAGCTGGCCAGTAGCTAATCTAACTTGAAATTGTTGAGGCGCTCTTGACAATTCGATATAATTTTCAAGTTCTTTGATAAACGTAACCGGAAAGGTTTTACCTTCCCCATAAAAAAGTGGTAAATGTGTCGAAGATCTTAGCTCTGCCCCCCAAATCAACGGTGCTACCGCATGTTGATGTTGTTCCTGCTGGGTTGGTTGCGCTTCGAGCGTCGCCACCTTCTCTGAGAGAAGTTGTACCGAGTTTTTCAGTGTTGTTACCGATGATGTGAGGGTAATGCAGGAGTTAGTAACCTCGCCGCGAATTGACTGTATTTGCTCAGCGCAATCCGATTTCAACAATACGAATTGGTTTACTAATTGTTGGGTCTGGCTAACGGTATCCTGTCGGAATCCTTGGACGTCAGTCCTTAAGGACTCTATTAACGCCGCTAGTTTGTCTGCGTCTGCCATATTGGTACTAGGTCCGTCCTCTAATGGTACTCCTAGAGATAAGCAATTTTGTATGGGTCTGCACTCCCTCCCTTATCTACCGCCAAGAGCACGTTGGGCGCCAAATGTGGTGTGGCTCAAATAGACGGGGTGTCGAAATCTTGACTGGTGGAGGAATAGGGGTACACAAGTATATATTCTTATATTGTTAACAAAGTTGACAATAGCTATCGCTAACACATTAAAACAATTAACACTAACGCTAGTGTCGATGAGAGCCCGTAGACTAGATTTAAGCTTAGACATACAAATACATATTGTCTTCCCAAATGGGTGTACTCATCCTACGAAGAAGTTTACCCGTTGACCCGTTGACGGGAGTCCAGAAGAAATCTAGATGTTGGGCTGTAGCCGGTGCTGTCGTGGTGATCGTCCTCTCGTCGGTCCTTGGTGTGATTCGGCGAGTGGCGCAAGTTGCTGACTCAATAAGACCGGAACACAGTTCAGACAGTTATATGGAGTAACGGATGCAGCTTACGAAATGGCACAGTATGAGTATCGGAAACACAGTTCACGGAAGGGTTCGGTATGGTAATATAATATCGGAACACAGTTCACGGAATGGTTCGGTATGGTAATATAATATCGGAACACAGTTCACGGAAGGGTTCGGTATGGTTATAAAATATCGGAACACAGTTCATGAATTCAAAAACAAACCTGTGTCATAACTTCACTTTCTCTAATTTTAACTCAACAAGATGAGAAAACAAGTTCTCTCTAACAAGGAATAAAACAACAATCAATCACAAAGAAGTTTCTACAAAGATATGTCAGTCGATCAAACACCTCAATACATACAATAATAGGTGGGTGTGGTTGTGGGTAGGGAAGGAGTAGAGGGTGCGCGGGAACGCTGTTTACCATTACACTTCAAACAACCTCTTATATCATCTTCACATTTCACCCTTTCATCGTCTCAATTAGCCAAGTTTCAAAAATATAAGACGTTAAGCCCAAATATCAATCAATCAATCAAAAGTTTTCTATGGACGGGTACGAAAAATTTTTCTCTTCATAACTCGCATTTTACTTTTCCACCTTCCTCGTGTAACAGCCGTATTTCATTAAACAATGTTCACAATTTGCCATTATCGACATAGGAAGAACGATGCTCGTTCATGGTAAAGTTGAGTGGCATTACCACTTCAGCGCTTCATTCGTTTTCACTAGCGCGCAAGGTAAACACCAACACGCACACCTACACGCACACCTACACGCACACACTCACACACACACACACACACACATACACACATACACACATACACACACACACACATACACACATACACTCACACACACATGCATACATACATACATACATACACACATACACTCATACACACATACACTCACACACACATACACACATACACACATACACTCATACACTCATACACACATACACACACACATACACTCATACACTCATACATACATACACACATGCATGCATACATACATACATACATACATACATACATACATACATACATACATACATACATACATACATACATACATACATACATACACACATACACTCATACAAACATAACAACATACATACATACATACATACACACATACACTCATACACACATACACTCATACACACATACACACATACACACATACACTCATACACTCATACACACATACACACACACATACACTCATACACTCATACACTCATACATACATACACACATGCATACATACATACATACATACATACATACATACATACATACACACATACACTCATACACTCATACACACATACACTCATACACACATACACACATACACACATACACACATACACACATACACACATACACACATACACTCATACACACATACATACATACATACATACACACATACACTCATACACTCATATTGATTTGATTTGATTATTTGGGCTTAACGTCTCATATTTTTGCAACGAGGCTAATTGAGACAATGAGTGGGTGATATATAAAGATGAAATAGGGGGCTGTTTGGAGGAAAGGGACCAATAGGAGGGTGGGGTGGAAAGAGGAAGGGGGAGGTAAGGGGCTTGGGGTGTGGACTGCACTTCGTCTGACTTCTCCTCCTCGACCAGTCCGGCTAGGGTGGCCCTACCAGAAGCATACGCTTCCGCCGGCATAGCTCTCGGGATCAACAAAGCACGCAAACCTGCCCACCACGATAAGGTAGCAGCCCCTGGGCAGGTCATACACTCATACACTCATACACTCATACATACATACACACATACACTCATACACACACATACATACATACATACATACATACATACATACATACACACATACACTCATACACTCATACACACATACACATATTCACTCATACACACATACATACATACATACATACATAACAATTATCTGTAAAGAAGAGGATGGCTACACTCAAAAGGGGCTTAATAGCCTACGTAGCGCGCCTTTAAGCTAATAAGAATAAAATATCAAATCTCGCAAGACCTCACTGGCCTTAACCCCGCCCATAATAAAGACCGAAATCAATCAATCAATCAATCTCTCTCTCTCTCTCTCTCTCAATCTCTCTCTCAATCTCTCTCTCTCTCTCTCTCTCTCTCTCTCGTCTGACGAGATGACGCTAATGACGCTAATGACGCTAATAGTGCCAAATAGTGTCAAAACAATCAAAACATTGTTGATTGGTTTTATAAGCTGGGTTATTGTGCTATGCTATCTTACGAGGATGTCGTCTTTATCAGCTACTCATTACAATTACGAAACGGTATGAAAGTGATGGATAAATGTGGTGAATGAATGGTAAACTTTTATTATTGTTCATTGTATTTTCAATTGTTCACGTCTACGATTAATTATCTATAGTCTACCTGAGGCGTATTATTTTTATGTTTAAAATTACCAATAAGTTAAATTAGGATGAGAAATTTCCATGCGTCTATTACCATCATAATTATTTCTTTTTTATGTTTATTCCTTTTAAATATTCACACTATGTCTCTCTATAATGTACTTACTGCATTGTATCACCTTATTGTATTGTATCACCTTACTGTATTGTAT